>JACBWV010000364.1:6059943-6349943 GCA_013435795.1 Chlamydomonas sp. ICE-L
TAGTTGCATGAGCCGACAAAGTTACAGTCCCTGCTGCAGCTCTTATTGCCCCTGGGGGGCGGTCGCACCGGGTTGGGGGGCTGTTCTAGAAAATTTCGGCACCAGCTGCCCAGGGTGAGATCACACGTGGCGGTTATGTAGAGACGGATGAGGTTGGGACCGAGCTGGGTGGAGTCCTCCTGTGTTGAGGGTCCGCTGGTATTGGATGTATTGCTGCTGTTGGATATTACATCATTTGTGTTAGAGGTATCAGTGGTGTTGGGCATCACATTGCTAGTTTTGGATATACCACTAGCATTAGATATCACGTTTATAATGTCGGATATACCACTGGCATTGGATATCATATTTGTACTGTTGGATGTGTCATTGGCATTAGATACCACATTTGTAATGTTGAGTGTCTCACTGGCGTAGGATATTGCACTGCTAGTGTTGGATATACCACTGAAATTCGATATCACACTAGTTGTGTTGGGTGTCTCACTGGTGTTTGATATCACACTAGTTGAGTTGGATATATCACTGACGGTGGGTCCCGCACTGGCTGCATTGGATGTCTCGCTGGTGTTTGATGTCAGATTGGTAGTGTTGTCAATTTCACTGGCATTTGAAGGCCAGCTGCTGGTCCCTCCAATGCTGCTGGCTATCTGGCCATAGCTGGCCCTTGGTAGGGGGGTCCCACTCTTGTTGGTCGCTCCCACTGTGTCAGATGTCTGGCCATCGACTGTCGTGGTGGTAGCAAGAGCTAAAGCAGCGATAAGAAGGGCTCTGAAGACACCCATGCGGAACAAAGCCGGGGTTCAGATTATACGGAGTGTAAGACCAGATCAAATATTCGAACGGGAAATGCTAAGATCGTGCGCATGGAGCTAGTTAACGCTGTAACTATGCATGGTCGGGCATTGAGAGGGAGGAAAGATACTAGGTATGTTTGCGCGGTTGGAGGTAGGGTTGGAAGAGTATGTTCTTGAGCGCTTGCTATGGCGGAAGGAAACTAATGAATTGAATGTTGATGTTACTGCTGTAGAAGGCGAGCAGTTAGTTATTTAACAGGTGTGTTACCATGTAACGAAGTCCAACTTCAAGTATGTGCTCAAGCGCTTGCTGTTTCGAGTTATTGGAGTTATGATCAGATCATGCATCTGGTCACGGGCATGCATGCGCGCATGGTCGGCTCCTGCTCGCTCCTGGTCCCCCCTCAGGCGCCCTCGGGCCCGCTCAGGCCCCCTGTACATCTTCGACCCCAAGCTCGCGCCCTCGACTGGCTCTGACGGGAAAGTACAGGTGGAAGTAGGTGGAAGCCAGCCGACAACGACAACCATATCCAGCCACCCCCATGCAGCCAACCCCATCCTCAATGATCATCGAAGTCTCAATCACCCCCCACGCACGCACCTACCCCGCCCCCCTTCCGTAATTATCCCCAGCTCAGCACCACCAAACGCACTTGTCAGCAGTTCCAGTATCCCGCGAAACCTACCCAGCGGCGTAAAATCGTAGCCGGGGGACCTCTCACCAAAGCTAACGCGCGCCACCGGGCAAGCACCCCAGCCTCCTGTCCTGATACATTACTCTGCAAGCGACTCAATTGCCTCCCATTCTGTGCTATGGAGTCCCGAATTCACCTCCGGGCCAAGGGTGGCTCCGAGGTCACAGCCCATCAAGCCAAACCACTGCATGGGCATGCTGTCCTAGGCCCCCCACCAAGGGTCACACTGCCCAGCCTCCTCACGACCCTTGCACCTAGTTTGAGCACAGCGTCAAGCCAAGTCACCTGCCATGCACGCGACATGGGGGGGAGGGGGGGGGCGCCACTAAAAGGGGGTGGGCGCCACCACAAGGGGCCGAAGGTGAAGAAGGAGAAGGTTCCTGTGGTGGACATTTCAAGAAAGAAGGTGTGTTCTAGGAAAATCCCCAGGTCTCAACACACACACACACACCTATGGATGCCTACATGCCCCCCCCCCCCCCCCCCCCCCCCCACACACACACACCCCACCCCCCTTTGACACACACACACACACACACACACACACACACCACCACCACCACCACCTACACCCGACACAGACCAACTCCATGTGTGACTCCATGCATGAACCCATGTGTGCTCACATGCCCACCACCCAACCACACACACACTCCACCACCACCTACACCCCACACACACCACCTCCATGTGTGGCCCCATGCATGAACCCATGTGTGCTCACACTCCCACCACCCAACCACACACTCTACCCCCACCTACACCCCACACACAACACCTCCATGTGTGGCCCCATGCATGAACCCATGTGTGCTCACATGCCCACCACCCAACCACACACACACTCCACCACCACCTACACACCACACACACCACCTTCATGTGTGACCCCATGCATGACCCCATGTGTGCCCACATGCCCTCCACCCAACCACACACACACTCCACCACCACCTATACCCCACACACACCAACTCCATGTGTGACCCCATGCATGAACCCATGTGTGCCCACATGCCCACCACCCAACCACACACACACACTCCACCACCACCTACACCCCACACACACACACTCCATGTGTGAGCCCATGCATGAGCCCATGTGTGCTCCCACATGCACCGACCTTGACCACAAGCACCCCTCCATGCATGCCCATGTGTGCGCCTACATGCCCCCCCTCACACACACATACACATACACTCGCATCCATGCCCACAAGCATACCACCATGCATGCCCAAGTGTGTGCCCCTTCCCCCCCCTCCCACATGCACCGACCATGACCACAAGCACCCCCCATGGATTCACATGCGTGCGCCTACATGCCCCCCCCCCCCCCACACACACACCACCCCCCACACACACACACACACACACACACACACACACATACACACACATACGTATACACACACACACACTCACTCACAGGCCATGCCCACAAGCTTACCACCATGCCCGCCCAAGTTGCCCCTCCCCCCCCCCCCCCCCCCCCCTCCCCCTCCTCCCCCCCCTCCCACGTGCACCAACCATGACAACAAGCACCCCCCCATGCATGCCCATGTGTGCGCCTACATGCCCCCCCTCACACACACATACACACACACTCACAGACCATGCCCACAAGCTTACCAACATGCCCGCCCAAGTGTGTGCCCCCTCCCCCCCCCCCCCCCCCCTCCCCCCTCCCACATGCACCAACTATGACCACAGCACCCCCCTCATGCATGCCCATGTGTGCGCCTACATGCCCCCCCCCCACCCCCGCCCACCCACCCCCCCCCACCCCCACCCCCCACCCACCCCCACCCCCACCACCCCCACACCACACACACAAACACACACACAAACACACCACACACACACCACACCACTACCACTACCACCACCACCATGTACAGACCATGTTCACACGCACACACCCATGCGCGCACAAGTGTGTGCCCACATGCTCCCCCCCCCCCCCACCACCACCACCACCCCAACCCACCACGCACAGTCCATGACCACAACCACATCGCCATGCACGCGCAAGTGTGTGCCCACATGCCCCCCCCCACCCCCCACCCTCCTCTTCACGCACACACACACACACACGCACACACTCACTCACACTCACACTCACACTCACACTCACACACTCGCACTCGCACACTCACACAACCAAGCTCATATCATTAACACACCACCACACACCATACCACATCACACCACAAATACGCCCCACCACACCACTCCACTCCACAACACAACACTCCACAACACAACACTCCACAACACATCACACCACAAACACACCCCACCACAACACTCCACTCCACACCACACCACACACACACCCCTGCATGAGAACACTGCCCTGACAGGCGCTCTCTCTTTCCCCTGGCTAGGATTGCTGCTATGGCTGTGGCACATCACACCACAAACACGCCCCACCACACCGCACCACACCACAACACACCACACCTTGCTCCCCCTGTCTGATAACCCTGCCCTGGCTGCCGCCCTCTCCCTTCCCCATGCTAGCTCTGCTGCTATGGCTATGGCACATCACACCACAAACACGCCCCACACCACCACACCACACCACACACACACCCCTGTCCGATAACCCTGCCCTGACTGCCGCCCTCTCCCCTCCCCATGCCAGCTCTGCTGCTGCTACCTTCCTCATATGAAGCAAGTTACAGGGGTGGGATAATAATTGGATGATGGTAGGGCTGCTCTATGGTTGTGGCACAGCACACCACAAACACACCCCACCATACCCCACCACAACACTCTACACCACACCACACCACACCACACTACACACGCCCCTCATCTGATAACCCTCCCCTGACTGCCGCCCTCTCTCCTCCCCATGCTAGGGCTGCTCTATGGTTGTGGCACAGCACACCACAAACACACCCCACCCCACCACACCACACCACACACGCCCCTCATCTGATTACCCTGCCCTGACTGCCGCCCTCTCCCCTTCCCATGCTAGGGCTGCTGCTATGGCTGTGGCACAGCACACCACAAACACACCACACCACACCACACACGCCCCTCATCTGATTACCCTGCCCTGACTGCCGCCCTCTCCCCTTCCCATGCTAGGGCTGCTGCTATGGCTGTGGCACAGCGTTGCAGTCCGAGTACAACCAGGGCGCAGGGTATGTGCAGCTAGCTAAGTTCGAGGCGAAGAAGCTGCACAAGCAGTTGGACAAGGTGAGTTGCAGCAAATTCGGTTGGACAGGGTTATGGGTACAGGGTATGTGAAGCTTAGTATAAGGCGAAGAAGCATCACATGTGGTTGCACAGGATGATTGGGGACACAGGAGGTTGGACAGGGTAGAGGCACAGGGTATGTGCAGCTAGCTAAGTTCGAGGCGAAGAAGCTGCACAAGCAGTTGGACAAAGTGAGGTGTGCGGGGTAGGATGGTTTGAAAAGTGGCCTGGGGCGGGAGGGCGTGGGGGTCTCAGGGATAAATGTAAAATATAACCAACCTGTATGTGCAGCTAGCTAAGGTTGAGGCCAAGAAGCTGCACAAGCAGTTGGACAAGGTGAGGGGTACGGGGTAGGGTGGTTTGAAAAGTGGCCTGGGGCGGGAGGGCGTGGGGGTCTCTGGGATAAATACACAATATTTTTACACGCAACCTGTATGTGCAGCTAGCTAAGTTCTAGGTGAAGAAGCTGCACAAGCAGTTGGACAAGGTCAGTTGCATTACATGCTGTTGGACTAAGTGATTTGAAAGGTGTTCAGTTGAAAAAGCAGGGGAGCAGGTACTTGAAAAAAGTGATTTGCAAGGCAGGTAGCAGGGCAAGGTATTAAGGGGTGCAGGATATGTGCAGCTACTTAAGTTCGAGACATAGAAGCTGCACAAGCATTTGGACAAGGTAAGTTGGACAGAAGGATTTGCAAGGCGGGTAGTGGGATAAAGGTGAAGAGGACAGAGTTGCAGCACATGCAGACAGGCAAGGTGTAAAGGTGCAGGGTATGTGCAGCTAGCTTAGTTCGAGGCTAAGAAGCTGCACAAGCAGTTGGAAAAGGTGAGTTGCAGTAAATGCAGTTGGAATACGTGATTTGAAAGGCGTTCAGTTTAAAAAGCAGTGGAGCTGGAATTTGAAAAAAGTGATTTGCAAGGCAGGTAGCAGGGCAAGGTATAGGCGCAGGGTATGTGCTGCTAAATAAGCTTGAGGCGAAGAAGTTGCACAAGCATTTGGACAAGGTAAGTTGGACAGAAAGATTTGCAAGGCGGGTAGTGGGAAAAGGTGAAGAGGACAGATTTGCAGCACATGCAGACAGGCAAGGTGTAAAGGGATCCTGGTATGTGCAGCTAGCTAAGTTTGAGGCAAAGAAGCTGCACAAGCAGTTGGAAAAAGTAAGTTGGGTAAAAATATTTGCAAGGCGGGTAGTGTGAAAAGGTGAAGGGGACAGAGTTGCAGCACATGCAGACAGGCAAGGTGTTAAGGTGCAGGGTATGTGCAGCTAGCTTAGTTTGAGGCTAAGAAGCTGCACAAGCAGTTGGAAAAGGTGAGTTGCAGTAAATGCAGTTGGAATACGTGATTTGAAAGGCGTTCAGTTTAAAAGCAGCAGAGCGGGTAGTTGAAAAAAGTAGTATGCAAGGCATGTAGTTGAGAAGGCAGCGGGGCAGGTAGTTGAACAAAGTGATTTGCAAGGCAGGTACCAGGGCAAAGGGTACAGGTGCAGGGTATGTGCAGCTAGCTAAGTTCGATGTAGAGAAGCAGCGGAGCAAGCAGTTGGGCATGGTGGGTTGCAGCAAAGGCTTTTGGACGAAGTGATCTGCAAGGCAGGTAGTGGGAAAAGGTGGAGAGGACAGAGTTGCAGCACATGTAGACAGGCAAGGTGTAAAGGTGCAGGGTATATGCAGCTAGCTAAGTTCGATGCAGAGAAGCAGCAGAGCAAGCAGTTGGGCATGGTGGGTTGCAGCAAAGGTAGTTGGACAAAGTGATCTGCAAGACAGGTTGTGGGAAAAGGTGAAGGCGGTAGCGTAGCAGCACATGCAGAGGGACAAGGCAACACACCAACATATGCCTGACCCCTCCTCCTCCCCCCCCCCCCCCCTTCTGCAAACACACTGACATATACCAGCCCCCACCCCCACCCCCACCCCCACCCCACCTCCACACACGCTCCCCCACCACCCTCTACAGCTGCTCTGTGAGCGCTGCGCCGACCTGTGCAACGGTGCCATGATCCCGGCCGTGCAAGATTTCAACCAGAAGCTGCGACTCTTGAAATGGCAGCAGAAAGGCACCGCAGAACACGACGCTGCAGCAGCTGACGTCAAGGATGCGCAAATTGAGCTGCTTGGAAAGGCCCTCATCTCACCAGAAGAACTCAGGAAGCAGCTGCTGGAGGTGCGGGACCATGTACCATTATAGAGCTTGGTATAATTTGGTCGAATTGTGTTGGGTGGGCTAGGTTGGGTTGTGCTGGGCTGGGCTGCTCTGGTTTGGGTTGGGCTGGGGCTGAGGTGGAATGGGCTGCGGCTGGGGCTGAGCTGGGGCTGGTTTGTGTTGGGTGGTTTGGGGCTGGGTTGGCTTGGCTTTGCTGCAGCTCCTGAATCAGCACCAGAAAGGCACTGCAGAGTACCACGCTGCAGCATTGGCTGGTGCTGGGATTGGAGCTGGGGGTGGGAGTGGAGCTGGGTCTGGGGCTGAGTTGGCTTGGCTTGGATCGGAATAAGTTGGCTTGGCTTGGCTTGGCTGCAGCTCCTGAATCAGCATCAGAAAGGCACTACAAAGTACGACGCTGCAGCATTGGCTGGGGCTGGGATTGGAGCTGGGGCTGAGTTGGCTTGGCTTGGCTTGGATCAGAATAAGTTGGCTTGGCTTGGCTGCAGCTCCTGAATCAGCATCAGCAGGGCACTGCAGAGGACGACGCTGCGGCTGGAGGTGGGATTGGCTGGGGGTGGGATTGGAGCTGGAGTTGGGGCGGAGCTGGGGCTAAGTTGGGTTGGGTTTGGACGGGTCGGAATGAGTTGGCTTGGCTTGGCTTGGCTTGGCTTGGCTGCAGCTCCTGAATCAGCATCAGAAAGGCACTACAGAGAACATGGTGCTGCAGCATCGGCTTGGGCTGCGTGTGGAGCTGGGGCTGAGTTAGGTTGGGTTGGGTTGGAATGAGTGGGGTTGGCTTGGCTTTGCTGCAGCTCCTGAATCAGCATCAGGAAGGCACTGCAGAGCACGACGCTGCAGCATTGGCTGGGGATTGGAGCTGGGGGTGGGAGTGGAGTTGGGGCTGGGGCTAAGTTGGGTTGGGTCGGCTTGGCTTAGATCAGAATAAGTTGGCTTGGCTTGGTTTGGCTTGGCTACAGCTCCTGAATCAGCATCAGAAGGGCACTGCAGAGAACATGACGCTGCAGCAGCTGACGTCTAGGATGCGCAAATCGAGCTGCTTGGAAAGGCCCTCACCTCAACTCAGGAAGCAGCTGCTGGATGTCAAGCACCACATACCATTATATGTAGGGAACGGCAATATGATATCATATGATATCATGTCATCATACGATATCACATCATATCATATGATGCCGGCAGACTGACCAGGCTAAAGTTACCATTTAATAAAATATCATATGATGCAATTTGTATGATATCATATGATATCATATTCACCTTTGGCCAACATCATATGATGTGCCAATCCCTAAGTATATGGCTTGGTGCTGTTGAATTTGGGCCAGTGTTTTTGATATTTAATTGAATTTGGGCCAGTGTTTTTGATATTTAATTGAATTTGGGCCAGTGTTTTTGATATTTAATTGAATTCCAAACACTATCACCATCCCACAGCTATCACCAGCCCACGATATATAGGTGAAAGATCATGTCTCTGGTTGTAATGGTGGTGGACCTTCTAGATGCATCCTAAAGTAACTATAAAACCGAAATACCAACCAGTACCACCAACCCACCACTAAAGGTAAGGGACAAGAAGTCTCTGGTTGTCATGGTGGTGGATCTTCTAGATGCTTCCGGAAGCTTGATGCCCCGTGTTCGTGACATGGTGGGCAAGAACCCCATCGTGTTGGTTGGCACCAAGATGGATCTACTCCCAGACGGCTTCCACCCGAGGGATATGACTGAGTGGCTGACAGAGTCTGCCATGAGGAAGCGGGTGAATGTTGTGAGCTCACATCTGGTCAGCAGCTATTCAGGAGAAGGTAAGGAGAGCAGCTCGAGGTGGTGGATGTGAGTCGTAGTGTGTGTGTGTGGGTGGGGGGTGTGGGTGGGGGGGGGGGTGGGGGGGGGGGGGGGCGAGAGGCAAAACACTTCAATCCTTGTGTGGGGTGGGTGGTGGGGGTGGGATTAGAGTGAGGTGAGCTCTCATCTGGTCAGCAGCCATTCAGGAGAAGGTACAGACTTTAATCCTTGTGGGGGGTAGGGTTGGAGGTTGGGGTGGGGGTGGGGGTGGGGGGGTGGGGGTTAGAGTGAGGGTGACGGTTTCCACCCTAGGGATGTGACTGAGTGGCTGACAGAGTCTGCCATGAGGAAGCGGGTTTATGTTGTGAGCTCTCATCTGGTCAGCAGCTATTCAGGAGAAGGTAAGGAGAGCAGCTGGGGGTGTGTGGGGGGGTGGGGTGGGGTGGGGGGTACAGTGAAGTGAGCTCTCATCTGGTCAGCAGCTATTCAGGAGAAGGTAAGGAGAGCAGCTAGGGGTGGTGGTGGAGGGGGGGGGGGGGGGCTAGGCTGAACACTTCAATCCTTGTGAGGGTAAGGGGGGTTGGTAAATGTGTCTTGCCTGCATCCTTGAGTCCTTGAGTTGGTAGGTGAGTGGGTGGGTAGGTAGGTATGTGAGTTGGTTGAGGGATGGGTGTGTAGGTGTGTAGGTAGATGGGTGTGGGATGTGGGTGGGTGGGTAGGTTGGTAGATGGGTGTGTGGGGTGTGTGGGTGTGTGGGGACCAAGTTGGATCTGCTCCTAGGCGGCTTCTACCCTAGGGATGTGTCTGGAATTCCTGCCCCCCCCCCCCCCCCCCCCCCCCCCCTCCTCACACACACACACACCTGATACACACTCTATTTCACACACCCGCATGACCCCCCCACCCCCCCACCCCCCATCACACACACACACCTCACATACGCTCTCTCTCTCACACACGCATGACCCCCCACCCCCCTCACCCCCCCCTCACACACGCACTCTCACACACACGCATGACCCCCCCCCCCCCCCCCCCCCCCCCTACTACTCCAGGTATCGCCAACGTGACCTCCAAAATCTGCCGAGAGAGGAAGGGGAGAGACGTCTACGTCATTGGCGCTGCAAACGTCGGCAAGTCCGCGTTCGTGCGCGCTATGTTGCGTGAAATGGGGAAATTTGATGGCGACAACTACGACCCTGCTGCCATGAGCAATGGGCGATACCTCCCTGTTGAAAGCGCCATGCCAGGCACCACCCTGGGCATCATCCCCCTGCAAGCCTTTGTCTCTGGCGGTAAGTAAGACCTACCCACATGCACGAAACGTCCTGCAAATCATTACAAAACAAACAAACAAACAAACACATACAAACACACACGTTCACATACAGACAAAAAAAGAGCATACAGACACGCACATTCACTAAGGAAACATAGGTGCATAAGAGCTCCGAGTTGAAAGTGATTTGCCCGGTACCACCCTGGGCATCATCCCCCAGCAAGCCTTTGTCTCGGGCGGTAAGCAAGACCTACCCACATGCATGATCCGACTTGCATACCAAACAAACGCACGCACTAGCTGCCGTATAGACACACACAAACACAAAGGAGACTTAAATGCGTACAAGCTCTGAGTTGAAAGTGCCATGCCAGGCACCACCCTGGGGATCATCCTCCTGCAGGCTTTTGTCTCTGGCAGTAAGCAAGACCTACCCACATGCATGATCTGACTTGCAAATCAGTACAAATTAAACAAACACACACAGACAAAATAAACACATACAGACACACACAAACACAAAGGAAACATAGATGCATACGAGTTGAAAGTGCCATGCCATGCACCACCCTGGGCATCATATCCCAGCAGGCCTTTGTCTCTGGGGGTAAGCAGGCCCTACCCACATTCACACTCCAACTTTCATTCCGAACAAACACACACACTAGCTACCAGTCGAGAGCGCCATGCCAGGCACCACCCTGGGCACCATATCCCTGCAGGCCTTTGTCCCTGGCGGTAATCGGGCCCTACCCACATTCACACTTCAACTTTCATTCCGAACAAACACACACACTAGCTACCAGCTGAGAGCGCCATGCCAGGCATCACCCTGGGCATCCTATCCCTGCAGGCCTTTGTCTCTAGCGGTAATCGGGCCCTATCCACATTCACACTCCAACTTTCATTCCGAACAAACACACACACTAGCTACCAGTCGAGAGCGCCATGCCAGGCACCACCCTGGGCATCATACCCCTGCAGGCCTTTGTCTCTGGCGGTAATCGGGCCCTATCCACATTCACACTCCAACTTTCATTCCGAACAAACACACACACTAGCTACCAGTCGAGAGCGCCATGCCCGGCACCACCCTGGGCATCGTCCCCCTGCATGTCTTTGCCTCTGGTGGTAAGCAGGCCCTATCCACATTCACGCTCCAACCAGGAATAAAACACCCACATATCATGTGTCTACCGGTGTGCATCTGCACCATGGCCCTCCCCCCCACACACACCCTCCTCCTTCCCCCCTCCCCTTCGCCTGGGCAGGAACGTTGTACCATAATCTCTGTGTATATCTTCACCATGACCCCCCCCCCCCCCCCCCCCCTCGCTTGGGCGGGACCGCTTTAAGATACTCCCGGTGTACATCTGCACGATAGTGTACGCACACCCCAACACACACGCGCACCCTCCTTCCGCCCCTGAGCAGGAACGCTGTACGATACTCGGTGTACATCTGCACCATGACCCCCCCCCCACCCACCCACCCACCCACCCACACCCACACCCTCCTCCCGCCCCCATTCCCTTCACCTGAGCAGGAACCCTGTTCGATACTCCCGGTGCACATCTGCACCATGACCCCTCCCTCCACCCCATCCCCCCACACACACCACACACACACACACACACCACACACACACACCACCACCCCACACACCCTCCTCCCGCCCCCATTCCCTTCACCTGAGCAGGAACCCTGTTCGATACTCCCGGTGTACATCTGCACCATGACCCCTCCCTCCACCCCATCCCCCCACCCCCACCCCACCCCACCCCACCCCACCCCCACACACACCACACACCACCACCACCACCCCACACACCCTCCTCACGCCCCCCTCCCCTTCACCTGAGCAGGAACGTTGTTCGATACTCCCGGTGTACATCTGCACCATAGGGTTCCCCACATGTTGGCCCCGGATGAGCTGCGTTTGATGCATCCTCACAAGAAACTCGCGGCCTTCGTCGCTCCCACCCCCAAGGAGCTCACGGAGCCAGAGGAGGCTGAGGAGGAAGATGAGGATGAGCAAGGTAAGCACTACCTAACAAGCATCCTAGGTTCCTAGCTACTACCTACCTAGCATCCCTAGCATCTCTAGCATCCCTATTATCGTCGCTCCCACCCCCAAGGAGCTCACGGAGCCAGAGGAGGAGGTGGAGGAAGATGAGGATGAGCAAGGTAAGCACTACCTAACAAGCATCCCTAGCATCTTAGCTTTCACCTAACTAGCATCTCTAGCATCTTAGCGTTTACCTAAGTAGCATCCCTAGCATCCCTAGCATAGTCACGCCCACCCACTAGGAGCTCACGGAGCCAGAGGAGGCGGAGGAGGATGAAGAGGAGGAGGATGAGCAAGGTATGTACTACCTAACTAGCATCCCTAGCATCCCTAGCATCTTAGCTTTTACCTAACTAGCATTTATAGCATCTTAGATTCGTCCTAACTAGCATTCTAGCTTCCTACCTACTACCTACCTACCTAGCATCTCTAGCATCCCTCGCATCATCACTCCCACCCCTGAGGAGCTCACGGAGCCAAAGGAGGAGGTGGAGGAGGAGGGGGATCATGAGCAGGGTATCTAGCATTGGAGCAGATTTGGGTCTTTATTTTTACCTCTTCCGACCTCTTCCGACCTCTTCCGACCTCTTCCAACCATTTTTGTGTATAGGGTTTCACCCCCAAACCCCAACCCCAACCCACCCTACCCTTGCTCTTCCTGGCAGGTGTGACCAAAGGCCTTGGAGGTGGTCCTTCAAGCCAAGCCACACCCATCCCTGGCACAAATTGTCACCAATCCAGATGGCAAGTCCCCCCCCCCCTCATCACCCAACCCAAACCCAAACCCACACCCCAAACCCAAACCCCCCTACCCTCTCTCCTCAGGAGTGGGCCTGGCAGGTGTGAGCAGGGGCCTTGGAGGTGGTCCTTCAAGCCAAGCCACACCCATCCTTGGCACAAAAATGGTCACCAATGCTGACGGCAGCGTCACCATGAACGTCACCCCCGAGGATGGTCTTAACTGGGAGGCAAAGTTTGCTGGACTGCCACTGGTAAGGGGGCCGGGGACGAGGGAGGGGGGGGGGGGGGGGGGGGGGGGGCAGGGGGGAGATTGAGAGGGGGACTGGGAGGCAAAGTTTGCTGGACTGCCACTGGTAAGGGGGCCGGGGACGAGGGGGGGGGGGCGGGGGGGAGATTGAGAGGGGGACTGGGAGGCAAAGTTTGCTGGACTGCCACTGGTAAGGGGGCCGGGACGGGGGGGGGGGGGGGGGGGAGGGGGGGGAGGGGGAGGGGAATAACGTGTAGTCTGAGGATGGAGGTGGGTGTAAGGGGGCGGGGGGTGGGGGGTATGAGAGGGGGACTGGGAGGGTAAGTTTGCTGGACTGCCCCTGGTAGGGGGGGGAGAGAGGGTGGGTGGGAAAGGAGAGAGGGGGCAGAGGGGGGGGAGGAGGTAACACCGTTCACCGACGGGGGGCTGGGAGGAGACGGAGTGGTGGGGTGGGGTGGGATGCGAGTGGGGGGAATGAGTGAAGAATTCCTGTAAATCCAAGGCCCTACACACTGCAATTGGGGGGGGGGGGGGGGGGGGGGGGGTCTTTGGCACCCTTTTCTTGGGATTACAAGGGTGTATTCTGGGTTTATAAGGATGCCGTGAGGGAGCAGCCAAGGCCCTACAGGCACCGGTGTCTGCCTTTAACATGTAACTTACCACCTGACACATGACACAAGGCACTTCACGCCTGGCACCTGCCACCGACACACGAACCCACCCTCATCTCATGTTACAGGACTCGAGTGAGGGAATCACGAAAGACCAAGGCCCCACAGGCTCCGGTGCCTCCCACCAACCTGCAACTTACCACCTGCCACCCACCACCTACTACTTACCACCTGCGACCCGCCACCAACTACCTACTACCTGCCACCTGCCACCACGCCCTCATCTCTTATGTTGCAGGATGCCAAGCGAGTAAAAGAAACGCGCAAGGCCAAGGCCTTACAGGCACCGGTACCTCCTACCATCCTGCAACTGACCACCTGCCACCTACCAGTCGCTACCTGCGACCCGCCACCAACCTCCTACTACCCGCCACCTGCCACATGCCACTACACCCTCATCTCTTATGTTGCAGGATGCCAAGCAAGTAAAAGAATCACGCAAGGCCAAGGCCCTACAGGCACCAGTGCCTTCCACCAACCTGCAACTTACCACCTGCCACCCACCACCCACCACCTACTACTTACCACCTGCGACCCGCCACCAACTACCTACTACCCGCCACCTGCCACCACGCCCTCATCTCTTATGTTGCAGGATGCCAAGAGAGTAAAAGAAAAGCGCAAGGCCAAGGCCTTACAGGCACCGGTGCCTCCCACCAACCTGCAACTTACCACCTGCCACCCACCACCTGCCACCCGCCACCAACCACGTACTACCCGCCACCTGCCACCACGCCCTCATCTCTTATGTTGCAGGATGCCAAGAGAGTAAAAGAAAAGCGCAAGGCCAAGGCCTTACAGGCACCGGTGCCTCCCACCAACCTGCAACTTACCACCTGCCACACACCACCCACCACCTGCGACCCGCCACCAACCATGTACCACCCGCCACCTGCCACCACACCCTCATCTATTATGTTGCAGGATGCCAAGCGAGTGAAGGAATCACGCAAGGCCAAGGGCCTACAGGTGCCAGTGTCCGCCACCTATGTGTGGGCTGATCTAGTGCGTCTGGACTTGGTGGCGGTCCCTCCAACCACCTCCGTCGTCTTCTATGGCCCTACCTCAATGAAGGTGTTCTCCATGCCTCTGCTCAAGGTGCGTAGTTTGTGTTTGGTTCTGTGTGTGTGTGGTGGTTTGTGGTGGTGGTGGTGGGTTGGGGTTGGGGGGAGGGGGAGGGGGGGAGGGGGGGGGGGGGGGGGGGGGGGGCATTGTTGGTGTTTGGTCCTGCGTGTGGGTGGGTGGGTGGGTGGGGGGTTCCTGTGGTAGGGGGGGGGGGGGGGGGGGGGGGGGGGGGGGGACAGTAATGATATGTTTTGTGCCTGGTTGGATGGGTGGGTGAGTGATAGGCAGGTGGATGTGGATGTGCGCCTGGACTGGCGGTGGTCCCTCTAACCTCCTCCATCGTCTTCTATCAGCCCACCTCATTAAAGGTGTTCACCATGCCTCTGCTCAATATATGTGAATGTATTGCACTGGGGACTTGGAATTAGAAGATGGTGAGCAGCCTAGTGCTGTCTGACTCATGTACTGAACCATGTAACAATCCAATCCAATCCAATCCAATCCAACTACCCAATCCAACTACCCAACCCAACGACCCAATCCAACGACCCAATCCAACTACCCAATCCAACTACCCAATCCAACTACCCAATCCAACTACCCAATCCAACTACCCAATCCAACTACCCAATCCAACTACCCAACTTCATTCAACCACCCAACCCAATCCAACTACCCAACGCAACGGTCCAATCCAATCCAACTGCTAAGCCATGTAACAATCAAAAATCCTGCCACCATCTTTTATGTACCCACATCAATGATGGTGTTCGCCTAGCCTCTGTTGGAGGGGCATTTGTTTCACTGTCTTTTTTGACAACGCCTCGCCATTCCGTTGCTGCATGGCAATGCGTAGGCATGGCTAAACTAGTCAGAAATGGCCCCCCAAACCCCCCGGGCTCCGCGCTGCACGCTCCGCGCGGTTCGGGGGCAGCGCGTTGCACTAAGGGTCGCACCAAATCACTCAATTTGCGATGCGTCGCACAAAAAAAAGCAATGGTTTTTTATGTGTGTCTGGATTTTGTTTGATTACATGTCTACCAGGCTTCACGCTGCTCACCGTCTGCAGGCAGAGTAAATATCAGCAGTATAAACACCCCTATGGCCTACTACCACACCACACTCTTATACCATCCTCCCCCCCCACCCCCCTACACCATACCCCCCCACTCACCCACCCACTCCCCTACACCATACCCACCCACCCCGATACCATACTCCATACTCCTATGTAAACATTAGTAGTATAAGCACCCATGTACCATACTCATGAGCACAGAAAACAATCACTTGCGCTCCTCCAGGCTAGCCAGAAGTTTGAAATAGACGCGGAAGAAGAGCAGGAGGAGCGGAAAGCATCAGGTTCTAAGGCCAAAATGTTGATTTGCACAGAGAGTGTGGAATCCCGGGGTGGCCTGGTGCCTCATGACTTCATGGTCTCGGCTGACGGAACTGCTAACGCCATTGCAGACATCGCTATTTCAGGTGAGAATGCCCCTTTTCCGTTACTTCTTGTATGTCTTTTACTCTCCAGGATTCAAACCCCATCGAGGTCACCTGGGCCCGCCCGGAGGGTCGTCGACCGGCATGGTAACTGGACTCTAGGTGTGATGTAAGCCCGTCCATCGCATACTTACGAGCCGGTTCCCTTAATACCACGTGTTTAGAAGTGTCCTTGTGACATATCTTGGAAGTTGAGATTTTTTGTTTTACTCCAGGGGTATATGCAAGTAGGTTGAAGGGACTTGCCTTCCTAACACTGCTCTCCTTGTCCTCCTAGGCTGCTACGCCTCCCTTCGTCCCTTCCTTCTGTTCCCCTCCCTCGTACCCCTTGCCTCCTACCACCACAACCCACTACTAGACTCCCACACCTCCCTTTGCCCCTTCATCCTATCCCCCTTCCACTTGCTTCCTACCCCACCCCCCCCCCCCCCCTTCCACTTTCCCCTACTTTTGCTACTGCCACCCAGGTACTAGACTCCCACACCTTCCTTGGGCCCTTCATCAAACCCCCCTCCCCCTTGCCTTCTAACAACCCTCCCCCTTGCCTCCTGCCACTACCATCCGGCCACTAGACTCCCACATCCCCCTTGTGCCCTTCCTTTTACCCCACTGCGACTCACTTTCTGCCCCCCCCCCCCCCCCCCCCCCCCCCCGCCTCCCCCCTTCCACTAGGTCTCCCTGGCTGGGTGACACTGTGGGCCCCAGCCACCAAGTCCTCTCTGCGAGTGCGTGTGTGGGCGCCAAGGGGAGTAGAGGTGTTCTTGCGACCCTCTCTCCCTATAGCCGCCCCCTTCAAGGTTGGAAAGGCATGGAGTGGCAATACTGATGACGCTGATGACGACGATGAGGACTCTGGCGATGTGATGGCTGGCCTGTCTGGTATGTGTTGGCTTGGCTTAATCTGTATTGGCATGGCTTGGTTTTCAGTTCATAGCGTTGATGGGTTAAGGTAGGGTGGGAATGGGCAGGGGGGTGATGGTTATCACTCCCTGTAGCAGCTCCCTTCAAGGTTAGACACACTTGGAGTGGCAATGATGGTGATGATGACGATGCCAACTCTGGCAATGTGATGGCTGGCCTAACTGGTATGTATTGGCTTGGCTTGGTCTGTGTTGGCTTAGCTATCTTCACTTCTTACCCCCTACCCCTCACCCCTTACCCCTCACTCCTCACCCTTAACCTTCACCCCTTACCTCTTACCCCTTACCCATTACCCATTACCCTTACCCATTACCCCACTCCTCACCCTTAACCCACACCCCTTAAACCTTAACCCTCACCCCTCACCTCTTAACCCTCACTCCTCACCCCTCACTCCTCACCCCTCACTCCTCACCCCTCACTCCTCACCCTTACCCCTCACCCCTCACGCACACCCCTTAACCCCTTAACCCTCGCGTCCCACCCTCAAACCCTCAAAAAACCCTTTCCCTCACGTAGCACTCCTTACCCTTAACCTTCAACCCCGATCTCCTTACCCCCTCGCTCCTCATCACCTTACCACCCTCACACCCTGTTCCCCTCACTCCTCACCCTTAACCTTCACCCCTTCCCCCTTACCCCCTACTCCTCACCCCCACCCCCTTACCCCTTACCCCAATCAGACGAGGAACTGTCCATGCTTGCTGATGACAGCTATGGCACCTCCATCAGCCCTATCAATCAGTCGGGTTGGTGGGAGTCCGCTAAGGCTGAGATGGACAGTGCACACGAAGCCGCAATCAAGCTAAACCAAATGATGAGGAAACAAGGATTGTTGGATGCTGCTAAGCTTGACGATGAGGAGTTTGAGGATGAGGACGGGGATGAGGATGATGAGGAACCAGGTGAGTGTCATTCTTTCAACGGGCTATACTATTTTTCTCTGTACAAGGGTGTGTGTTGTGTGGGGGGGGGGGAGGGGGGCTGGGAGAGGGGGGGGAGCATGTGGGTTGTTTGGGTGTGAGGTAGAGCGGGTGGGTGGGTTAGTGGGTTAGTGAGCACTGGGTAGGTGAGTTGAGGTAGATGGGCAATGCCCATGAAGCTGCACTCAAGCTAAACCAAATGATGAAGAAACAAGGATTGTTGGATGCTGCTAAGAATGACGATGACGAGTTTGAGGCTATGACGAGGATGATGAGGAACCAGGTGGGTGTCATTCTAACAAGGGGCCCAACAATTGTTCTATGGATTCTCTGTAAGGGGGTGGGGGGAACTGGGGGGGGTGAGTGCGCAGGTGGGTGGGTGAGCTAGTTTGAAGACGAGGATGAGGATGATGAACCAGGTGAGTCTCATTCTGCATGGTGGGTGATCAGGTGGGTTGTGGGCGGGTGGGTGAGCTGATGCGGTGAGTGGGTGGGCAGGTGAGTTGAGATAGATGGGCAGTGCCGCACTCAAGTCAAGAGAGAAGGTGGGTGGGTTTGTGAGCGAGTTTGAGGATGAGGATGAGGATGATGAACCAGGCGAGTCTCATTCTTCAAAGGGGCCAGACTATTTTTCTATGTATTATCTGTAAAAGGGTGGGGGAGTAGGGAGGTTGTGGGTGGGTGGGGGAGCGGGTAAGTGAGAACTGGGCAGGTTAGTTGAGGTACTAATATATGTTGTTATTATTACAGTTCAGGGGTCGGTCAAATAGTCTAAAGGAACTTGCCCAGCCGTGACAGTAGGGGCTTAGAACGAAAAAGCACGGATAAACTGAACCCCAAACAATTTTTTTACCAACGGGGTCCCTGAGTTCGTGCTCTATAGCTAGTGGAAATTTAATTCTAGGATTATAGGGCATAGACAAGACTTGTAAAGGAGCAGGGTTTTTATGTTATTCAAGGGTACTTCAACTTCAGTAGGTTGCAGAGATTCTTTTCCTCGATTCCTATCCCGATCGCTACCTGAGACCCCATTTTGGCCGAAATTTTCGCCACCTGAGACCCTCAACCCCCCCAGCTCTCCGGTGCCACCCGAACACCCCGGGGCGGCCCTACTAAAGCTACCAGGACTCTGTCCCTGAAGGTGGCCTAAAGACATGAAGCTACCAGGTGACCCATTTTCTGAACCGGACAAAAAACTCTGGTAGGTTAGTTGAGGTACTGATAGATGCAGCAATCACCATCTCCACCACCTCTGCCCCCCCTTCCACACACACATATACTACCACCCACTCCCCCCCCCCCACATACATACACACACACACAGACACACACACACAACCCTTGGTTAACCCCTTCCACACACACACATATACTACCACCCACTCCCCCCCCCCCCACACCCACACCCCCACACACACAACCCTTGGTTAACCCCTTCCACACACACATACACTACCCCCCAACTCCCCCCACCCACCCACCCACCCACCCCCCCACACACACACACACACACACACAACCCTTGGTTGACCCCTTCCACGCACACATACACTACCACCCACTCCCCCCCCCCCCACACACACACACACAACACACACACACACAACCCTTGGTTGACCCCTTCCTTCCCACCTTGATGTTGCGCCCTTTGAGCTCACTATTATCCAAGAGGACCCCTCTCCCCACCCCACCCCACCCCACCCCACCCCACCCCACCCCACCCAACGCTCACACCACCCACCAGCAATCACCGTCTCCCCTTCCGCCTCTACAACCGCTTCCTCCATTTCTACGGGTCCTCATCTATTCATCTCTCGACCCACTCACTCACCCATCCACCCACCCAACCATCCACATACCCACTCACCCACTCACCCACCCATCCGCCCATCCACCTACCCGTCTACCTACCCACTCACCCACTCACCCACCCATCCACCCACTTACTCACCCATCTACCCACCCACCTACCCACTCACCCATCCACCCACACACCCACCCATCCACCCACCCATCCACCATATATTTTGACATCTGTGCTTTTGCACACCCTTGCAGTGGTAATAGGCCAAAGGCCTCTGCGACCAGGACCCCAGGGATTCATCTCTCCACCCACCCACTCGACTTTGACATCCCCAGGCTGTGGTAACAAGTCAAAAAACTTTGCACAGAGCTGAGCATATCCCCACCCACCACTCTTACGTTCCTCATACTAAGCACCCCTTGCAGTGGTAATAAGCCTAACACTGATGCGGTCAGTCCTGCTTCTCCCCACCCACCACTCTGAAGTTTTTCATTCTAAACACCCCCTTGCAGTGGTAATAAGCCGAAGACCGTTGCGGGCAGGTCTGCATCTCCCCACCCACCACTCTGACGTTTCTCATACTGAACACCCCCTTGCAGTGATAATAAGCAGAAGACCGTTGCGGTCAGGTCTGCGCGCTGGTCGGGGTGCTCTCCCTCCATCGCGCGCTGTCCCTGAGTTTGCCATGTCTCCACCCACGCACCTACCCACCCACCCACCCACCCATTTAACTTCGACATCCCTCTTGCAGTGGTAATAAGCCGAAGACCGTAGCGGTCGGGTCTGCGAGGCCGCGCTGGTCGGGGTGCTCTCCCTCCATCGCGCTCTGTCCCTGAGTTTGCCATGTCTCCACCCACGCACCTACCCACCCACCCACCCATTTGACTTGGACATCCCCCTTGCAGTGATAATAAGCCGAAGACCGTTGCGGTCGGGTCTGCGAGGCCGCGCTGGTCGGGGTGCACGCCCTCCAGGACGCGCTGTCCCTGAGTTTGCCATGTCTGGTACTGTGGAGGACATTCTGCGAAGACCGCGTCTAGAAGAGGCGTTTGACCAGCTGGAGGAGGCACTAGGCTCGCCACAGGATGCTCGGGATGAGGAGGAAGATGATGAGGAGGACAGGCCTAGGCGGGAAGTGAGGAGGGGGGGGCGAGGAAGGGGGGCAGGAAGGGGGGCAGCAAGGGGCGGGCGCGGAGGTAGGGGTAGGTCTGCAGGTCGAGGGGAGAGATAGTGCATTAGTAGGTAGCTTGTTGCTGGGTTGTAGCGTCAGATAGGGTGCCTGCGTCCATGCCTACACACCACTCATCAGGCAATTAATTCAAAATTGAATTCGATATCAATTTGATTTTACTTCTGGAATATGTTGTTTTTAACGTCAAAGTCTCAAAGACGGCAAGCAGCATTACAGGCTGGAGCCATGTTACCAAGTTCCAGTTCTAGTTATCTCCAAATTAGTCACATTTCAAGAAGCAGTCCCTTTAGCCTAGCAGGCTATCCCTGGGCTGTTGTATACGTACATACAGGCAGGCCAGTGTTGACCCAAGGCAAACTTGGAGTTGATTACTTGAACTTGCTTACATGTCTCCAGCCTTTAAGGCCTTAGGCAAGCCCGCACAACAACATCCAGTGTGGCCTGGCCATCGCTGTTTTTTGTTGTGCAACGCGTCGCAAATTGAGCGACTTGGTGTGACCCCAGCGCACTGCGCTGACCCCCGACCCCCGCGAAGCACCGGGGGGGTCGGGGGGGCATGTGTGACTAGTTAACAAGTAGCCAGGCCCATGCTGCGATGACAGAATGGCAACGCGTCGCACAAAACAAAAATAGTGCCGGTCGTGTAATATATGATGGTAGGTACACTTTTAGAAGATACCTGATACTTATATTATTCATCTAATCACCGATTTGTGCTCCATCACGCATACCGGTACACATCATTGAAGTACCTTCCCAGTTCTTGCGTTGTTCTTGTTACAGTCTAGGGGGAGGCAAGATAGGCTAAAAGGACTTGCCTGGCCGTGACAGGAGGGGCTTTAAACGATAAGGCACTGCGCGTTAGTATTATCTTGTGTAACAAGTGTACTTATCTTCAACGTCTCGTGTTTTCTCTTCCCAACTTGAACTTGGTCAGATAGCTTCAGACAGCAATTTGTCTGCGTGCCATCTTCGGCAGTAAAAAAAGGTAAATATAAACGCGAACAAAGCATTTCCCCCCATTTTTCAATCTTTCTATGATGTATTTCTTATCGAATGGGACCTGGCGATCAGGGTATTTCAGGAGGACCCCAATCTCTGCTGCTTGAGACGCAACCAATTGTATAGCCTGCGTCCTGCGACGCAACGGACCCTTCCTTCTGGTCAACGGGCCCTCCCAACGTTGCGCTCTGCTTTTCAACGGACCCTTCGACGTTGCGTCTGCGATGGAGGACGCAGCTTCCTGAACAACCCTGCTGGCGATACATTTTAGTAGTAAGGATGTATTCCAAACGTCTGTCTACATCTATGTAACACAAAAAGACTACTACTGCACGAAATATACCAGTCTGGGCTTTGTAACGAACCCTACATATTTGCAAGGGTGTAGATATATATAGTTCAGGTCGATATCAGTTAGATAACAGTTCGCCACTTAGTAAACACGATATATCGTACGGTACACGGTAAAATAAATACCGGGCGATATAAAGCTTGACAGCCCTAGATATATGATTACTTGTACCGTATCAATAAGATGATGAAAACTGTGAAATTGGATTGTGGTAGTGGATCGTCTAAGGTCCTCTGTATTCTCCTTCCGATCTGTTGAGGACAAGATCTTTTCGTGCTTCACATTTTGTCTTTAGCTCTTCCGGATAATATATAATTATCTTGATTATTTGAGGTTGGCAATGGGCAAGTTCGTGTAGCTTAATTGGCTTCGCCCTGGACTGTAAGCCGCTATATTGAAGGTGTACCGCTCTGTATTGCAGTGCTCAGTACTATAACATTAGCGGTTTACCTGGTTTGGGCTCGAATCACATGGTAGCCTTACATGCCAACCTTGCAGGGATTTTCCTCTACCGCCGAATAAACCGCCAACATAACAGGCGCCTACCGGTAGTGAACTAGAGCCATGTAACCAAGTTCAAATAGTAGATAGGTAGGTGTACACGTGGTTGTGGATGGCTTAACCTTGATGCCTTGATACACGGGAATGCAGGCAATGCTATCGAATGAATGCAGGCTGGGGCTCGCATAAATCGCAGTTGATAATGTATGATTCACAATGATGATGAGATCGATCATGCGGGGCCCGCCGGGGTCCTCCGCCCACCTATCTCCTGGATACGGCCCGTGATACTTATGCAAAAACTATTTTGAGATAGGTAACATCGTTCAGGCTGCTGTTATAATTAGAGGCTGAAACAGGACTATTAATAGCACCACTCATTCTACAATTGTAACAGAATGAGGCCAACTACAGCACCCCAGATTCTGGTTGTACAAAAATTAAATTTCTTAGAAGCAACCCTTCTAATCAGCACCCAGCAACCTCAGGGTTACTCTGGGGTTCCTCTTTCAAAATCTGAGTCTGCAACGCACCCAGACCCTCAAAAACCTGTACACGTCACGTAACAGCGTGTAGAACAACCCTGCTCAGGTACTCCGTTGTATTAGGGCTAAGGGACTCAACTTCTTATTGCCTGCACTTGTGATACCGATTGAGCCAGATGCAATGAGGATGATGATGGCGTTTTTCTTGGTGCCCTACTGGACTCCAAATGTGCCCGCAGTTTGATGAAGGGGGTCTTATGAACATCATGGGTAAATGCCTAGTGTATCTGCTTACAAAGCAGGGGCACCAAGGTCTGTAGCAACATACATGGAATTATAGAGCCAAATAGCAACAACGCCCTGGTATTAAATCTTATTACAGTACATGACTGCGGGGGAATCTACTTCTTGTATGCTACACTTGCTCCAAGTAATGAACCGACTCCAATTCATCTGCCAATCGACAAGGGACATCCAAGTCTGTATACGACAGCATGCATGGAAGTATGGAGCCAGATTGTAGAAACTCCTTGTCACCTACTCTGAGGGGAGTGAAGGACTGTGGGGACTCTTCTTATTGCTGGCTACTCTTGGGCAAACCAATTAACCAACACCAACGTCCATTGTATCAGTCTAGTAAGAAAAGGACGTCAAAATCTACTGCAAATGGATGAGTGGAGTATCAAACCAAATGGCAGCAACGCCAAGGCACCTACTTCGTGCAGAAGACCATGAAGTATGAAGGGCAAATGGACATACCACCATACCATGTAGGAGAGTGAAGGACTGTGGGGACTCTACTTCTTGTCCGTGACTCCTGGGCCAAGTAATTAACCGACTTCAAGGTCCAGTTTATCTGCTGCCCATCTGATCTCAGCGATGTTCTGAGCATTAAACACAGGTAGCTTCACCTGGGCAGCCAACAACCAACTGGATATGAAGGGCTTGTCCCTTATGCCCAACTTGGCTACTGCCCACAAGCTGTTGGTCAAGTTCTGTGCATTGAACTCAAGCAGCTTCACCTGGGCAACCAACAACCAACTCGCTACAAAGGGCTTATCCCTTATGCCCAATGTGGCTGCTGCCCACAGGCTGTTGGCCAAGTTCTGAGCATTGAACTCAGGCAGCTTCACCTGGGTAGCCAACAACCAACTGGATATGAAGAGCTCATCTCTGATGCCCAATCTGGTTGCAGCCCACAGGCTGTTGGCCAACTCCTGAGCATTGAACTCAGGCAGCTTCACATGGGCAGCCAACAACCAACTGGATGTGAAGGGCTCATCCCTGATACCTGGTGTGGCTGCTGCCCACAGGCTGTTGGCCAACTCCTGAGCATTGAACTCAGGCAGCTTTAACTGGGCAGCCAACAACCAACTGGAGATGAAGGGCTCATCTCTGATAGATGCCCAGTGTGGCTGCTGCCCACAGGCTGTTGGCCAACTCCTGAGCATTGAACAAAGGCATCTTCATCTTGGCAGCCAACGACCAACTGGAGATGAAGGGCTCATCCCTGATACCTAATGTGGCTGCTGACCACAGGCTGTTGGCCAACTCTTGAGCCTTGAACTCAGGCAGCTTTGCCTGGGCAGCCAACAACCAACTGGATATGAAGGGCTCATCCCTGATACCTAATTTGGCTGCTGCCCACAGGCTGTTGGCCAACTCCTGAGCATTGAACTCAGGCAGCTTCACATGGGCAGCCAACAACCAACTGGATGTGAAGGGCTCATCCCTGATACCTGGTGTGGCTGCTGCCCACAGGCTGTTGGCCAACACCTGAGCATTGAACTCAGGCAGCTTCAACTGGGCAGCCAACAACCAACTGGAGATGAAGGGCTCATCTCTGATAGATGCCCAACGTGGCTGCTGCCCACAGGCTGTTGGCCAAGTTCTGAGCATTGAACTCAGACATCTTCATCTTGGCAGCTTGTAACCACTTGGATACGAAGGACTCATCCATGATCCCCCCCACCTTGCCCACTGCCCACAGGATGTTGGCTATCTGTCTACCCTCCATGTCATCAACACACTTCAGAGCCAATGGACTGAGTTGTAGCATGAGGTGTTGTGCCTCAGCAGCATTGTGTCCTCTGTATGCTTTGGCCACTCTGTTCATCATGGCAGCCACATGGATATAGTTGAAGAGGTGGCTGCAGCTGAAAGCAAGCTCCTTCAAGCTTGCCAAGCCCTCACAAGCCTTGATCATCCCCATGAGAGCTACAGGGTCCGTTGATGCCTGCACAAACAGAAAATAATGTGTAACATGCTTACGTTTGTGTTTGTAGATGTATCGAGACACAACCTACATGTGGATCTTGACGTACCGGTTTGAGCTGAGCAGTACATGTATGAAGTCAAAGTGTGGGTCAAGGCAGATACCCACATCTCATCAGGGTACCGTACATTTGACAAAAATGGGTTTCCAGTTAGCGATCGCTCTCGTTAGCCAGAAAACAATAGCAATGCCCAACCGCTTAACATACAGCATGTGTACCCCCCACGTCCCTGACCGGACACAGTAGGAAAGGGAAGGGGGCGTAGATGGAAGGGGCAGTGAAGAGTTTGCATTGATCAAGACCACTGGACACATTTGCATGTTGTACGCACAACACACATGTAATATATTATATTGTTCATAAGCTAATGGCATGGGCTACGATCAGGACGGCAGTGTAAACATACATTTAGGTGTCAGGTTGCAAGCAAGGTATGGCAGTGCAACAAGCAGAATGAACTATGCAGGTATGTGCCCAAGGTGCTCGTATCAGCAAGGACTGGTAGTGTTGTCTGCAGACGTATGGTACTGGTTCACCACCAGACAACTTCCTTAGAGATAGTGCCCTTTGCGTCCTCCAGTTGATGCTGAAGCATCATACAAATGCCAGCAGAACCAACCAACGACTCAAGATGACAGCTAAAGAGATTATTGAAAGGAAGGTCCTCGAGCACGAAATGTGTGTACAAGGTGGCGTCGAGAAAAGCTCACGCAAGAGTAGCTGAACAGTGGTGTTAGCTACTAGCAGAGGTGTTAACCAGGTAGTATGAGGTTTAGGGGGACTAGGCTAACGCACAGATCCTACCACATCCCCAAGGGGTGGCCAAAACCGAGGGAAGAAGCCTGCGACAGTGCACCGTGTACCATACAGTGCCTCAGGCAACCGTCCCTCCTTCCCATGAGAATCGTGGAAGGGTCGTTCTGGTGCCCAAACAGAGCGCAATGAGCGTAGAAAAGTCCCCTAGCCAACCTACTGAAAGCGCCAGGCGAATGAAGCCGGTAACCGCCCGCAGCACCGCGGTTGCGCTCAAGAGGAAATCCTCTCAAAATATTCACGGCTGGAACCGTGCCGTGGCTGGCCGATCTACTAGGAAAATATAAGGATCTAGCAGTCCACATCGTACACATTTAGGTGTCAGGTTGCAAGCAAGGTAAGACAGCGCAACAGGCAGAATGAACAAAGCAAGTATGCGCCCAAGGTGCTCATATCATTGTCAACATTCATACGCACATAATGACATAAGTGACTCACAATCACACACAAGTGACACACCATCTAGATTATCAGGCAGGGAAATCTTTATGCCCACATCACAGCATTCAAAAGCTGTACATAGCCTCACCAGATCATCCTGTGACACAATCTGCTGCCTTCCCCTTCCCCCTCCCTGGGATGGCCGTCGTCCTCCTTTACTGGAGCCTCCCCTCCCTGTATTGGGCCGTGTTGACGCACCACGTGCTCCTACCTTACGTAGGCCACCGGCCTCTTTAGGCAACGCTGGGCTTGTTTTCCTCTGTGTTTCTTGGTCACCTGTACCGTCCTCACTTCTAGGTGACCCAGGCGCACCTCTTCCTCCTCCTCCCTTCCCAGGCCGTGGGGGACGGGATTCTGCGGGTTGGTAGTGGGTAGCTTAGGTAGGAGGTGTGTGTGTCCACATGTTGCATGTCTGGAATATCACATGTGTGATAGTAGGAGGCAACTTAGTTGACTCAGCAATCTATTTCTAACATGACGGCTACCGCCAACTGGAACAGGCAAGGGAGGTGATTGCATACCATACATATGTGTCGCATGCCTGTTAGGAGGAAACTAAGTTGATTTAGCAGCTTCCTTCTATCATTGCCTCGGACTAGACAACAGTTGCAGGTACGGGAGACGAGGGAGGTGCGTGATTTTGTGATTGCATACTGTACGTGTGTGTCACATGCCTGTTTGAAGGAAACTTATTTAATTCAGCAGCGTACTTTAACCATGACTAAATCCAAACAGACGGCAGGTGCAGGTACGGGAGGTGATAGATTGCGTACTGTACATGTGTGTCACATGCGTGTCCGGAGGAAACGTATTAGTGGTGTCAGCAGCTTGGTTCTGCGATGAATCTGTACATACAGAAAACAGTTTCAGCATGCAGGCAGTGAGTGCGCACATTCATTCCATATGTGTGGATGTATGTTTTCAGAGGTGTTTTACCTCAGTCCAGTCACCAGTGTCTACTAATCATGACTCTGGACAAAGAACAGTTGCAGGAGGCACGCCGCCAGCATACAACTTATCATGGCTGGTCACATCCTGGTACGTACATGGTATACACCTCTGTTCATGTGTGGGCAATATGTATCAATGAATATGCCAACATTTTGTACACATGATTTGTATCACGCTCTCATTGTATTGTCCATTATACACAGGCATATGATAGATCTATTATATACACGCATAAACAAATCAAATCCTACCATAAGTGGCACAGGCCACATGCGATGTTGCAGGTCCTGATGTAATAGATCTCCCCTTTCCAAATTGAGCAACGAACGCAGTTGGAGGCAGCCTTACGTGCAGCATGCTCCTGGCTGTCAACATCATCTTAGGTATCAAGTACCAATGGAATTAAGTGACCATCCTGTAGATAGATGAGGATGTACAGACCATGTCAACATTACTTGGTGTGGCTACATGATATAACGGTACATCATCCTACAGCCTGTTCACCATCTGCTGGTGGAGTAAACTTGGGCAGTATGAACACTACAGCGCCACATTACTCTTGATTAGAGAGGGAGATCGCACAGATGTAGACTTTTCAAGGCACATCTAGGTCAGGGTTATGCCAAGGTCAGATTCAGTGGGTAAATAACCGCAGTCACTGTTGTACCCTGGCCTTGACTACTGAGCATGCTTCCTGTCTATCTCCTGTCAGCTGGCTTTGTTGCTAGGTTTGATTTGGTTGGGTTACATGGTATATCAGCTCACTGACTTCATTGCTAGGGAGCAAGGTGAAGCCTCCAGGGATGACCCCATACCATACCATACCATGTATGTGTGAATCCGTACCCTACACTGTATGCCAGAAGGATAAGGACATAACGCTCAGATTTTCAATGTTTCAATCATGCAAGGGCTCTAGCTGAAACTGGAATGGTCTGGTAATTGGATGGATGGATGGACGGAAGGATGCCCAAGGTTGGGGGGGACTGACTGGAGAGTGGAGACAGTTAGACGGGGAGGCAAACGAAGTAAACATAGTAAAAAGGGTCATCCTTTCGCTAAACTGATCGCGAATCAGGATAGAGGAAGTTTCTCGCAGGCTTTCTGTATGTGTCCCGCCATGATCTGCACATTGCAAACGCACTGAAGTTCTCCGGCCCTGCAACTCAAGACAGGCAGTAACGATACAGGGAGTTCCGTCTTAAACATTGCTTTGTTTTCACCGATTGTGCCGATCGAAACCTTGTTCTGCAAGCTTTACTTCTGCCTCTATCAGTTGAAGAACGGGACTTCGTAACTTTCAACGCATCTGATGTTCGTGTCCAAACTTCGCTTTTCAAGAGACTTTCTACAGACTGAGAGATTGAGTAAGATATTAGCCATCGAAGTTGCAACTTGCGGGCTAAAACTTGAACTTAAACTCCTTAACATTGCTCTAGCCGATAAGCCTGCTCGCCATCTTTGGCTGGAATGACAATAGCATCAACAAGGAAAGCAAAACAGATGTTGGACGAGATCCCAGTATCCCCCCCCCCCCCCCCCCCCCCCCCCCCCCCTAAATCACCTTGGAGCGTTGGTTTTGGTGCTCAGTAAAGAGTCCAAGGGTTCACCCAGCGGAGCAGAAGATGGTTCTCCGGAGTCTTGGCTGATCAATCAGATATGCAAATGGTATAAATGCGTTGGTAAGGGAGCTCACGAGATGCTTAGAGTGCCGGGAAGTCGGGAAACCCGAACTTGTCAAGCCCTAAACGCTAAGACGAGATGCGAAGACTCAGGGCGAAGTAGCTGAATAATACATGCTTTCTATGTTATGAAGGGCGGAGTAGCTGAATACTACATGATTTCCGCTACTACACGTACAACTTAAGCTTCTCTCGCTCTACATTGTACTTCCATTAGGAGCAAAGGTGAAATAGGTTGCTAATGCAAAATATTCAACTTGCAACCCATATTGCAATGGATCTGGGCTGCTGCAACGCTGATAACTGTAGTCATGAGCACGAAAGGCCTCAGACAAAATTGGGAGCGGAGGTGTAGGGAGTCCTGCCTACATGTCTAGACGACACAAACATTCTTGAAATACAACTGTCTGGCATTTTTTTGATGTGAGTAATAAGCCCTGCAGTCTGCAGAAGTGCAGAACCCTGCATATTTTTTTGATGTGAAATTCGGATAACCTTGATCAATAGTGAGATTACAAACGTGAAATTACATGATCTTGTAGTGCTTCATCTCAGGTGATCAGGTCCCCTCAGGGCCTGTCGTATCCTATCGATTTTAGGGGATCAGATCTTATATTGCTGGGTTCATGACTTGCGTTGTGCTCTCCACAAGCTAGGATCCAGTAAAAACATCAACATTTTGGAGGCTGTCGATGTCGAAGGTATTATGTCTGAAGTTTTCGAGTCATGGAGGTTTAAGTACCCAAGTGACACCAATGCAGTTAGAGACATCTCCGATGAGAGAAGGGTTGGCTTTAAACGCCTCCGATACCAAAAATGGTTCGCAGCCAACAGCAATGATGAGAATGGCTTGATTCCCTTTACATCCGCCTTACATAAGCAGGATCAGATTCGTTCTATAGCACAGTTTAGAATGGGTTCCCATTGGCTGAACACAGAAAGAATGAGGGTGGTGGATAGAGCACACATCCCTCGCTCAATGAGACACTGTCAAATGTGTGGGTTCCAAAAACCTGAGGATGAAATGCATATGTTTGAGTGCCCTTTTTATAATGATATTCGCCTTCGCTACCAGAAGCTGTTTACAGATATTTATAGGCATGTCCATGAGGATACCGACTTAACCGTATGGAATGTGGAATTCTGCGATTCCACATTCAGAACCTTTATGAATGGAAATGGCACTAAGTCTTTTTGGAGCAACCTAGCCGACTATCTTTCTACTTGTAGAAGAGCAAGACAGGAAGCCCTGGACTGCTTAGTGGCACCGTAATTTATTATCCCTTTTTTTCTTCTTGTGACTTCTCATTTGTTAACTTCTTACCTCCGCCACTGTAAGTGGTTGAGATCTGGGTCCTGCTCTAGGGGGTTTAATACCTACGCCACCAAAACGGTGGTTGGGAGTTTGGTTTGTTTGTCCTCGACACACCCCTGATGTAATGGGGTTTTTTGCTTTGTGGGTGCTTTTTCTTTTTATTTAAAGCACAGAGTCTCATACACCCTCGCGGTGTCAAGCAGACTTTAACATGTAATCAATCAATCATATTGCTTGATATTTTGTTTAATATAAATGCATACAATTTAATATATTATGACCTTTACTATTTGAGGTTTAAGCAAGTCACTTTAGACAAGTGTGTATTTTACAGTCCACAGGTAGCCAAATAGGCTAAAGAAACTAGCCCGACCTTAAAAACAGGAAAAGCGGATTAAAAAAACAGTCAGTGGTGAACTGAACCCCCCAATCGTAGACTAATTGGCTACCCCCTGAACTGTAACAAACATGCAACATTATGATTAGCACTCAGGCCCAGGGTTGTTCTGGGGGACTCAAAAATCTGCATTATGAGATGCAACAGGTTTCAAAACCTGTGTCTGCGGCGCAACAGACCCTACAAAATGTGTGCCTACAGCCTAGCAGACCCTTCAGAATCTGTGAGCGTCACGCAATACGTAGCGTGTAGTACAACCCTGCTCAGGTCTTCTGTTTATGACTAATATGACTATATATATATGACTTCGCCAAGTACCTGGATAAACCCTGCTGTAACGAGGCGTAGGCCAAATCTGACCCTGGTACACCTGGAGGTTAAGATAGAGTTGCGGCTACTCAGTAACTAGTCAGTAGTTCCTGGTCGTAAGGATCTGCGACATCCTCGCCACCTAGTGGCTCGTGGTGGGTCTTGTTAGATCCCACATGGAGCCAAACTATAGAGACTCCTTGTCACCTATTATTTCAAGAGCGAAAGACTGTGGGGAATCTTATAACTGTCGGTTACTCTTGGGCCAACTAATGGTCAAAATCCAATGCATCTGCCTAGTAACAAGAGACATCAAAGTCTGTCTACAGCAACATACATGGAAGTATGGAGCCACATTGCAGAAGTAGAACCACATTGGCACGTGGTACCGGTAGTATGGAACCACGCTGTAGAGGATTGTAGAACACCTTATCACCCACTCTAAGGAGAGGAGGACTCTGGGGACCCTTCTTATTGCTGAATACTCTTGGGCCAAATAATGAACAAACTACAATGCCTATTGTTTATGTTAAGTAAGCAAGGGTAACCAAGGTCTCAAGCAACATGGATGGATGCAAGTATAAAGCCAAATGGTAGCAACGCCATAGCAGTCCCTATTGACAAGGAGCATCCAAGTCTGTATACAACAGCATTCAGGGAAGTATGGAGCCAGATTGTAGAAACTCCTATTCACCTACTCTGGCGGGAGTGAAGGATTGTGAGGACTCTTCTTGTAGCTGGCTACTCTTGGGCCAACCAATTCAACAACACCAACGACGATTGTATCAGTCTAGTAAGAAAAGGACGTCAAGGTCTACTGCAACATGGATGAATGCAAGTATAAATCCAAATGGTAGCAACCAAGGTACTTCAGGAGGACTCCCAGCTCTGCTGCCTGAGACACAACCAATTGTACAGCCTGCGTCGCAGGAACCTTCCTTCTGATCAACGTACCCTCCCCACATTGTGTCCTGCGATGCAATGGACCCTTCGATGTTGCGTCTGCGACGGAGGACGCAGTGTCCTGAACCACCCTGGTAGCAACGCCAGGGATCCTACTTTGTGCGGATGACGATGAAGTATGAACGGTAAATAGACATACCATCATACCATGTAGGAGAGTGAAGGACTGTGGGGACTCTACTTCTTGTCGGTGACGCATGGGCCCAATAATTAACCAACTCCAAAGCCCAGCTTATCTGCTGCCCATTCGATGTCAGTGACGTTACGAGAATTCATCTCAGGCACCTTCGCCTTGGCAGCCAACAAACAACTGGACATAAAAGACTCATCCCTGATGTCCAACGTGGCTGCTGCCCACAGGCTGTTAGACAGTTCCTGAGCATTGAACTCAGGCAGCCTCACTTGGGCAGCCAACAACCAGCTGGCTATGAAAGACTCAACCCTAATGCCCAATTTGGCCGTTGCCCACAGGCTGTCGGCCAGCTCCTGAGCATTAAAACAAGGCAGCTTCGGCTCAGCAGCCAACAAGAATTTAGTAATGAAATACTCATCCTTGATGCCTAATGTGGCTGCTGCCCACAGGCTCTTGGCGATGTCAACAGGATAGAAATCATTCATTTCCCAAGCAGCGACCCGCAACCAACCACGCGTGAAGACACGGATGTTGCACTCTTCAATGCCCTCCAATGTGGCTACTGCCCACAGGCTGTTGGCCAATTGCCAAGTTGTGAACTCATGCAGAACGAAATTGGAATAAACCACCCACTTGGACATGAAGGATGCATCCTTACCCCCCCCCACCTTTCCTAATGCCCACAGAATGTCGGCCATCTGCCAAGGACTCATGTCATCAATGAGCTCTTCAGCAACTGCACTGAGTTGAAGCATTACGTGTTGTGCCTCATTAGCATTGTGCCCATTGTATTCCTTGGCCACTCTGATCATCATGGCAGACACTTGGAGATTTTGGAAGAGGTGGCTGTATCTGAGAGCAAGCTCCTTCAAGCTTGCCAAGTCCCCACAAGCCTTGATCATCCCCAAGAGAGCTACAGGGTCCGTCGATGCCTGCACACAAAGAAAATAATGTGTTACATGCTTGTGTTGGTGTTTGTATAACCCATATGTGGATCTTGACGCACCGGTTTGAGCTGACCATTACATGTATGAAGTCTAAGTGTGGGTCAAGGCAGATACCCACTTTTAATCTGGGTACTGGAAATTTGACAAAAACGGGGTCCCAGGTAGCGGTCGTAAAAAATGTAGTAGCGAGAAAACAACAGCCATGCCCAACCGCCAACATACAGCATGTATGCTCTGGTACCTCCCACGTCCCTGACCGAACACAGTACTAAAAGGAAGGGGGCGTGGATGGAAGGGGCTGTGAAAAGTTTGCATTGATCTAGACCACAGGACACATTTGCATGTTGTACGCACAAACACACTTGTAATAAATTAGATTATTGTAACCAATGAGGAAAACGTGGTGTCCGATAGGGGGACGTGAGGATCGTTATCGCTCACACTTCACCCACCTTTCGAAAGACCGACGCCCTTTTTTTCCGAAAGACCGACCCTACTTTTACCCCCCGAAAGACCGACCCTGCTTGCCTCTACCACTGTCCCTCTCCAACGGGCCAGCCTCTGGTTGTGCTACCCCCGCCCTTCATCGACTATTAATCTGGAGGTGTGGGGTGTTGTCTGCCTTGCTGCTCTGTCAGCCATGGATCATAGTCGACTGCAAGCATGGAGGCTGAACTATGCAGCCTCTAATCAGGCTCTTCTTAACCCGGGTCAACGCACTCTCTATGAGGTGTGGGGACTAAATAATCCGCACGAGGTGGCAGCCCGCCCTGTCTCTGTCCGGGCTGGGGCCCTTGCTGTGGCTGATTTTTGGGCCCGCATCGCTGACTTTGTAGCCATTGGGGCGCCTCCGGATGATTGGGAGGACACTGTGGAATCTTCTCACCCCTTCATTAGCCATGGGGGAGCCAGGGTCAATATGGGTTCTCCCCCTCAAACTTTTCCGCATGAAGATGCTCCCCTCATCCACGATCCTCCCCTTTCTCCTCCCCCCATCCCCCCTTCACCATCTACGCTCTTCACTCCTGTTCTCCCCATGGTTCCACTGGTACCCTCCCCTTCTCACATGCACCGGTTAGGTAGCCAACTGATTTTGCCAGAAGAGTGGTCTTACGATTAAGCTGATACCTTTCTGCTAGTCTTTCATTGCCCGCGCCTGCTTGCATGCCTTTTTAAGCTCCTCTTTTCGGCTCCTCTTTCTTGGGTGCCAAGCATTAGTTCGCTCTCGGGTTCCTTTCTTCACAGGACACCCTTTTGTATAGTTCTTTGGTTTGGCCCTTCATGCCCGCCGTTTTCGGGTTTGGTTTTGGGGTTTAACGTTTTAAGTTTACACCCTGGACCCTGAACCCTAAACCCTCATTTCTCCTTTTTGCCTCCCTTTCTCGCTGGCTGTGCTTAGTTAGTTGGTTTCGTTTCTCTAGTAATAGCTCTAGTTTGTGGCTTCTGGTGTACGGGCAGGGCAGGTCTACCAAGTGTGGTGGATTCTCTTGCCCCTGTCATGTGTGCTTTCTTTCTGAGTCTTGCTAGGTTGGTTTCTGGCCTCTCAGTTGTCCGGCTGGCCTCCCCCTTTCCTTCATGGGGTGTTTATGGTTATCATCCTTGACACTCTGGTCTTTTTCTGAAAGTTGGTTCTGTCGGGTTGACTTGTGCTTTCTTCCTTTGAGGGCATTATCGCTGCATATTAAGGTGCTCATAGCGCATGCCCTTGGGTGGTATTTAGTTCTTTTAGTTCTGCCTTCCTCTCTTGTGGTTGGTGGGCTTGGTGTTCTGGATTTCATACTTTTGCATCCCTCCCCTTTCCGCTCTCCTTTCCGCCTCTAGTTTGTTTCCTTTTTTTGGACTTGACCTAGTTTGTTTCCAGGTTTGTGGGGGTGCCTTCAAAACCCTCGTGCTTCCGTGTTATAAAATTGGATGGTCGGCAGGCTGTGCTGCTGTCCAGTCTCGGCAGTGATTTGCTGAGTTTATATATCGAACCCTCTTTCTCAGAAAGGGTTCTCTCTGAGAGGGTTCGTTACATAAACTCAGCAAATCACTGCCGAGACTGGACAGCAGCACAGCCTGCCGACCATCCAATTTTATAACACGGAAGCACGAGGGTTTTGAAGGCACCCCCACAAACCTGGAAACAAACTAGGTCAAGTCCAAAAAAAGGAAACAAACTAGAGGCGTAAAGAAGAGCGGAAAGGGGAGCGTGAAGGGGAGGGATGCTGAGGCAGGCAATCCAGAGCAACAAGCCCAACAAACACAAGAGAAGAGGGCTGAGCCAAAAGAGCAAAAGACCAATCAAGAGCACTCGCTATGAAAATATTACAAGGGGCTCATGTCCTAGCAGTGAAACAACACCGCCCTAAAGTCAATATGAGCACCTCTCTCTCTCTCTCTCTCTCTCTCTCTCTCTCTCTCTCTCTCTCTCTCTCACTCTCTCTCTCTCTCCGACGCCCACTACCGGTGTGCACGTCCGGAACCCACGTTTTCCTCATCGGTTACAATTGGTGGAGTCGTTGACGGCCTGCTTAAAGCGAATCGTCGCCATGCACCCCGAGTTCGTTCCCCGCTAGAACCGAAGCACAGGTCGCCTGCCTGAGTAGGTCTTCTTCGACGGAAGGGGACAGGGCCGGTCGTGACATACACACCGATAGTGAGCGTCGGACTGTCGAAAGGGGGGTGCAGTGTGAGCGATCTCACGTCCCCCTATCGGTCACCACGTTTTCCTCATTGGTTACAATTATTCGTAAGCTTATGGCATGAGATCAGCGCGGCAGTGTTAACATATTTAGGTGTCAGGTTCTACACAATCAGTCAGGGAAATCTTAATGCCCACATCACAGCATTCAAAAGCTGTACATAATCTCACCAGATCATCCTGTGACTCAATCTGCTGCCTTCCCCTTCCCCTTCCCTGGGACGGCTGTCGTCCTCCTTTGCTGGAGCCTCCTCTCCCTGTACTGGGCCGTGACGGCGCACCACGTGCTCCTTGCTTACGTACGCCACCGGCCTCTTTAGGCAACGCTGAGCTTGTTTTTCTCTGTGTTTCTTGATCACCTGTACCGTCCTCACTTCTAGGTGACCCAGGCGCACCTCTTTCACCTCCTCCCTTCCCAGGCCGTGGGGAACGGGAATCTGCAGATCGGTTGTGGGTAGCTTAGGTAGGAGGTGTGTGTGTCCACATGTTGCATGTCTGGAATATCACATGTGTGATAGTAGGAGGCAACTTGGTTGACTCAGCAGCCTACTTCTAACATGACTGCCATCGAACAGGTACAAGCAAGGGAGGTGATTGCATACCATACATGTGCGTCACATGCCTGGAAGGAGGAGATTAGGTAGATTTAGCAGCTCCCTTCCATCACAACTGCCTCGGACTAGACAACAGTCGCAGGTAAGGGAGACGTGTGAGGTAATTCTGTGAGGTGACCTCTTTAATGCAGTATCTGTATAATATATTGGAACAAATGACAGTTGCAGGTAAGGGAGGTGACTGCGTACTGTACATGTGTGTTAGGAGGAAAGTAAGTTGATTTAGCAGCTTCCTTCTATCACAACTGCCTCTGACAAGACAACAGTTGCAGGTATGGGAGACGAGGGAGGTGATTCCGTGATTGCGTACTGTACATGTGTGTCACATGCGTGCCAGGAGGAAACGTACTACGTGGTTTCAGCAGCTTGCTTCTACAATGAATCCGTACATACAGAAAACAGTTACAGCATGCAGGCAGTGAGTGTGTATATACATGTCATGTGTTGGTGTGTGTGTGTGTTTTCTGAGGTAACTTAGTCCAGTCAGCAGCACCTACTTATCATGACTCCGTACGTACAAAGAACAGTTGCAGGAGGCATGACGCCAGCGTACAACTTATTATGGTTGGTCAAATCTTGGTACGTACATGGCATACACCTTTGTTCATATGTGGGTAATATGTATCAATGAATAAGTCAATATTTTGCACATATGATTTGTATAATGCACTCATTGAATTGTCCATTATACAGACATATGATCTATTATATACACGCATAACAAGTCAAATCCTACCATAAGTGGCACAGGCCACGTGCGATGTTGCAGATCCTGAGGTAATAGATCTCCCCTTTCCAATTTGGGCACCGAACACAGTTCGAGGCAGCCTCACGTGCAGCATGCTCCTGGCTGTCAACATCATCTTAGTTCACAAGTCCCAGTGCAACAAAGGGAAAAGCCTGCAGATAGATCAGGATGTTGAGATCATGTCAACGATATTTGGCGTGGCTACATGGTATCACGGTACATCATCCTACAGGCTGCTCACCATCTGCGGGTGGAGTAAACTTGGGCAGTATGAACACTACAGCGCCACACTACTCCTGATTAGAGAAGGTGATCACACAGGTGTAGACTTTTCAAGCCATGTCCGGGTCAGGGTTATGCCAAGGTCAGATTCAATGGGTAAATAACCACGGTCACTGTTGCAACCTGGCCTTGACAACTGAGCATGCTTCTTCTCTATCTCCTGTTTGCTGGCTTTGTTGCTAGGTTTGGTTTGGTAACATGGAAATCAGCTCAATGACTTCATTGCTAGGGTGCAACGTGAAGGCTCCAGGGATGACCCCATACCATACCGAATCCGTATCCTACACTTCATGCCAGAAGGATAAGGATTGAAAGCTTGGGTTTTCAATTTTGCATACATGAAAGGGCTCTTGCTGAAATTGGATTGGTCTGACGGACGAAAGGACGGATGGATGCCCAAGGTTTGGAGGACTGACTGGAAAGTGGAGACTGTTAGACGGGGAGGCATACGAAGTGAAAATGGTAAGAAAGGGGCAACCTTTCGCTAAACTGATCGCGAATCAGGATCGAGGAAGTTTCTCGCAGGCATTCTGTAGGTTGCCCGCCATGATCTGCACATTGCAAACGCACTGAAGTTCACCGGTCCTGTAACTCGAGACAGGATGTAATGATCCAGATAGTTCCGTATTTAGCACTGTTTTTACCGATTGCGCCGATCGAAACCTTGTTCTGCAAGCTTTACTTCTGCCTCTATCCGTTGAAGAATGGGACTACGTAACTTTCAATACATCTGGTGTACGTGTCCAAACTTCGCTTTTCAAGAAACTTTCCACGGGCTAAGAGATAGAGCAAGATTTTAGCCTGTGAAGTTTCTACCTACTGCTCTAGCCGATGAGCCTGCTCGCCATCTTTGGCTGGAATGACGATAGCATCAGCAATGAAAACAAAACAGTTGTTGGACGAGATCCCACCCCCTTCCCTAAATCACCTTGGAGCGTTGGTTTGCGCAGTAAAGAGTCACCCAACGGAGGAGAGTATGGTTCTCCGGAGTCTTGGCTGATCAATCAGATATGCTGATGGGACAAATGCGTTGGTAAGGGAGCTCGCGAGATGGTTAGAGTACCGGGAAGTCGGGAATCTCGAACTTGATAAGCCCTAAGCGCTAAGAGGCGAAGACTCAGGGCGAAGTAGCTGAATACTACATGAAATCCGCTATTTAAACGTACACCTGTTGCATCTCTACACTGCACTTACATATTAGGAGCTAAGGTTAAAAAGTAGCTACTTCAAAATATTCAACTTTGCACCCCCATATTGCAATGGATCTGGGCTGCTGCGATGCTGACAACTTCAGTCATGAGCACGCAAGGCCTATGTGTGTATGTCACAGTCCAGGGGTAAGCCAAATAGGCTAAAGGGACCTGCCCAACCGTATAGGAAGGGCTTAAGAAGAAAAAGCACTGATGAACTGAGCCCCAAACAATCGTTTAACCGACAGGGGCCCTGAGTTCGTGCTACAGTGATAATTTAATTCTACAATATATAATTGTACAATACGCAAGGCCTAAGACAATATTGGAAGCAGAGGTGTACGGAGTTATGCTTACATGTCTGTACGACACAAATAACTAGTGAAATACAACTGTCTGGGGTAGATAATGAAACCTGCATATATTTCGATGGGAAATTCTGATTACCTTGATCAATAGTGAGATGAAAACCGCGAACTTACATTAGCTTAGCTGTTCATCTCAGGTCCCCCCAGTGCCTGTTGTATCCTATTAATATAGTGGGAACCAGATCTTGCATTGCTTGATATTTCGTGAAATCTAATTTAATATACCTCTACTATTTGAGGTTTGAGCAAGTCACTTTAGCCAAGTGTGTTTTTACAGACCAGAGGTAGCCAAATAGGCTCAAGAGACTTGCCCGACCAAAAAACAGGAGGCAGTTTAAAAAGCAGTGGTGAACTGATCCCCCCAATCGTAGCCTAATTGGCTACCCCCTGGACTGGAACATAAATGCAACATTATAATTAGCACTCAGGCCCAAGGTTGTTCTAGGGGACTCAAAAATCTGCATCATGAGACGCAACAGGTTTCAACAAGGGCGTGACCGCCCTTGTGTTGGATTGGACGTATTGGACCAAGGGATCCGCTGGTGGCTGGGGAAGGGGATGGGTAGCCTCGCTGGAACCATGGAGGGGCGGTAACTAGGGTGGTTTTGTGTGCGATGTGCGGTGTGTGTAACCTTGTTGCTGCCCTCATAAACCTTGTTGCTGTCCTCGTGGCTGTTCTCGGCTGTTATTGCGGAATGTGTGTCTCATATACCGGTACCGCGCTTTGGTACACAGTTGCGCGTTACCTCATAAACTGGGGCTGTGCACCCTCCGGCTGTGACTAGGCAGTCTCCTTCGGCATGACTTGACTGTCGAATCCCAACGTCAAGTGGTTCGGGGCGCAGTTTGACTTAAATCTACCTGGAAGATGAGGTGACGTGACTGAAAATACAACTTGTCTGAAATTTGCTTCGAGTCGGAGAATAGGTGACTGTATTTGCGAGTTTATCGTGCTGCCTGCCGTTTGCAAACGTCAGTTGGTGCGGTCCAAATGCAATTTGTAGGGCGAACCCTTAGGTTCCCTAGCGCACCCGGCAGTACGCCTGATGTACCGAAGTCGCTACCCATGGAGGGGCGGTAAACACTGTGTCAGCAGCGCAACGGACCCTGCAGAATGTGTGTTTAGGACCTTGGAGACCCAGAAATCTGTGTGCGTCACGCAGTACGTAGTGTGTAGTACAAACCCACTCAGGTCTTTCGTTTATGACTAATATGACTGTATATATATGACTTCGCTAAGTATCAACCCTGCTAAATCGAGGCGTAGGCCCTATCTTATCCTGGTACACCTGGCGGTGAAGACAGAGTTGCGGCTACTCGGAAACTAGTCAGTAGTTACAGGTCGTTAGGAGCTGCAGCATCCTCGCCACCTAGCTAGTGGCTCAAGGTGGGTCTCGTTAGATCCCACATGGAGCCAAACTATAGAGACTCCTTGTCACCTACTCTTTCAAGAGCGAAGGACTGTGGGGACTCTTATAACTGTCGGTTACTCTTGAGCCAACTAATGATCAAAATCGAATGCATCTTCATATTGACTAGAGGCGACAAAGTCTGTCTACAGCAACAAGCATGGAAGTATGGAGCTATATTGTACAAGATTGTAGAACATCTTGTCGACCACTCTGATAGGAGAGAAGGACTGTGGGGACTCTTCTTATTGCTGGATAATCTTGGGCCCAATAATCAACCAACTCCAATGCCTATTGTATCTGTCTAGAAAGAAAAGGACGTAAAGCTCTACCGCTACACATATCAGTTGAAGTATCAAGCCAAATGGCAGCAACGCCAAGGCACCTACTTCGTGCAGAAGACCATGAAGTATGAAGGGCCAATGGGCATACCACCATACCATGTAGGAGAGTGCAGGACTGAGGGGACTCTACTTCTTGTCAGTGACTATTGGGCCAAGTAATGAACCAACGTCAAAGTACAGTTTATCAGCTGCCCATCTAATCTCAGCGATGTGCTGGGCATTAAACACAGGTTGCTTCACCTGGGCAGCCCGCAACCAACTGGATAGGAACGACTCATCCCTTCCGCCCAATGTGGCTGCTGCCCACAAGCTATTGGAGAAGTCAAGAGCATTGAACTCAGGTAGCTTCACCTTGGCAGCCAACAACCAACTGGAGATGAAGGGCTCATCCCTGCTGCTCAATGTGGCTGCTGCCCACAGGCTGTTGGCCAAGTTTTGAGCCTTGAACTCAGGCAGCTTCACCTGGGCAGCCTGCAACCAACTGGAGATGAAGGGCTCATCCATTATACCCAATGTGGCTGCTGCCCACAAGCTGTTGGCCAAATCCTGAGCCTTGAACTCAGGCAGCTTCACCTGAGCAGCCAACAACCAACTGGATAGGAAGGGCTCATCTCTTATTCCCAATGTGGCTGCTGCCCACAGGCTGTTGGCCAAATCCTGAGCATTGAACTTAGGCATCTTTACCTGGGCAGCCAACAACCAACTGGAGATGAAGGGCTCATCCCTGATGCCTAATGTGGCTGCTGCCCACAGGCTGTTGACCAAAGCCTGAGCATTGAACTCAGGCAGCTTTACCTGGGCAGCCAACAACCAACTGGATATGAAGGGTGCATCTCTGATGCCCAATGTGGCTGCTGCCCACAGGCTGTTGACCAAAGCCTGTTCATTGAACTTAGGCAGCTTCACCTGGGCAGCCAACAACCAACTGGATAGGAAGGGCTCATCTCTGATGCCCAATGTGGCTGCTGCCCACAGGCTGTTGGCCAAAGCCTGAGCATTGAACTCAGGCAGCTTCACCTGGGCAGCCAACAACCAACTGGATATGAAGGGCTCATCCATGATACCTAATGTGGCTGCTGCCCACAGGCTGTTGGCCAAAGCCTGAGCATTGAACTCAGGCAGCTTCACCTGGGCAGCCAACAACCAACTGGAAATGAAGGATGCGTCCCTCATGCCCAATCTGGCTGCTGCCCAAAGGCTGTTGGCCAAATGCTGAGCATTGAACTCAGGCATCTTCACTTGGGCTGCCAACAACCAACTAGATATGAAGGGCTCATCCTGGATGCCCAATGTGGCTGTTGCCCACAGGCTGTTGGCTAAGTTCTGAGTATTGAACTCGGACATCTTCATCTTGGCTGCTTGTAACCACCTGGATATGAAGGTCTCATCTATGACCCCCCCCACCTTACCCACTGCCCACAGTATGTTGGCTATCTGTCTACCCTCCATGTCATCAACACACTTCAGAGCCAATGGACTGAGTTGTAGCATGAGGTGTTGTGCCTCATCAGCATTGTGTCCTCTGTATGCCTTGGCCACTCTGTTCATCATGGCAGCCACATGGATATAGTTGAAGAGGAGGCTGTAGCTGAGAGTAAGCTCCTTCAAGCTTGCCAAGCCCTCACAAGCCTTGATCATCCCCATGAGAGCTACAGGGTCCGTTGATGCCTGCACAAACAGAAAATAATGTGTAACATGCTTACGTTGGTGTTTGTAGACGTATTGAGATACAACTCATACGTGGATCTTGAAGCTCCGGTTTAAGCTGACCATTACATGTATGAAGTCAAAGTGTGGGTTAAGGCCTTAGGCGTACCTCCCACGTCCCTGACCGAACACATTAGGAAAGGAAAGGAGGCGTAGATGGAAGGGGCAGTGAAGAGTTTACATTGATCAAGACCACTGGACACATTTGCATGTTGTACGCACATACACACATGTAATATATTATACTGTTCATAAGCTTATGGCATGGGCTAAGATCAGGGCGGCAGAGTAAACATAAATTTAATCGTCAGCTTGCAAGCAAGGTACGGCAGTGCAACAAGCAAAATGGACAAAGCAGGTAGGTGCTCGTATCAGCAAGACCTGGTAGTGTTGTTTGCAGACGTAGGCTACCGGTTCACCAGAACAACGGCCTTAGAGACAGTACCCTAAGCATCCTCGGGTTGATGCCGAAGCATCATGCAAATGCCAATGCATCATGCCAATGCACATGCAAATGCACATGCAAAAGGAAGAAGAACTAACCAACAACTCCATGTGACCACTATAGAGGTTCTCGAAAGGAAGGTCCTCGTGCACAAAAAGCGTTTACAAGGTGTGTGGCGTCGAGATAAGCTCAAGCAAGAGTAGCTGAACAGTGGTGTTAGATACTAGCAGAGGTTTTAACCAGGTAGTACAAGGTTTAGGGGGACTAGACCAACACACAGATCCTACCACAATCCCAAGGGGTGGCCCAAACCGAGGGAAGAAGCCTGCGACAGTGCACTGTGTACCCTACAGTGCCTCAGGCAACCGTCCCTCCTTTCCATGGGAATCATGTAAGGGGCGTTCTGGTGCCCAAGTAGAGCGCAATGTGCAAGTCCCCTACTAGCCCACCTACTGAAAGCGCCAGGCCAATGAAGCCAGCAACCACCGCCTCGCAACGCGGTACCAAAGGAAATCCGAAGCACTAGGTCGACCTACGAAAACATGCAAAGAACTGGACCGAGACATTTACCAGGAACATATTAGGATCTAGCTGTCCACGTTGTATACATTTAGGTGCCAGGTTGCAAGCAAGGTAAGACAGTGCAACAAGCAGAATGAACAAAGCAGGTGCTCATTTCTGTGTCTACATACATACGCACATAATGACATAAGTGATACTCCATTTAGATTATTAGGCAGGGATATCTTTATCCCCACATCACAACATTCATAAGCTGAACAGACTCCCACCAGATCATCCTGTGTCTCAATATGCTGCCTTCCCCTTCCCCTTCCCTGGGACGGCCGTCGTCCTCCTTTGCTGGAGCCTCCTCTCCCTGCACTGGGCTGTGACGATGCCCCACGCGCTCCTTGCTTACGTAGGCCACCGGCCTCTGTAGGCAATACCTCACGTGTTTGTTTATTTGCTTCTTGTTCACCTGTACCGTCCTCACTTCTAGGTGGCCCAGGCGCACCTCTTCCTCCTCCTCCCTTGCCAGGCCATGAGGGACGAGGATCTGCATGTCAATAGTGGGTAGCTTAGGAGAGGGGGGTGCGCATAAGTTGCATGTCTGACATGTGACAGGTGTGTTACAAGAAGGCAACTAATATAGAGGATGACCCCTTCAATTCATTATATGTATAATCTATTAGAACAGATGACGGTTGCAGGTAAGGGAGGTGACTGTACATGTGTGACACATCGTGTCCGGAGTAAACTTACTTGTCGTTTCAGCAGCTTACTTCTACGATGAATCCGTACATACAGAAATCAGTTACAGCATGCAGGCAGTGAGTGCGTACGTACGATCCATATGTGTGGGTGGGTGTTTTCAGAGGTAACTCAGTCCTGTCAGCAGCGTCTACTTATCATGACTCTGGACAAAGGACAGTTGCAGGAGGCACGCAGCCAGCATACAACTTACTATGGCTGGTCACATCCTGGTAGGTACATGGTATTGAACTTCGTTCATGTGCGGGCAATATGTATCAATGAATATTTCAATATGTTGTACATACGACTTGTATAACGCACTCATTGTGTTGTCCATTGTATTGTCCCAGGCATATGATCTATGCTATGCACGCTGAAACAAGTCCAATCTTACCATAGGTGGCACAGGCCACGTGCAATGTTAAAGGTCCTGAGGTAATAGATTTCCCCTTGCCAAATTGAGCAACAAACGCAGTTGGAGGCAGCTTCACGTGCAGCATGCTCCTAGCTGTCGACATCATCTTTGGTCAAAAGTCCCAGTGCAACGAAGTGAATAGCCTGCAGATAGATGAGGATGTGCAGATCATCAACATTATTTGGTGTGGCTACATGGTATCACGTTACATCATCCCACAGGCTGGTCACCATCAGCGGGCGGAGTAAACGTGGGCAGTATGAACACTACAGCGCCACACTAATACTGATTTGAGAAGGTGATCACGCAGGCTGACACAGGTGTAGACTTTTCAAGACATGTCCGGGTCAGGGTTATGCCAAGGTCAGATTCAGTGGGTAAATAACCACAGTCACTGTTGCACCCTGGCCTTGACTACTGGGCATGCTTCCTGTCTATCTCCTGTCAGCTGGCTTTGTTGCTAGGTATGGTTTGGTTTGGTATGTTTTGGTAACACGGTATATCAGCTCACTGACATCATAGCTATGGAGAAAGGTGAAGCCTCCAGGGGTGACCCCATAACATACCTTCCAAACATACCTTCCAACATACCTTCCAAACCATGTGTGTGCGAATCCGTATTCTCCACTTTATGTCAGAAGGATAATGACAGAAAGCTAGGGTTTTCAATTTTGCATACATGCATGGGCTCTTGCTGTAATTGGAATGGTCTGATGGATGGATGAACGGATGGATGCCCAAGGTTTGGGGGACTGCCTGGAGAGTGGAGACAGTTAGACGGGGAGGCAAACGAAATGAATCTCGTAAGAAAGGGTCATCCTTTCGCCAAGCTGATCGCGAATCAGAATCGAGGAAGTTTCTCGCAGGCTTTCCGTGGGTTTCCCGCCATGATCTGCACATTGCAAAGTTCGCCGGTCCTGCAAATCAAGACAGGCATCAATGATCCAGAGAGTTCCGTATTGAGCATTGTTTTTACCGATTGCGCCGATCGTCACCTTGTTCTGTAAGCTTTACTTCCGCCTCTATCCGTTGAAGAATGGGACTTCGTAACTTTCAACACATCTGGTGTTCGTGTCCAAACTTCGCCTTTCAAGGAACTTTCCAGCGGCTGAGAGATTGAGCAAGATTTTTGCCATTGAAGTTTCTAGCTGCTGCTCTAGCCGATAAGTCTGCTCGCCATTGTTTGCTGGAATGACAATCGCGTCAACAATGAAAGCAAAACAGTTGTTGGACGAGATCCCACCCCCTCTAAATCACCTTGGAGCGTTTGTTTGCGCAGTCAAGATTCCAAGGGTTCACCCAACGGAGCAGAGGATGGTTCTCCGGAGTCTTGGTCGGCCAATCAGATATGCTGATGGGATAAATGCGTTGGTAAGGGAGCTCACGAGATGCTTAGAGTGCCGGGAAGCAGGGGACCTCGACCTTGACAAGCCCTACGCGCGAAGAGGAGATGCGAAGACTCAGGGCGTAGTAGCAGAATACTACATGCTTTCCATGTGATGAAGGGCGAAGTAGCTGAATACTACATGATTTCCGCTACCTTTCCCGTACAACTTTTGCATCTCTTAACAGTACTATCAACTATGGTAAAATAAGTAGCTACTTCAAAATATTCAACTGTAACCCCCATAATGCGATGGATCTGGGCTGCTGCGATGCTGATAGCTACAGTCATGAACACACAAGACCGAAGATAATATTTGGAGCGGAGGTGTACGGAGTCCTGCCAACATGTCTGTATGACACAAAATACTATTGAAATACAACTGTCCGAGGCAGATAATGAACCCTGCATATTTTTTAGATGCAAAATTATGATTACCTTTATCAATAGCGTGGTGAGATGAAAAACGTGAACTTCCATTATTCCACTATCTTGTAGTGCTTCATCTTAGGTCCCCTCAGGGCATGTCGTATCCTATTGATTTGTTGGGGACCAGATCTTGTATTGCTAGATATTTCGTTTAATCAAATTTAATATATAATTACCTTGACTATTTGAGGTTTGGGCAAGTCACTTAAGCCAAGTGTGTATTTTACAGACCAGAGGTAGCCATACAGGCTTAAGAGACTTGCCCGACCTTATAACAGGAAATGCGGTTTACATGGCAGTGGTGAACTGATCCCCCCAATCGTAGCCTAATTGGCTCCCCCCCTTGACTGGAACAAACATGCAACATTATAATTAGCACCCAGGCCCAGGAAAGTTCAAGGGGACTCAAAAATCTGCATCATGAGACGCAACAGGTTTCAAACACTGTGTCTGCAGCCTAAAGGACCCTGCAAACTGTTTGTCTAGGACCTAGGAGACCCATAAATCTGTGTGAGTCACGCAATACGTAGCGTGTAGAACAACCCTGATCAGGTCTTCCGTTTATGACTATTATGACTATATATATGACTTCGCTAAGTACATGGATCAAAGCTGCTATATCGAGGCGCTGGCCCTATCTTACCCTGGTACACCTGGAGATTAAGACAGTTGCGGCTACTCAGTAACTAGTCGGTAGTTACTGGTCGTTAGGATCTGCGACATCCTCGCCACCTAGTGGCTCGAGGTGGGTCTCGTTGGATCCCACATGGGGCCAAACTATACAGACTCCTTGTCACTTACTCTGACGAGAGCGAAGGACTGTGGGGACTCTTATTACTGTCGGTTTCTATTGGGCCAACTAAGTATCAAAATCCAATGCATCTGCATATTGACAAGAGATGGAATAGTCTGTCTACAGCAACATACAAGGAAGTATGGAGCCACATTGTAGCAAATCCTAAATTCCTAATCACTCAAGTCAATTACTCTAACGGGAGTGACAGATTGTGGGCACACTTTTTTTGTTGTCGCGTACTCTTGCGCCAGCTTATGATCCAAGTCCAATGCATCTGCCTGTCAGCAAGGGACGCCAAGGTCTACGGCAACAAAAATGGAAGTTTGGAACCACACAACCAATGTATCTGTCTAGTAAGAATAGACGTCAAGGTCTACTGCAACATGGATGAGTGCAATTATAAAGCTAAATGGCAGCACACCAAGGCATCTACTTAGTGCAGATGACCATGAAGTGTGAAGGGCAAATGGATATACCACCAAACCATGTAAGAGAGTGAAGGACTGTGGGGACTCTACTTCTTGTCGGTGACTCCTGGGCCAAGCAATGAACCAACTTCAAGGTCCAGTTTATCTGCTGCCCATCTGATGTCAGCGATGTGCCGAGCATTGAACACAGGTAGCTTCACCTGGGCAGCCAACAACCAATTGGATATGAAGGGCTCGTCCCTTATGCCCAATGTGGCTGCTGCCCATAGGCTGTTGGCCAAGTTCTGAGCATTGAACTCAGGCAGCTTCACCTGGGCAGCCAACAACCAACTGGAGATGAAGGTCTCATCCCTGCTGCCCAATGTGGCTGTTGCCCACAGGCTGTTGGCCAAGTTCTGAGCATTGAACACAGGAAGCTTCACCTGGGCAGCCAACAACCAACTAGAGATGAAAGGCTCATCCCTAATGCCTAATGTGGCTGCTGCCCACAGGCTGTTGGCCAAAGCCTGAGCATTAAAATCAGGCAGCTTAACCTTGGCAGCCAACAACCAACTAGAGATGAAGGGCTTATTCTTGATTCCCAATGTGGCTGCTGCCCACAGGCTGTTGGCCAACTCCTGAGCATTGAACTCAGGCAGCTTCACATAGGCAGCCAACAACCAACGGGATATGAAGGGCTCATCCCTAATGCCCAATGTGGCTGCTGCCCACACGCTATTTGCCAAGTTCTGAGCATTGAACTCAGGCAGCTTCAACTGGGCAGCCAACAGCCAACTGGATATAAAGGTCTCATCTCTGATTCCCAATGTGGCTGCTGCCCACAGGCTGTTGGCAAAAGCTTGAGCATTGAACTCGGGCAGCTTCACATGGGCAGCCAACAACCAACTGGAAATGAAGGGCTCATCCCTGATGCTCAATGTTGCTGCTGCCCACAGGCTGTTGGCCAAGTTCTGAGCATTGAACCCAGTCAGCTTCACCTTGGCAGCCAACAACCAACTGGAAATGAAGAGCTCATCCCTGATACCTAATGCGGCTGCTGCCCACAGGCTGTTGGCCAAATCCTGAGCATTGAACTCAGGCAGCTTCACATGGGCAGCCAACAACCAACTGGATATGAAGGGCTCATCTCTGATACCTAATGTGGCTACTGCCCACAGGCTGTTGGCCAAAGCCTGAGCATTGAACTCAGACATCTTCACCCGGGCAGCCAACAACCAACTGTATATGAAGGACTCATCCCTGATACCTAATGTGGCTGCTGCCCACAGGCTGCTGGTCAACTCCTGAGCATTGAACTCATGCACCTTCTCCTTGGCAGCTCTTAGCCAAGTGGATATGAAGGACTCATCCATGACACCCCCCACCTTACCCACTGCCCACAGTATGTTTGCTATCTGTCTACCCTCCATGTCATCAACACACTTCAGAGCCAATGGACTGAGCTGTAGCATGAGTTGTTGTGCCTCATCAGCATTGTGTCCTCTGTATGCCTTGGCCACTCGGTTCATCATGGCAGCCACATGGATATAGTTGAAGAGGGGGCTGTAGCTGAGAGCAAGCTCCTTTAAGCTTGCCAAGCCCCCACAAGCCTTGATCATCCCCATGAGAGCTACAGGGTTCGTTGATGCCTGCACACAAATACACATATTTTGTTGCATGCTTACGCTGGTGTTTGTAGATTTTTTGAGATTCAACCCATATGTGGACCTTGAAACACCATTTTTACATTTTTTAGCTGACCATTACATGCATGAAGTCAAAGTGTGGGGCAAGGCAAATACCCACGACACATCAGGGTACCGGAAATGTTGACCAAGTATACCCTTAGGTGTCAGGTTGCAAGGATGGTGCGGCAGTGCAACAAGCAGAATGAACAAAGCAGGTCTGCGCCCAAAGTGCTCGTTTTAGCAAGGCCTGGTAGTGTTGTCTGCAGACAGGGTACCGGTTCACCAGCAGACAACAGCCTTAGAGATAGTGCCCTACGCATCCTCGCTTTGATGCCGCAGCATCATGCAAATGCCAATTCATCATGCAAATGCACATGCAAGCAGAACCAACCAACGACTCCAGGTAACTTATAAAGAGGTTCTCGAATGAAAGGTCCTCGGGCAATAGCTTGGAGGAGGTGCAATACTTTCTGGACCCACATCCTGAAGCCCTCCTTACCCCCCCCACACCCCCACCCACCCACACGCTCCCCCCCTGCACCTTAGACCACGAGAGGCATGTACAAGGTGCGTGGCGTCGGGAAAAGCTCACACATGAGTAGCTGAACAGTGGTGTTAGCTACTAACAGAGGTATTAACCAGGTAGTACGAGGCTTAGAAGGACTAGACTACAGCACAGATCGTACCACATCCCCAAGGGGTGGCCCAAACCGAGGGAAGGAGCATGCAACAGGGCACCGTGTACCCTACAGTGCCTCAGGCAACTGTCCCTTCTTTCCATGGGAATCGTGGAAGGGGCCTTCTGGTGCCCAAGCAGATCGCGATGAGCGTAGAAAAGTCACATAGCTCACCTACTGAAAGTGCCAGGCCAATGAAGCCAGCAACCGCCGCCTTGCAACGCAGTACCAAAGAGAATCCTGAGCACTAAGGTCAACCTAAGCAAACATGCAAAGAACTGGCCAGAGACAAAAAGGGCTATCAAACCTAGGGGCGAATGCAAATATCCTAGAGCTATACACGCCTTGGGGAATGGTGGGCAGAGTTGCAGTGTTTCTTTTTTTGACGACGCGTCGCCATTCCGTCGCCATTCCGTCGATTGCTTCACCCCCCGGACCCCCCGATATCGGGACGCGCTGCCCCCCGATCCCTCGAGGCTCCGCGCTTGGCGCTCCGCCATGCGATGGCTACGCAACTATCCTGAAATCAGGGTTGAGTAGCCCGAGTAGCTACTCAACCTGGACCTACAGAAATCTGAAATAAAAAACACTGCAGAGTTGCGCTTATGAGGAAATCCTCTCAAAAGATTCGCGGCTAGAACTGTGCTGTGACTGGCCGATCTACTAGGAAAATATTTGGATCTAGCAGTCCACGTCTTATACATTCAGGAGTCAGGTTGCAAGCAAGGTAAGACAGAGCAACAAGCAGAATGAACAAAGCAGGTATACGCCCAAGGTGCTCATATCATTGTCAACATTCATACGCACATAATGACATAAGTGACTCACAATCACACACAAGTGACACACCATCTAGATTATCAGGCAGGGAAATCTTTATGCCCACATCACAACATTCATAAGCTGAACATAGCCTCACCAGATCATCCTGTGACTGAATCTGCTGCCTTCCCCTTCCCCTTCCCTGGGACGGCCGTCGTCCTCCTTTGCTGGAGCCTCCTCTCCCTGTACTGGGCCGTGACGACGCACCGCGTGCCCCTTGATTACGCAGGTCAACACTCTCTTTAGGAAACGCTGGGCTTGTTTTTCTCTGTGTTTCTTGACCTGTATCCTCCTCACTTCTAGGTGACCCAGGCGCACCTCTTTCACCTCCTCCCTTCCCAGGCCATGGGGGACGGGAACCTGCAGGTCAGTAGTGGGTAGCTTAGGTAGGAGAGGGGGGTGCGCATATGGCGCATGCCGCACATGTGACAGGTGTGTTATTAGTAGGAGACAACTTACTGACTCAGCAGCCTACTTTTAACATGACTGCCACTGAACAGGTACAGGCAATGTAGCTGATTGCGTACCATGCATGTGCGTCACATGTGACATGAGTGTTATTAGAAGGCAACTAATATAGATGATTACCCCTTCAATGCATTATCTGTATAATCTATTATAACAGATGACAGGTGCAGGTAAGGGAGGTGATTGCGTACTGTACATGTGTCACATCGTGTCCAGAGGAAACTTCCAAGTCGATTCAGCTGCTCGCTTGTATGATGTATCCATACATACAGAAAACAGTTACAGCATGCAGGCAGTGAGTGCGTATGTACATGTCATTTGTTGGTGTGGGTGTGGGGTTTATGAGGTAACTAAGTCCAGTCAGCAGCGTATACTAATCATGACTCCGTACAAAGGACAGTTGCAGGAGGCACGCAGCCAGTATACAACTTGTTATTGACTGATTCATATATCAGTCTCTGAGTTGGCATAGCTCCCTCCTGGTCCCGTGTTGCCTGCCGCCAGCACTCGGGGAAGTCGACAGATCGCTAAATGCGTACGAGCGCAGCGGAATGCACGCGGGGTCCGCGATTAGTCATAGTCCTTTAATGACCTGGCACTTCTGACTCTAGCGGTAAGCCCTATACCCGCGTCGCGTGTAGCTCAGAATCCTGAGACATTTCGCCTACATTTCGCCTAGGCGGATTATCGTCGAAATGTCTCAGACTTCTGAGATATTTCGACGGCATCTCGCCTCGCACGGCGGCTTGTGCACGGTAATGAGGCGAAATGTTCGGTCTTCTGAGACTTTTCGCCTGTACTTCGCTTGCAGAGCGGTTTGGGCACGGTGGTCGGAGAGGTCACATTTTCAGGAATAATTTCTAGGAGCATTTCTCAATTACATCAGGATTCGAGAAGATAGATTACATACATAATAAACTAACGTATGCATCCATTAACTTATTGATCTACCTATATATCTATGTAAGCATCCTTACACATGTACATCCGCTACATCCCATATATTTCCTCTTTATCCATTTACCATAGATAGACAGCGAGCAAAAGACGACGAGCAGCCAAATTGCTGGCTGGAGCCATGTAGCTAATTAAGTTCAAGTACAAGTATATAGGCAGCCTGCAGGCAGCTATCCATTTGTCTACTCATGAAGACATACGCCCATATATCCACTAAGTAGAAACGTCCAAGCAAAGCTATACATCTATATATCTTCGCTGCTTCTATTATATATTTCCATCTTCGGCATTTATAGTTCCTTTGTGGCAGCAATCTTCATCGCAGCTGTAGCATTTCCATCCATCCTCTTGCCCTGCAAGACATGCAGAGCAAGGCAGGCGTTAAAGAGCAAAGAGGGGCAGGGATAATGGCAAGGGGCAGGACGACAGTGATGAGCAGAGCAGGGCAAGCGATAGAGAGCAGAGAGGGGCAGGGATAATGGCAAGGGGCAAGACGACAGTGATGAACAAGGGAGGGCAGGGTAGGTGTTAGGGAATAAGGAGGGACAGGGATAATGGCAAGAGGAAGGACGACGGTGATGAACAAGGGAGCGCAGGCGTTAGAGAGCGAAGATGGGCAGGGATAATGGCAAGAGGCAGGAGGGCAGTGATGAGAAGAGCAGGGCAGGCGTTAGAGAGCACAGAGGGGCAGGGACAATGGCAAGGGGAAAGACGACTGTGATGAGCAGAGCACGGTAGGCGTTAGGGAGTAAGGAGGGGCAGGGATAATGGCAAGAGGCAAGACATCAGTGATCAACAAGGCAGGGCATGCAATAGAGAGCAAAGAGGGGCAGGGACAATGGCAAGGGGCAAGACGACAGTGATGAGCAGAGCAGGGTAGGTGTTAGGGAGTAAGGAGGGGCTGGGATAATGGCAAGGGGCAAGACGACAGTGATGAGCAGAGCAGGGTAGGTATTAGGGAGTAAGGAGGGGCACGGATAATGGCAAGGGCAGGACGATGGTGATGAACAAGGCAGGGCAGGCGTTAGAAAGCGAAGAGGGGCAGGGATAATGGCAAGGGGCAGGAGGACAGTGATGAGCAGAGCAGGGCAGGCGTTAGAGAGCACAGAGGGGCAGGGACAATGGCAAGGGGAAAGACGACAGTGATGAGCAGAGCACGGTAGGCGTTAGGGAGTAAGGAGGGGCAGGGATAATGGCAAGAGGCAAGACATCAGTGATCAACAAGGCAGGGCATGCAATAGAGAGCAAAGAGGGGCAGGGACAATGGCAAGGGGCAAGACGACAGTGATGAGCAGAGCAGGGTAGGTGTTAGGGAGTAAGGAGGGGCTGGGATAATGGCAAGGGGCAAGACGACAGTGATGAGCAGAGCAGGTAGGTGTTAAGGAGTAAGGAGGGATAGGGATAATGGCAAGAGGCAAGACGGCAGTGATGAACAAGGCAGGGCATGCAATAGAGAGCAAAGAGAGGCAGGGATAATGGCAAGGGGCAGGACGACATTCATGAACAAGGGAGGGCAGGCGAGAGCAAAGAGGGGCAGGGATAATGGCAAGGGGCAAAAGACGACAGTGATGAGCAGAGCAGGGTAGGTGTTAGGGAGTAAGGAAGGGCAGGGATAATGGCAAGGGCAGGACGATGGTGATGAACAAGGCAGGGCAGGCGTTAGAAAGCGAAGAGGGGCAGGGATAATGGCAAGGGGCAGGAGGACAGTGATGAGCAGAGCAGGGCAGGCGTTAGAGAGCACAGAGGGGCAGGGACAATGGCAAGGGGCAAGACGACAGTGATGAGCAGAGCAGGGTAGGCGTTAGGGAGTAAGGAGGGACAAGGATAATGGCAAGAGGCAAGACGGCAGTGATGAACAAGGCAGGGCATGCAATAGAGAGCAAAGAGAGGCAGGGATAATGGCAAGGCCCAGGCAACATTGATGAACAAGGAAGGGCAGGTGTTAGAGAGCAAAGAGTGGCAGGGATAATGGCAAGGGGCAAAAGACGACATTGATGAACAAGGGAGGGCAGGCGTTAGAGAGCAAAGAGGGGCAGGGATAATGGCAAGGGCAGGATGATGGTGATGAACAAGGGAGCGGAGGCGTTAGAGAGCGAAGAGGGGCAGGGATAATGGCAAGGGGCAGGAGGACAGTGATGAGAAGAGCAGGGCAGGCGTTAGAGAGCACAGAGGGGCAGGGACAATGGCAAGGGGAAAGACGACAGTGATGAGCAGAGCACGGTAGGCGTTAGGGAGTAAGGAGGGGCAGGGATAATGGCAAGAGGCAAGACATCATTGATCAACAAGGCAGGGAATGCGATAGAGAGCAAAGAGGGGCAGGGATTATGGCAAGGGGCAAGACGACAGTGATGAGCAGAGCAGGGCAGGCGTTACAGAGCACAGAGGGGCAGGAATAATGGCAAGGGGCAAGAGGACAGTGATTAGCAGAGCAGGGTAGGTGTTAGGGAGTAAGGAGGGGCAGGGATAATGGCAAGGGGAAGGACGACAGTGATGAATAAGGGAGGGCAGGCGTTAGAGAGCAAAGAGAGGAAGGGACAATGGCAAGGGGCAAGATTACAGTGATGAGCAGAGCAGGGTAGGTGTTAGGGAGTAAGGAGGGGCAGGGATAATGGCAAGAGGCGGGACGGCAGTGATGAACAAGGCAGGGCATGCGATAGAGATTAAAGAGGGGCAGGGATAATGGCAAGGGCAGGATGACAGTGATGAACAAGGCATGGCATGCGATAGAGAGCAAAGAGGGGCAGGGATAATGGCAAGGGGCAGGATGACAGTGATGAGCAGAGCAGGGCAGGTGTTAGAGAGCAAAGAGGGGCAGGGATAATGGCAAGGGGCAGGACGACAGTGATGAGCAGAGCAGGGCAGGCGTTTGAGAGCAAAGGGGGGCGGGGATAATGGGAAAGGACAGGACGACAGTAATGGGCAGAGCAGGGCAGGCGTTAGAGAGCAATGAAGGGCAGGGAGCACGGATAGGGGCAGGATGGTGATTAGCAGAGCATGGCCTGCGTTACAGAGCGATGAAGGGCAGGGAGGACGGCAAGGAGCAGGACAGTGACGTGCAGAGCAGGGTATGTGCTAGAGATCAATGGAGGGCAAGACATAGACAGAAGCATATTACAGATGCAGTTACAGAGACGATGACAGAGACAATGACACAAACATAGACAGATGCACGTGGGCACTACCTATGCATGAATCAAAACACAATTCCCTATGCCACACTACTATTGCGAAACCACACCTACAAGCAAGCTTCAGTTATCACTTACGTTGTTGTCTAGCAGCTTCATGTGACAGTGGAACATCAGAATTGGGAGGGAAGACAGAGCAATGGTCCCTGCAAATACAGAATGCAGGCATAGTTAAATTATGTAGCACCCTTTACTTCATTTTTGATGATAGGTTAAACCCTCTTCTCCTGTGTCAACAATGGCCAAGCGCTCAAGCAGACAGACAAGCAAGTAAACATGTGTGCAACAGACAGGCACTCAGGCAGGCAACCAAGCCACTTTTCCATGGGCTGAACACTCTATGCCTAGCACCTCCAAGCAGAAGTCACCATCCAGATAGTCAGCCAATCAGTCACTAGGGAGGAAGATAAAAAGGCAGGCATACAGACAGGCATGCACGAAAGGAGGCATGCAAGCAGGTGGACACTATTTAGGCATGTGATCAAGTCAGAATTCCCTAGGCCACATTGTTGTGAAACCCTACCTACAAGCAACCTTCAGACCGCTTCCACACAGAGCATGGGTCCCTGCAAAAAAGAAGGGCGGGCATAGTTACATATATTGACACCCTTTGTGTTGTTTTTGCGTATTGGTAGGGAGATCCCCCTGGAAGTACAACCTGCCTCGAGCTTAAGTACCTGAACCTCAGGTCCTACCCCAGCCTTACATTGTCCACACTTGCCTGAGTTTACCATGCAGAATGGATCCGAAAGACCCAAGCATAAAGACAAGGTTGGACTGTCACCCAACACCCAGCAAAGCAAGGAGAACCAGTCTCCACCACAACGCAAGAGGCAACATTCCAAGACTACCACAACCACTACGAGTGAACCCAATGTGAAGATGCATGCCATGGACATGGGTCTAGTGCGTCAGCCAAATATACACAGTGCTGCCACCATCTATCATGCAGGGTCTCAAGGGATAACTGCCACGCATGATCTCCTGATACAATGCTCAAGGGCACCATGCAGCCTGGGCAGTGCATGATCCCACTGGAGTGTAAGGCCCCATGTCCTTTCAAGCTCTACTCAGGCCCAGGAGAGAACAGGTGGAAGTATGACTCACATAAGAGTTGGGGGCAAGTTGTCCCAGCATCCTACTTTGCACAGAGCCAACTAATCATGCTGCCACCCCAAGCTGAAGCCATGCTCCTGGGACAGTACACTCCACATACCACCATATTTGACCGTGCCCAGAGCAACGTCGGGTGGGCTGCCGAGATGCTGCAATTTATGCAGCTTATTCATGCGGTGGCAGTACAGCAGCGCCGACCGGGCTTCCTGGTTGAGGAGTTGACGACGAAAGGGCCGCTGGCTGCAAGATACCATGCATCCAGCAGATGCACTGACAACCTACACAGGTCTAGCATAGACGGATCGGTTGCGAGAATTAGCGGAACCGATGTAAGGAAATTTGTGTAGGAGATAGGACGAGAGCATTGGTCAAATTTCAAAAACAATCTGACGCACTACCCCGCGTTTGTCCATGCGGAAGGCGGCAGAGGGCGTTGCGCAGTAATCTGAAAAGAAAGCTGGAAAGAAAGGAGGTAACAAAGCAGGACGCCAAAAATATCAAGTAGCAACGAACACATGCGTTGGGCGAGGGAGGGAAGAATATCATGTAGGAGTACGAGAGGTAGAATGAAGGTTGGCGTGGCTTACCTTGGCCATATTGCAAAGGCTCTAATCGTACGGCCATTTCGCCATGCCGCGTCTAATCCGCCTTGGCTAACGTACGTGAAAGGCTGGTGAAAGGACACCCTGCGAAAACATCTATCAAAATTAGTAAGAGCACTGACAGGTCATCGCAAGTCACAATAATATTTGAGTGTGACTTAGGCTTTCATCACAGTGATTAAAATCGTCCTGGTTTCGCCCTACAACAGCGCCATTTTCGACGCATGCAGCGAAAGCACATCGGTGACTTCGGGTGACCTTTCCCGAATGAAAGCTATTCGCCAAAAAGAAGTTCGCGCTAGTACTTCGTTGCCTAATTGTTCACCCTATCTCGGAATCGCTGGCAGAGCTTCGCAGGTTCGCAAGAATGACCCCTCGAAAAGGTTGCTAACAGACCCTCGAGCGACAGAAAGCTGCATACCCCTTCGCGTATTACAACTCAGTAGTTAACGTGCGATCGAGGAGTTATTGGTCACGCTTCAGTCTACGAAAAGTTCTGGGTATCTGTCGGGATCGCTGGTTTGCGGTGAGCCGAGACATTTCGTCCACTGTACGCCTACATTTATCTGTAGTTCCGCTGCAAATCGTGTCTTTCGCCTACATTTAGCGAAATTGTCACTTCCCCGAGTGCAGGCCACAGGCTAGCCTGTGGCCTAGCTGTGGCCTGCACGTGACTGCAGTACCTTGCAGTACACATCTCTATTCTATATGATTGCGCCTGCCGCGCTTAATAGCATCTTCTCCGCTATCGTGCTTACACCTTTGTAAAGAACTTGCATCAAAAGTTTATGTGCGCCATCCATAGACGCTAAAGAAGACATCCGCTGCGTACCGATCCTCAGGTATCAGTTCCCCTCTGACTTGCTCGAAGGCCTGAGTTTCTAGCATCTGGATCCCCGACTGCGGATCCAACTAACTGCTGCTCCGCCTACCGCTTCATCCAAGACCTACTTTGGATCTGCCGCTGCGTCCTACGACTGGAGCAAGCAAGAGCACCTGCTAGTCACCGAAATCTATGAAGTGAGTTTGAAAGACGTCCTCACCGAGATACCACACAGAGCTATATTGATCACAGACGATCATTGTGCTTGCGACCAAAGCTTTCAACAAGAAGCTAATGTTGCCGAACATTGCCAACCGGCAAAGTTCACCATTCCCACTCCACTGGATCCCTTCGGATCGCCGATCCCCCAAAGCACCCCATACCCACTTCCCCTGCCCCGCCCTCGTAATCTCTCACCATCCATCACCCCGAACTACAACTCCAAGACCCCATCTGAGAAGACCCCAATCCACCAATCATCATGCAAAACGCCAAGATCTTCACAGGTAGCAACTTATACACCTGGCGTAACGCCAGGGTGCATATGCTCCTCGACCTCTAGTCCGACAGAGACTGCATTGCCATCGCATACGACTGTCAACAGCCGGTCCTCGATGGGGAGCCTAATAACTCTGACGGTTACCCTGCTGATGACATTTCTTACCCTGTTGTTGCGGGCGCTGATGCAGCTGCTCTAGTTCGTGGTGTCCCCAACAGGATCTCCATCTGGAAGAACAACAAGGCGTTCAAGATGATTCCAGATCGGGTGTCAGACTCGATCCAACATGCCATCCTTGCTCACACCGACATGGCCACTAAAGCTTTCAGGTTCCTGGATTCTCTCTACTCTGAGCAAGCCAGCAACCTAGAGCTTTTATCTGTCACTAACCTCTATGCCATTCAGATGTCTGGCCATGAATCATTGCAGACCTATCTCTCCAGGGCAGCTGACCTGCATGCTCAACTTCCCAAGATCCAAGGGACTTCCATCTGCTCCACCCCCACATTTCTCAATCTCATTGTTAAAGGACTCAACTCCCGTCCTGAATATGATGGATACATCAACCAATTAAACCCTGATGAAGTCACCACCTTTGCCATCCTCCAAGCTAACATGATTAACTGGTGCTTAGTGAAGAATGTTGACCCCGCCCCATCTCCACAGGAAGCTGAGCTGGTTGCAGCAGCCTACAGGTACAGAAGACCCTCCAACGCCAACAGATACTTCCTCAACAGAGACAAGAGGGACAACAACAAGAAGATGACCTGCTGGAACTGTGGAGGGATAGGACACAGCTCCAGAGAATGCATCAGTGAGGACACTGACCTGGCTTTTAATCCAGTTGACTCTGATGAGGCTGACAATGGATCAGAGTCACATCCCAAGGAGAGATCAGGTAATGACAAGGACTCTGACAAGAAGAAGCCCTCACCTCGCTGGAGAAATGACAGGAAACCAAGACCAAGAGGAAGCCAAAGCAGAGGACGCCATGCCCACGTTGCTGATGGTGACCAGTCTACCTCCACCTCCAACTCTGACAGTGAGGATGAGGAGCACAACTTCCTCTCTCTGGCACTGAATGAAGACACTCCACAGCCCATGAGTTTTGCTGCACCAACCAGAGGCAAGTCTGTATCATTTTCCCTGCCACATGATCCCCTGGCTGACACAAGATTCTTTGGACATATGAGTGCTGATAATGATTGCACTTAGATGATGATGATGAAGAAGTTTTCCAAGCAGCACTGCAGACAGAATGGATCATAGACACTGCAGCCCACTTCCATGCCACAAGTAACACCTCCTATCTGCATGACATTCAGGACCTCCCACAGCCTATTAGGCTGCAGCTGGCACACCAAGGATCTCCACCTATCTTCTGCAGGCAGATAGGGACGGCCAAGATCAGGGGCCATGACAGAGCTCTGATTATCCTGAATGGTGTACTTCTTGCTGACTGCAAAATGCCCAACATCATTAGCATCAATGCAGCCACCAACCTGTGCCCAGATCTCCAAGTCCACCTGTCCAAGACCAAGGCCACCCTCTCCATCCCAGACAAATCTGGCAACAAACTACTCCTATCATGCCCCAAAAGGCATGGACTCTACCTCACTCAAACCTCCCCAGCTGCCCAGAGTAACCACTCCAGGGGACCATCCACTGCCTACATCATGATGGTTACAAAGGCTCCATCATCCCACACTGGCTCTGAGATAGGGCAGTACCCACCCACTCATGAGACTGCCCCCAGTAGGGCTGATCAAGACTGCCAAGATCCTCCTCCCACCACTGAGCCATCTGCATCCCACACTGGCACTGAGACAGGGCAATACCCACCCACTCATGTGACTGCCCCCAATAGGGCAGATCAAGACCTCCAAGACCCTGCCCCTGCTCCTGAGCCATCTACATCAAACACTGACTCTGAGACAGGGCAGTACCAACCCACTCATGTGACTGCCCCCAGTGTCCATGGAGACTCTGCTGGAACTAACACCCCTTCCTTTCACCATCACACCACATCCTCCACTTCAGAGAACTTCCTTGAAGAGACTGTCAGTGACAGTGACATGGAAGGATTGCCAGACCTAATAACACCAGAGGTCTACTCCCAACGCATGGCAGAACGTGCAAAAGGATTCCAGCCCCTGTCAGAAGACCAGCAAGTTGGGGACCCACCAGACATCCCCACTGTCTCTCCATCCACTCAGCAACGTCATCTACTTCGAATCATCTCACCCACTCCTGATATTCCCCAGCAACTGGACAACCTGACCTTGCAACAAGCCAGAGCAGAGATGGAACTTTTCAGCGACCAAATCAGGACCAACTATGAAGAGTATGATGGCCCCATAGATGGAGATGGACCACTCAAGCCATCTGATCTAGCCTCAGCAACTACCTAGGAACAGTGGATCCTCCACAACAGCTCACCAGACATTGGGATCCCACTAGGAGAAGTCAACCAGAATGTCAACCACATCCACTTCTCCAACAACTCAAGACTCAGCCTGACCAGATTCGGATGCACCCTGCACCAGCTGAACAACAGACCTGCCTCACCGTCTTTCACTATCAAGCCCAGGCCCCCACTTTCCCAACTCATCACTGCATTCACCAGCAGGTTCCCAACTATTAGCTTGGATAACACTCCGGAGAGTGGACAAAGTGTGGGCAGACACGCCAATCTATAAATGCGGAGACGAGAGTAGCATTACAAGCACAGGAAACCCATCAAGGGGCACCAGTGGTGAAAGGAGGCGGCAGCCAGGAACCTAACAGGGTACAGGCCAGACCGGTGACGCAGGTGACAGGAAGCTGTCACTGAGTCACTCAGGGATGACACAGTCTAAGGGAAGCTGTCACTACGGGAAGCTGGAACAGGACTGGGAGAGCCGATAGTTCTAAGGAAGTACAGAAGTAGTCACCAAGTCATAAAACGCGTGAGAGCACCGCAATTCATGCTGACACTCCACCTATGACACAGGTGACATACAATACTACTTCTCCACCTATGGCACACTGGTGACATAGAACTATATGTAACAGATTAAAAAAAAAAAATCAAAGAACTCCGAAAAATCGAGAGAACTCCAAATGGAACCCAAAGGGTTATAGGAAGGAATGAAACAAGGCAAAAAAACAAAAATTTGCCAAGTTAGAAAAAGATGAAAACCGAATATCAAAGATGGGTAACAACGGTATAGAAAACCCGATCCGGGAATAGGAACCTAATGCCATACAATGATAACCAAAGAAACAGATGTAACAAAAAAAAAATGACCCTAAGAAGAAGCGGTCATTCCAAGCATCCGGACAAACCGCCTAAACACAGCAGGATCAAGGGGCTTGGTGAAGGGGTCAGCACAGTTGTCCTTGGTGTTAACATAGACAACATCCAGGGAACCATCCTCCACCAGCTCCTTGATGTAGTGATGAATAACATCAATGTGCTTGCTGCGAGGGAGGAGCTGCCAGTCATTGGCCCAGCTTAGAGACCCTAAGTTGTCACCCTGAATGGTAACCAAATCACAAGGCAGACCCAGATCCACCCTCAACTTCTTCAACCATTGCACCTCCCTGGCAGCCTGAGACAGGGCTTGATACTCAGCCTCACTAGAGCTAATGGCAACAGTAGGCTGCCTCTTGCTCATCCAGTTCACTATGCACCCCCCAGCTAGCACAGCAAAACCAGTCTGAGACCTCCTGTCAGACCCATCATCAGCAAAGGATGAGTCACTAAAGACAGTAAAAGAGAACTCAGGGCTGTGGGTGTAAGTGAGTCCCAGGTGGGAATGTGACCTCAAATACAAGAGCAAACGCTTGGCTGCCCCCCAGAGGGGAACTGTAGGGTAAGCAGAAAACCTGGACAGGTAGCTCACAGCAAAAGAAATATCAGGCCTGGTGCAAGTAGCCAGGTATAGCAAAGTACCGACAAGAGAGAGGTACTGGCTATTAGAGGGCAGGGGGTCTCCAGGTGGGTCAGTGACGGTGGACTTGGCCATGGGGGCACCAAACTTGGGCTTGGCAGCAGCAGTAAGACCAAACTGCTCCACCAGATCAACAATGTAGGAGTGCTGGGAGAGGTTGATCTGAACACACCTGCCGGCAGAGTCAAGTGTACAAGCCATGTCCAAGGAGAGGAACTGAACCGGTACACCCATCTCTTTGACCTCCCAGCCAGCTTTCTCCACAGCCTTGATCAGCAAAACATACCTATCCAGCTCACTAAAAGCACAGATAAAATCATCAACATAGGTCAGGACATAGCTCCACCCACCAATAGAATCCCTTCTAAAATACAGAGCAGGTTCTGCCTTGCACATAGTAAAACCATGTGCAACCAAAACCCGCTTGACATCCATACTCCAAGCCCTGGGCGCCTGTTTCAAACCATAAAGGGACTTGATCAGTTTGCACACAAGGGGAACACCGTTAGGACCAAGGACCTTAAAGCCCTCAGGCTGGTGGCAGTACAGAGCCAGACCAGGTTCCAGCTTAGCATTCAGAAATGCAGTCTTGATGTCCAGCTGCCGAACAAACATCTTCCTATGAGTGATGGCAGCCAGGAGCACCCTCAGACCTGCTTTAGAAGAAACGGGGGCATATACATCATGAAAATCCAGCCCAGGACGCTGCAGAAAACCACGGACCACAAAACGTGCCTTGAAGCGGATAGAACCATCAACCCCAACCTTCTTCACAAATAACCACCTGCCAGACAGGATCCTCTGCTTAGGAGGCTGTGGAGTGAGTGCCCAACTGCCATGGGCATGTAGGGACGCCATCTCATCCTTCATAGCAAGGAGCCATTGATCCCTGTCAGGGTTGGAGGGAAGCATGGCAGCTTTGAAGGTTAGTTCAGTGGAAGTAGAAATGTATGCTCCCACGTACAAGCAGTTTACTTGTACATGAGCAGCGGGGATATCAGCAGTATCAGCAGTAACCGGTAGTATAGCCCCCAGTGCAGAACTACTGCCTGGTTGAACAGGGCCGGCCTTATTTGCCTCTATATCAACGAAGCCTGGGTCGACAAGAACACCCCAGCCATACGCAGTATCGGAACCCGACCAGTGTTCCAGATCATCACTTGCACTGTCGGCAACGGCTACATCGTCGCATGGGCTTGACCCGAATGATCCACCAGGGATGGCAGGAGGCGAAGGGGTTATCAACACCTGCGAGCCATCCGAGGTGGTCGGAGGTTGGCGACTATTAGGCAATGGACCTGATCCAGGTACTACTATGATCGAAGGCTGTCGTAATCCTAAAGCTTCACCGACGAAATGTGGCGCAGAGGAGGGCCTGGCGACCCCCTGAGATTCGGGTAAAATCTTATCTGAAAGGACATCGGAATCTCGCCCGCCCAGTGCCTTCACACGCAATGCAGCACCATCAGCCCCTGACCTGGGACGCAAGGTCATCCCATGACCAGGGCAGCGGTCGACAATTGGGGTTAGCAAAGGGTCTAAGGAATGAACCGCAGACTCAGGCATATGTCCGTTGATAGCGGCAGGGATGCGAGAAACATACGGAGACCCGTCATAGGGAGATAGCCCAGGAATACAGTTATGATCAAACTGCTCATAGAAGAGTACATCACGACTCTCTACTACCTGGCGCAACTTAGGAACCCAAACAAAATAACCCTTACTCACCAGGGAATACCCAACCAGTCTACCAGATAACGCCCTCTCGTCCAGCTTGTTGCGCTTCTTCCCATTGACTAACGTGACGTAGCAAGGGCAACCAAACACACGCAACAACGACACATCAGGCATAACCCCAAAGAAAAGCTCATGAGGAGTCTTATCTCCCTGATTGGGCAAGCGATTACGAAGGTAACAAGCAGCTAGGAAGGCATAGGGCCAGAAAGACTTAGTTAGTTTAGACTCCAGGTGGATGCTCCTAGCTATAGACTGTAAGACCCCATTGTACCTCTCCACAGTTGCATTCTGCTGTGCAGTGTATGCCAAAGATAACTCATGCACTGCCCCAACCGATATCAGCCAATCCTCAAACCACTTTACTATAAACTCCTTAGCCCTGTCAGACCTCAGACACTTAAAGGCAAACCCGTGCAGCTGATTCATCCATCTGAGGATGATAGTTTGGACTGCTAAGGGAGCTTCATCCCTGGTCCTCAAGCACAATACCTCAGCATAGCCAGAGTATTGGTCTGTGAGGCACAGAATATAAAACTCCCCACGCAGACCCCTAATATGAACCGGCCCCATGATGTCCAAGTGAAGGCGTTGGAGAGGTGCACGGATCCTAGTTTTGCTTTCTTTAGGAAAAGGGAGACGTTTGCCCTTAGCCTTTTGACAAGCATCACAAGGGATCTTAGCCAGTTTATGCACCTGTTTGAGTGAGAGGGGTAAGTTCTTAACCATACCCTTCTTGACAAGTCTGCGCATGGCATCAAAGCCGGGGTGACCCAACCGCCTATGCCACAGCCATTCAGGAGTGGTAGGGATAACAACTCCACCGTCCTCATCAACATCAAGTGCAAAAGCTGGGTAATCGTCAGCACCAAACAAACAGCCACTGGTGGTGTAACAAGGCCTACATGCAAACTTGTAAACACCATCACTGGAGGCAGGGAAGGACCAGAGAACAGAAGAGCCCTGAGTGGGAGTGCAACTAAGACTATCAAAAGAAACCTTGCAGTGGAGAGAATGAGCCACAGCATTTACTGACAGGAGGTTCACCGGACAGTGAGGTATGTAGAGAACATCAGTTAGAGTGATTGGTGTTGGTAACCAATCACTACATAACTCAATGGATCCCATACCTACTGCCCGTTGAACCACTCCATCACCAAATCGAACTGATGGCAGATTCGTAGGAACAGAAAACACAGTGAACAAAGACCTATCACCTGTGATGGACATGCTAGCTCCAGAATCCACATGCCAGACACCCTCAGACAGGCTCGGGCTACACACATTAGAGAACTTTGAGGTGCAGGAGAATAGGACAGAGCTTACCTCCTACTTCTGCATAGCAAACCCATCAATTTGAGCCTGCAAGGAGGCCATTTGCCTTGGAGTAAGGTGACCTGGAAGGGCCAGGTTGACAGGCAACGGTCCAGGACGCGTTGCACCATCACGGACCCTTTGCAGGTGTGGGTACTTCGTCCAGCAACGTTCCTCCGAGTGACCATCCTTGTGGGGGCATGGTCCCCAAGTGCACTCCAGGCGCCTCTTGTTAGACCCAGAACCACCACCAGTTTTCTGCCGCCGCCGAATTGCAGCATTAGCAGGAAACTGGGGAGTGTTCCGGGACCAACCAGGGTGCCTGGAATCCGACTGAGGGAGCGCTATGTTCAGAATGTCTAGCTGCCTATATTCCTCTAGACAGGACCAGTACTCAACAGGTTGCTGGTTGTATAGCATGATACCATACTTAATCCGCAGCGATTCGAAACGGGGCAGACTCGCACCTTGAACGATGATGCCCATGGCGTGACGCTGAGTCTGCGGAGATCCAGCACTGCGGAGGTCAGTGCACATACCGCGAACCCGACGAAAGAAAACGTCAACCTGCTCATGAGTGCCCATGACCGAAGCAAGATACTCTTTCAGCAAGAGAGGGACACGAGAGGCAAGGGCATCAGACTGCTGCCTCCGGATATGCAAAAAGATATCCCGAGGTGAAGCAAAGTCCTTGTATACCTTGACTAGGGCATCCGTCATGTTGGCAAGCATCATGGATAAGATCATGAACTCTTGGCGGGGCAGGGTAAGCGCACTGAAACCCAACAGTGCAGGATCGACACTAGACTCACCATGAGAGGCCGAAGTTCCAGCAGCAGGAGGAGCAGGCCTAGGAGCTAAAGACGCACGAATCGCCAGAAAATACTCAGCAGCAAGACCAGCGTCATAAGCGCGCTGGTCATCTAAGTTCCTGATGAGATCTAGGGAACGCGCAACACCCACAATGAGCTCGAAATCAGGACGAACAGGACAGAAAGGGAGGGGCAACTTCACATACTGGTAACCTCGCAGGTCAGCATTCCTACGCCCAATGCCACCAAAGCTCACACCAGTATCAGAAGGGTAGTTGATCCCTGGCATAACCGGTCCCAGAAAAGCTCTACACTCTACACCAAGCTCAGAGTATGCCATCACTCGCTTAGTGCGACCCCTGCTATCAACATTAGCCTGGGTGGCTTTCATATCCATCCTACCGTACAGAATGCGGTCCAAGGAGTCCCCATCAGAGTGCTCCTGGCGGATACGACGACAGTCCTGCAGCCGCAGGAGCAGAGGAGGTCCTCCAGTAAGCAGATGCTCCCAGGACTGGCATGACAGCGAAGGAGGCACATAAGGCGGAGGGCCAGGAGCAGGTGGCAGCTCCACCGGCGGAGGCGGGGGTGGAGGGGGCTCTTGCGAAGGGCCAGCAAAGGATGCGCGACCAGCAGTAGCAGCAGCCTCGCGAGCACGAGTATTGTAGCCAGACAGACCTCGGTCCATAGGCAAGGTGAAAGACGCAGACCTCTGCATCAAAGACGGCCTGGCCACCTCCGGGTGGACAGGTGGAAGGGGCGCAAGCAGAGGCGCAGAAGCGGGCTCAGGCTTATACTCCGGGGGAGGCGCAAGAGCAGGTGCCGACGAAAGTTCATATAATGGTGAGACGGTGGCATTGTGAAACACACGAGTAGCAGTAGAGGGAGTAACTCCACCGAAGTCACCACTCGTAGCACTCTGCAGTTCATCATCATCATCATCAAAGTCATCATCGCCAAAGTCATCATCGTAGAATCGAGCCTCAGGGGGCGGAGGCGCCCTTGCATACTGGATAATCTGAGTGGAAACACAGCAGAGACGCATCAGAACGTCCTCAACCTCAGGAGAGAGGCGTCGGACAGTAGCAGAAGGAGCCGCAAAGGTGGAGGATTGATTGGGGGGGGTTACTTCCACGATGGCGGAAGGACTCTCATGACCGCTAGCAGAGGCCGCTGGTGCACAAACATCTAGCCAATCATCAAGAGGGCCCGGGTCCTCCGTTGGAAGGACACGGTCGCAGCCATTGCTTATAATGACACTGCGCATCCCGCGCGTCCAGGATTCACCATTCTTGTCATGGAGTTTCTCAAAATTAGCGGGAGGCCCTCGCGGAAGTTGCATCGTAAAGCAGTGGTAGTAAATGAAGGACCTTATAACCTATTAGCTTGGATAACACTCCGGAGAGTGGACAAAGTGTGGGCAGACACGCCAATCTATAAATGCGGAGACGAGAGTAGCATTACAAGCACAGGAGACCCATCAAGGGGCACCAGTGGTGAAAGGAGGCGGCAGCCAGGAACCTAACAGGGTACAGGCCAGACCGGTGACGCAGGTGACAGGAAGCTGTCACTGAGTCACTCAGGGATGACACAGTCTAAGGGAAGCTGTCACTACGGGAAGCTGGAACAGGACTGGGAGAGCTGATAGTTCTAAGGAAGTACAGAAGTAGTCACCAAGTCATAAAACGCGTGAGAGCACCGCAATTCATGCTGACACCAACCCTGCTGACTTCTGAGAAAGAAAAATTCCCACAGAGATCAATGCACAGGAAGCCATCTGAAGCCTATGCCCCTGTCCTCAAGCACACTGCCAGACTCCAACAAATGGTGCAGGCTTATCCTACTGTTTCTACAACAGCCAGATCCACCTTACAGTGGGCCATCTGTCTCCAGGGTGCCATGACCAGTGCCCATGCATAAGCTCTCTCATTTCGACCCAAAATGATCATGGACCCCAGGAGCTGTGCCTACCCTGGGGGAAAGTGCTGTGTGTCAACCACCTCAGTATGGACTGGAGCCCCATGGACTTCACCTTCATCAACATTCTCTCTTCCCCAAGCCTGGCTACCAAAATATTTGATGATTTCCTTCTCCAAGTCCGCAACCAGCTTGCCCTGGATGGATTCCCCACCCTGTCAGGTACATAGTAAACTAGTTAAATTATTGCTCTGCTTCTGTCGCTTTAGACCTAAACACTCTAGAATTTCTTATAATTTATGCCTCATGTACTGCCCCATGTATTCTCACAGGAGCCAAATCTTTGAATTTAGAATCAACCTGGCCTAAACCAGATGTCTGATATACCTGAATTTAGGTTACAGCCCTTCAGCTATCCACCCAAATTATGGGGGGACTAGTTCAGACATCATGTCTAAAACTTATCCTCTAGTCTCAAATCATGCACTTCTCGTAACCAAGGTTATCTCCACAAGCTTCAACCAAGCCTGGAAGTTCTCCTCCCAGTTTCCTAGCAGCCTCTCTGCAATTTACCCTGCAGCCTATCTGCAGTTTCCTTCCAGCTTCCTAGCAGCCTCTCTGCAACCTAGCCTGCAGCCTATCTGCAGTTTCCCCTTAGCTTCCTAGCAGCCTCCCTGCAATCTAGCCTGCTGCCCCTTCGTAGTTTCCTATCAAGGCCAGCTACCCCAGTAGACTGACATTTCTTTGAAGACCTCTGCTAATGTGCCATACCCACTTCAATCCTGTTCCAAATAATTTATTATTTACAGTCTTTCATATCAGCTATTAGCAACCCTCTCAAAGTCTTACCAGCCCTCATATTATTATTATTTCCTTGTGCCCCTCAGTTAATTCCAGGAATTCTTAAGCTCAAGAATACCTTGAATTGGGGGGGATGTTATTGACTGATTTATATATCAGTCTCTGAGTTGGCATAGCGCACACCGGTACCTGCTCCCTCCTGGTCCCGTGTTGCCTGCCGCCAGGCCACAGGCTAGCTGTGGCCTGCACGTGACTGCAGTACCTTGCAGTACACATCTCTATTCTATATGATTGCGCCTGCCGCGCTTAATAGCATCTTCTCCGTTATCGTGCTTACACCGTTGTAAATAACTTGCATCAAAACAACTTATTATGGCTGGTCACATCCTGGTACGTACATTGTATATACCTGTGTTCATGTGTGGGCAATATGTATCAATGAAGATGATAACATTTCGTACATAAGATTTGTATAATGCACTCATTGTATTGTCCATTATACACAGGCATATGATATCATATACACGCATAAACAAGTCCAATCCTACCATAAGTGGCACAGGCCACGTGCGATGTTGCAGGTCCCGAAGCAATAGAACTCCCCTTTCCAACTTGAGCAACAAACGCAGTTGGGGGCAGCCTTACGTGCAGCATGCTCCTGGCTGTCAACATTATCTTAGGTCACAAGTCTCAGTGCAACGAAGTGAAGTTCCTGCAGATAGATGAGGATGCACAGTTCATTTCAACATTATTTGATAAGGCTACATGGTATAACGGTACATCATCCTACAGGCTGCACACTTTATACGGTTGGAGTAAACTTGGGCAGTATGAACACTACAGCGCCACACTCCTACTGATTAGAGAAGGTAATCACACAGGTGTAGACTTTTCAATACATGACCCGGATCAGGGTTATGCCAAGGTCAGATTCAGTGGGTGAATAACCACAGTCACTGTTGCACCCTGGCCTTGACCACTGAGCATGCTTCCTGTATATCTTCTGTCAGCTGGCTTTGTTGCTAGGTTTGTTTGGTTTGGTTACATGGTATATCAGCTCACTGACTTTGTTGCTAGGGAGCAAGGTGAAGCCTCCAGGGATGACCCCATACCATACCATGTATGTCCGAATACGTATTCTCCATTTTATGTCAGAAGGATAAGGACAGAAAGCTTGGGTTTTCAATGTTGCATAGATGCAAGGGCTCTTGCTGTAATTGGAATGGTCTGATGGATGGATGGATGGTCTGATGGATGGATGGATGGTCTATGGATGGATGGATGGATGGATGGATGGATGGATGGATGGATGGATGGATGGATGGATGGATGGATGGATGGATGGATGGATGGATGGATGGATGGCTGGATGGATGGATGGATGGATGGCTGGTGATGGAGGCTGGCTGGATGGATGAGGGGGAGGGAGGGAGGGAGGGAGGGGGAGGGAGGGAGGGAGGATGGAGGGGATGGAGGGAGGGAGGGAGGGCAGGGGAGGAGGGAGGCGACGGAGTGAGGGAGGGAGGGAGGGAGGCGAGGGAGGGAGGGAGGGAAGTGAAGGGGAGGGTAGGGAGCGGAGGGGAGGAGGGAGATGAGGGGAGAGAGGGATGGGAGGGAGGGGGGAGTGCGGAGGGACGGGAGGGGAGGAGGGTAGGGAGGGATTGGGAGTGGAGGGCAGGAGGAGGGAGTAGGGAGGGCGGGATCAGGGAGGCGAGGGAGGCGATGGGAAGGGAGGGAGGACTCGGTGAGGGAGGGCAGGGAGTGGAGGCGGGATTGGGAGGGAGGGAGGGACGGGAGGTGGAATTTCCAGGGGAGGGAGGGACGGGGGAAAGAGATGTGGAGCGAGGGAGGCGAGGGAGGGAGGGATCAGGGTTGGAGGGAGGGATGTTGTGAGGTGAGTGGACTTGTAGGGAAGGAGGGAGGGAGGGAGGAGGGACGGGAGGGAGGAGAGCGAGGGAGGGAAGAAGGGAGGGAGGTTCGATGGGGAGGGAGGGAGGAGGGAGGGAGGAGTTTGGGAGCTGAGGAGGGCAGGGAAGGTAGGGAGGGATGGTGGGAGGGAGCGGAGGGAGGTGAGGGAGGGAGTTAGGGAGGGAGGGAGGCGAGGTGGAGGGGAGGGAGGGACGGGAGGGAGGGAGGGAGGGAGGGAGGGAGGAGGGTGCGGGAGGGGGAGGGAGGGAGGGAGGGAGGGGGGAGGGAGTGTGTGGGAGTCTGGGAGGGAGGGATAGTTAGGGTAGGGGAGGGAGGGAGGGAGGGGAGGGAGGGAGGGAGGATGGGAGGGATACGGTAGGGAGTGAGGAGTTGGGTAGTGGATGTTAGGAGGGATTAGGGAGTTAGGGAGGGATGGGAGCTGGGGGCACGTTAGGAGGATGCGGAGGGATGGGACGTGTGAGGGGAGTAGTAGGGAGGGAGGAGGGAGGGAGGGAGGGAGGGAGGGAGGGAGGAGGAGGGTATGGGAGGGAGCGAGGTGGGAGTTAGGGGGGAGGGAGTTAGGAGGGAGGGAAGGGAGTGAAGGGAGGGAGAGAGGGAGGGAGGATATGGGGAGGAGGGAGGGAGTGGGAGGGAGTTGGGGGGGAGTAGGGAGGGCGGAGGGAGGAGGGAGGGATAGGGAGGGATAGGGAGGGAGGGTGAGGGAGTGGAAGGATACTGGAGGGAGGGAGTTAGGGAGGACGGGAGGGAGGGAGGAGGAGGGAGGAGGGGGCAGGGACGGGAGGTGGTATGTTCGGGGAATGGTAGGGAGGGAGGGAGGGAGGGGGGAGGGGAGGGATGGGAAGTTCGCGCGAGGGAGTAGGCGGGAGGGAGGGAGGAGGGCTAGGGAGGAGGAGGGAGGCAGGGAGGGATGGGAGGGAGGGGGGAGGGAGACGGTTGGGGAGTGAGGGAGGGAGGGAGGAGAGGAGTTAGGAGGGAGTTAGGGAGAGGCGAGGGAGGGAAGAGGGAGGGAGGGGTGTGTGGGAGGGAGGGAGGGAGTTAGGGCTGAGTTAGGGAGGGAGGGAGGGAGGGAGGGAGTTAGGGCGGGAGGGAAGTGCTAGGGAGGGAGGGAGGGAGGGAGGGAGGAGGGAGGAGTAGGGAGGGAGGGAGTTAGGGAGGGAGGGAGTTAGGAAGGGAGTTAGGGAGGGAGTGAGTTAGGGAGGGAAAGAGGGAGGGAGGGAGGGGTGGGTGGGTGGGTTGGTGGGTGGATGCATGCATGCATGCATGCATGCATGGACGCCTAAGGTTTGGGTTACGGGCTGGAGAGTGGAGACTGAAAACATAACAAAAGGGTTGACCTGTCGGTAAACTGGTAACGAATTTTCAACGCAGTTTCACGCTGGTTTCCCATAGGTCCCTGACGTCCACTGATTCATTCGGCAGAGACTGGCAGTACTGATCCATACTTTCCAGAGTTCCGTGTTGAGCAACGTTCTTTCGAACCGATTGCGCCGATCGAAACCGTAATTCACAATCTTCTCATTCTTCCACCACAAGGTCCACCGGCCCCTGAAATAATGAAGAGATTACGGACCCCCAACACATCTGCCCAGACTGCGCTTCTAGAGAGACTTCCCACCGGCTGAGAGATCGAGCGAAGCTTTCAACCTTTTGATTCGTGCCTCGGAGGTTAACCTTGTAGTTGAACTTGTTCCCATGGCTCCAACAATTCAGGCGACTCTCCGTCTCAGGCACTGACATCAACGTCGAACGCAAATAAAAGTGTTTAGGCTAGATCCTATCTACTGGACCCCCTCCCTTACCTTGACGCCTTGGTTTACGGGGTACGAAGTCCAAGAGTGCGCTTTCCTAAAAGAAGCAGAGAAGGTATTTCCAGATTCAGGGGATACAATTTATGACAAGAGCGCCTCACGAAGTCACGAGGTAAAGGGTGTGGGGACGGCTTGGTACTCACCTACCGAGAAAGATTCTACCTGGCGGAGTGGCGGGGTGCAAAACTAAGATATTATATCACGATCAAACCGAGGTGACTCAATCAGGTATGCTGATTGGATAGATGCGTTGGTAAGGGAGCTCGTGAACTGCTAGGAGTTTGTGGCAGGCAGGAACCTCAGACTTATCATCACCTCCACGAGTTCTCCGTACAACGCACGGGCGGAAGCAGATCGGGATCAGGGCATGCCCCTGGGGCATGCCCCTGATCGGCATCCGCGGGGCATGGTGGGGTTACTGGATGCCAGACTAGAGGCATACCCTCTGCCGGATGCCACCAGTTGACCAGTTACACCTGACCTACATACACGCTGGACCACAGGACAAGAGGCCCTGGACCACCTGCACATGTTTTCTTTGCCTTGACTCGCCTAGACACATGCCTTCAAGGTATCCAAGTTTGATGTATTGTAGGTGTACTATTTTTTGTTGCACTGCAGCATGGTGTAGTAGTGGTGTTGGTTCATACAAACATGGGAATGTACAGTACTCTTACGCTCAATGTTCATCAAGGACCAAACATCCGCCGTTCCGCCCTTGGACGGTGAGCAGGTGAGCACTGAACAGCAAGGTTGTTCAAGGGTACTTCAAAATCTACGTTTTGAGAAGTAACTTTTGTCGAGTCTACGATCTTGGAGCCCAAATCCACGTCTAATGGGTAAAAATCTACGTTTGCTGCGTAATTTTGAGACGTGAAACGGGAGGAGAAAAAGAAAGTTCACTCTCCCCACGCCTTAAACACTGGGGAGGGCTGATCCCCCCCCCCCCCCCCCCCCCCCCCCCCCCCCCCCCCCCTTCCGGTAAAATGGAAATACGGTACCATTTTTTTGAAAAACTTAGATATGGATTCTGGGGATTTACAATATGGCGCACATAAAAGCGTCCTCGGAATTCCCACAAAGGGATTGTGTGATAGTCAAAATTCAGTCCTGCACCTCCTTTGGGATACGGGGGGGGGGACATATCCCCCCCACCCCACCCACACCTACAAACTTACTCACATACCTGCACACACCCACACAAAGTCACACACGCAATCACTTTGTCACGCACATTCACCCATACCCCTGCAGACCCCCACCCACCCATATATACTCACCCATATTAGTAGATTACCCACCCATGCCCAGCCATTCACCCACTCATACTCTGGGCTGGGCTTGGCTGGGGTTTGGGGGGAGGGAAGGGGGGTTGATACTTATTGCACAAGGTCCAAAGTGGTGCTAATAGACTGCCCTTACCAAGGCCTACTCATGGGTGGTCTCAGAATGTCATTTGGAGGTCTGAGTAAAAAGTTAGCAACAATACAAATGAGGCCTGCAGAGATCGAGATCATGCCGGGGCAGTGTTTTTACAGTTCTATCAGTTACTATGTTCAATGCAAGCAAACAAAAATACACAACCAAGCTTTACTTTGGATGTCAGTCACTGGCATATAGCCACTCAGTGGCTATACGGTGGTTGGTCAATATCAGAATATCAGATTAAGGTTTCAGAACTCAGAAATCTGATGGACAGATGGAAGCAACTATATAAATCCAAGTTAACATTTAGATGACATGAATCCATGTATATATTCGTGCGTAGACGACAGTGCTGAAGCACAGTGTGCTTACAAACAGTGCAATGGAGGTTGGCGATGCCACAATGCCCTCTACTTTTAGGTGCTCGCACAATGTCTGGATGTGTTATTTTCACAGTTATTATCTTGGGAGCGTGCTCCTGCACCATGTGTCGATTCATGTCGCCCCAGACCCCCCCACCCCCCCCTACCCACAGCTCAGCCACCCCATCCCCAGCTGCCCAGATCCAGTATCCCCAACTCTCCACAGACATATCACCCCATCCTCATCGAATGCTCCTCAGGCCTCCCAAGGGAGCGTGGCCTGCGGTAGCTCCAGTACCCCCAATCTTGCTCTCGTCCTTGGCTAGAGGAGGGTCACCGAACACCCTCCAGAAGCGAAGGGTCTCATCAGCACCGGCAGTGACGACAGAAGAACCATCAGGGCTGGTGGCCATATGCAAGACTCGGCCCTGGTGACCTGTCAGCTCACCGATCTTGGCCAGGGAGGGGTACTTCCATAGGCACAGCTGGTTCTTACTGTAGCCGTGGCTGCTCAGCAGCTCCTTCTCGTGTCGGTTCCACTGCAGGGCACAGACCTGCAAGCCAGGAGATGGACATTTTGGTCTATAATTTTATTAATCTGCTGTAGCCGTAGCCGCTCAGCAGCTCCTTCTCGTGTTGATTCCACTGCAGGGCACAGACCTGCATGCGAGTAGGGGTAATGTTTCATTCATTCGTACACCCATTTCATTTGTATTCATTCATTCAACCATCCATTCCATTCACTATTCATTCATCCATAATTCAGCAACACGTTCCATTCACGGTTCTTCCAACCATCCATAATTCATTGACTATTCATTCCTTTTAGTTGATGCATTCATTCACGTGTCTAATCAGGCAAGCACCAGGCCATGCCTTTGACCACCACCTTGTGCCCCATTTCCAACTTTTTACCTACACCCCACACACCCAACGCTGCATGGTCTGCCCCCAAAGCCCCACCTCCCCATACTTTACCTGCAAGCCTGTGTCGATGGAGCTCAGCAGTGCGACAATGTGCGTGTTCCAGATCGTGATGCGCCTCTTCCGCCACCCATGGCAAGCAGGTTGCTTTGAAAGGGGCATTAGGCCATGCCCTTGAACTCCACCTGGTGCCCTATTCCCAACTTCTCCCCTTCACTTCCCCAATACTGCATTACAATCACCATAGCCCCACCTCCCCATACTGTACTTGCGAGCCTGTGTCGATCGAGCTGAGCAGTGCGCCGGTGTGCGTGTTCCAGAACTTAATGCGGCTGTTCCGCCACCCATGGCGAGCAGGTTGCTTTGGAAGGGGCACCAGGTGGTGTTCATAGGCATGGCATTTCCAATTTCTTCCCTTCACTTCCCCAATACTGCATTACGAGCACCATAGCCCCACCTCCCCATACTGTACCTGCGAGCCTGTGTCTATTCAGCTGAGCAGTGCGCCAATGTGCGTGTTCCAAAACGTAATGTGCCTGTTCCAAAACTGAACCCATAGTGAGCAGGTTGCTTTGGTAGGGGCAACAGGCCATGCCCTTGATCATGGCGACACCTGGTGCCCTATTTCCAACTTCTCCCCTTCACTTCCAATACTGCATTACGAGCACCATAGCCCCACCTCCCCATACTGTACCTGAGAGCCTGTGTCGATGGAGCTGAGCAGTGCGCCGGTGTGCGTGTTCCAGAACTTAATACACCTGTCTGCTGTTCCGCCGCCCGTGGCGAGCAGGTTGCTTTGGAAGGGGCACCAGGCCATGCCCTTGACCGCAGCCTGATGTGCGTTCACCTTATGCAGCAAGCGGTATGAGGAGTCCCAGATGCAGAGGTTGTTGTCGTTGCCTCCACTGGCTAGTTGGTTGCCACAGGGGGACCACTTGAGGATGCACACCTGAATGGTGTTAAGAAGAGAAATGGTATACGTGTTTGGCAAATGGGTTGGACAAGCATCCATTATGTGCAGCAAGCAGTAGGAGGAGTCCCCAATGCAGAGGTTGTTGTCGTTGACTCCACTGGCTAGTTGGTTGCCACAGGGGGACCACTTGAGGATGCACACCTGAATGGTGTTAAGAAGAGACAATGGTAAAGGTGTTTGGCAAATGGGTTAGACAAGCATCCATTATGTGCAGCAAGCAGTAGGAGGAGTCCCAAATGCAGAGGTTGTTGTTGTTGCCTCCATTGGCTAGTTGGTTGCCACAGGGGGATCACTTGAGGATGCACACCTGAATGGTTAAGAAGAGACAATGGTATAAGTGTTTGGCAAATGGGATAGACAAGTATCCATTATGTACGGCAGGCGGTAGGATGAGTCCTAGATGCAAAGGTTGGTGTCGCTGCCTCCACTGGCTAGTTGGTTGAAACAGGTGGATCACTTGAGGACACACACCTGAATGGTTGTAAGAAGAGAAAAAATAATGAGCGCTTATCTAATTGTTTTTATGTGCGTTGACCTTGTGCGGCAGGCAGTAGGAGGAGTCCCAGATGCAGAGGTTGTTGTCGTTGCCTCCACTGGCTAGTTGGTTGCCACAGGGGGACCACTTGAGGATACACACCTGACGGTTTTAAGAAGAGACAGTGGTATAAGTGTTTGGCAAATGGGTTGGACAAGCATCCATTATGTACGGCAGGCGGTAGGATGAGTCCCAGTGGCGCAGAGATTGTTGTGGTTGCCTCCACTGGCTAGTTGGTTGCCACAGCGGGACCACTTGGGGATGCACACCTGAATGGTTAAGAGGAGAAAATGGTATGAGCGCTCATCCAATTGGTTTGATGTGCGTTGACCCTGCGCGGCAGGCAGTAGGAGTCTCGGCTGCAGAGGTTGCTGTGGTTGCCTCCACTGGCTAGTTAGTTGCTCCCAGGGGACCACTCGAGAGAACACATCTGTATGGAATGGATATGTAAAGAGGCATTGATATAATTTATCCAATGGCCTTATGAGTTATGAAGGCAAATGACCAAGTGTTTTCCAATGGCTTTATACAGAGCAATAAATGGGCCATAAATAATACAGTTTTCTTTCTTCATATCTATTCATTTGTTCATTTTCCCCCCCCCCGTAGTTATTCATTTATTCATAGTAATCACTTGTTTGTATTTTTTCATTTGTAAATATTTATTCTTTTGTGCATAGTTTTGATTTTTACCACAAATGAACATAATACAGAAGCCCACCTCTTGTTCGTGGGCCGTGAGGGTGGCCACGCAGGCCTCATCCCTTCGCTTGCGCACATCCCAGTTGCGGATGGTGGAGTCACGCCCAGCAGAGCTGAGGGTGGTGCCATTCCAAGCCACACAGCTGACGCGGTTGGTGTGGCCGGACAGCTCACGAATCTGCTTTCCGCGGGCAGCATCCCAAATTTGGACCTGCGAGTAGGAATGGGCAATGGAGGTGGCGATGAGGGCAGGGGTAGGAGGTGGTAGGTGGTAGGTAAGTAGGGTTATAGGTGGGATCAGTGGAGGGGTATATGTGGGGATGAGGGCAAGGGTAAGAGGGGTAGTAAAGTAGGACTATAGGTGGGAACAGGGGAGGGGTAGATGTGGGGATGAGGGAGGGTGGGGACTGGAGAGGGGGCAGGGGACAATAAATAGAAGGAGAAGGGTGTTCTTTGTATTTTCTTACATTTATCATGTTAATATATGTTACAGTATTGTCTTTCATTGTATCATGTTATTGTATGTTAAAGTATTTTCTTACATTGTATCATGTTATTGTATGTTATAGTTTTTTCTTACATTATATCATGTTATTGTATGTTATAGTATGATATGCCCAATACACTGTTTCCTTTGTGGGCTTCATGTAGCACCTTCCAGAAAGCTCCCTTTCCCCATTCTTAGGCTTAACCCAAGGCTAGCTAGTGTGTCTGAATACAGACAGGGCGGGCATTCCAATGCAGCTGAAAGCTTTGAGATTGACCCAGTGACTGGCCAGTACAGCTGGCTGAAAGCTGCCATGCATCGCAAAAAAATAAACAGTGATACAGGGCCCCATACCTTGGAATCTGAGTTGCCCAGTGCAAGGCACTGGCCATCAGCATCCCAGGCAAAGCTGATGTGTGTTATGTGATGCCATGGTATGTTAAGCTGTGGTGTGGTAGGGCCCCTTACCACCTCACCTTGGAATCCGAGGTGCCCAGTGCAAGGTACTGGCCATCAGCATCCCATGCAACACTGCAGATTAAGTATGTGATGTGATGTCATGGTATGTTAAGCTGTGGTGTGGTAGGGCCCCTTACCACCTCACCTTGGAATCCGAGGTACCCAGTGCAAGGTACTGGCCATCAGCACCCCAAGCAACACTGCAGATGTAGTCGCCTTCATTGGGACATGAGCACAGCTCTTCCACACTGCCACTGCCAGCGTTCCAAAGGTACACAGTGCCGCCTAGCGCGACAGCAATCTGCACAGGAACAGCAAATACGAGCGAATAAGATTTGATTGATCATAAAGACTGCCACTACCAGCGTTCCAAAGGTACACAGTGCCGCCTAGCGCTGTAGCAATCTGCACAGGAGCAGCAAATATGAGCGAATCAGATTTGATTCATGATCAACACTGTCACTGCTAGCGTTCCAAAGGTGCACAGTGCTGCTAAGCGCTACAGCAATCATCACAGGAACAGCAAGAATGGGCAAACAAGAGTGGATTGATCATCAACATTGCCACTGCCAGCGTTCCAAAGGTACACAGTGCCGTCTAGCGCTACAGCAATCTGCACAGGAACAGCGAGTATGGGCAAATAAGAGTTGGGGTGACACAGCACTTCAAGACTAGCGTTCTTGCTGAGTTAGTACATGACGACCCCACCACCACCACTTCATTGGGACATGAGCACAGCTCCTCCGCATTGCCACTGTCAGCGTTCTAAAGGTACACAGTGCCGCCTAGCGCTACAGCAATCTGGACAGCACCAGCAAGCACAAGGGGGAAATATTTGGGTTAACAAGTAACACATCACTACAAGAGTAGGCCTTTTGTTGTGTAAGAGTAAGCCAACTCCACCACCACCTCCACCACTACAACTCCTGTCCCTGCACCTCACCCCAAGCTTACAGCAGAGACAGAGGACACCAGGATGCGTGGCATAATCTGCACAGCACCAGTAAGTATGAGGGGATGAGATTTGGGTGAATATGCAACACATCACTATGAGAGTATGCCCCTTGTTGTGTGAGTGTATGCCAATTCCACCACCATCTCCGCCACCACCACTCCTACGAACGCACCTGCCAATCCAAACGTACAGCTAGGGCAGAGAGGACAAAGACACCAAGATGCGCGGCAAGAGGAAGGGAGCTAGACGCGAACCAAATTCTGCCCATTCCACTCCAGCAGGTCGAAATTGTAGTCCTTAGTATCACCGCCCATCAGGCCACTACCACTACCCCCACCACCACCTCATTCACCACCACCTCATTCACCACCAACAAAAACACCACGTACCACATATTGCTCATTCCAGTCCAAAAGGTGAAGGTAGTAGTCATCATGGTCACCGGCCACCAGGCTGCCACCACTATAGCTATCACCGCCATCAACAATATCTCCACCACTACCACTACCAAATACCACATTCTACTCATTACAGTCCAACAGGTTGAGATATGAGTCATCACCACCACCGTCCACCACCACCATTACCGCCATGTACCAAATAGATTGGGTAGAAGGCCCAACCATCACCGCCCACCATCCCACCACCACGTACCACATTCTGCCCATTCCAGTCCAGCAGGTGAAGGTAGAAGTCATCATTGTCACCGGCCACCAGGCTACCACCACCACGTACCACATTCTGCTCATTCCAGTCAAGCAGGTGAAGGTAGTAGTCATCATTGTCACCGGCCACCAACCTACCACCACTATAATTACCACCATCACTATCATCAACCACCACTACCGCCACCACATACCATATTCTGCTCATTACAGTCCACCAGGTTGAAAAAGAAGTCATCACCACCGCCGTCCATCACCACCACTACCGCCATGTACCAAATAGGTTGGGGTAGAAGGCCCAACTATCACCGCCCACCATCCCACTACCACGTACCACATTCTGCTCATTCCAGTCAAGCAAGTTGAGGTAGTAGTCATCCATCAGCTCAGGAGCATCCAGAATCCTCTCCTGGGTCTGTGGGATGTGCCTAAACTGCTTGCTAGATCGGATTGGCCCCAGGTTGTCATTATAGAGCCCCCTCAGACCACTATCGTGGCCTTCCGGGGGGGCCGGTGCTTTGTGCTTAAACGCGAGGATGCGCGAGGAGCCTTCGACAGAGAGGGCTGCGCCCAAGAGCTTCTTGTACTCCTCCTTGGATGGTGAGGTGGCGGTTTCGGAGCCAGCGGCGGCACCCCCGTTCTCCTTGGTTAGGTTGAAGTTGGACATGTCGATGTCCATGGCTGAGCGGTTGGGGATGAAGCGGTCCATCTATAGGGTTGGGTGGGTGAGGGCAGTATAGGGTTGGGTGGGTCAGGGCAGGGGTCGGGTGAGAAAGAACCTTAAGTGTGGTAAGAGGGTGGGTGTCGGGCAAGGTTTGTGGGGTGGGGTGCGGTTGTTCTTTATGGTTAGGTTGGAGTTGGACATGCTGATATCCATGGCCGAGCGGTTGGAGATGAAGCGATCCATCTACAGGACAGGGGGGGGGCAGACCAGGACAGGGCAGGGGGGGAGCGGCAGGACAGGACAGGGGGGGCAGAGAGGGGCAGGCATTGGCTGGGTCAGAGCATGGTGGGTGTGGACAATTGCAGAAAACAACCCCACCAGCGTCACCTCCAGCCCCTTGGCACCAGCAGAATATCAACCACAGAAACCTCCACTTATGTACGCATCAGCACCACCATTGCCAGAATCAACCCTACGAACAGCGGAAGCAAAACTGCTACCACATACTCCTCTGCCACGACCAGCAAGACCATCATCAGTACTACCGCTGCCACTTCCATCACCACTCTCAGGACCACTACCCAAGCAGACCCTATCACATTTAGCAACAGCATGGCCCCTATTACCACCATAACCAGCATCACCACCACCTCCTCCTTTGCCATCACCAGCACGACCATCACCACAACTACCGCTGCCACTTGCTTCACCAGTGGTATCACCAGTATGCATACAAGCCGGACCACCACATTCACCACCAACATTACCCCCATCACCAGCATGGCCACCATTACCACCATTCACAGCATCAACCCCACCATAAGCAGCAGCAGCAGTAGCAGCAGTAAGTGCCACCACCAGCACAACCGTCACCACTACTCCCACTGCCACTAGCATCACCAATAGCTTAGATAAACTGATGCCCACGGGGACCAACTACATGGCCACTATAGCAACCACCATCTGCATTGCTAGCACCAAACCTGCCACAACCAGCAACACCAGCACCACCACCAGCACCTCTTTTGCCACCACCAGCATGAACATTACCACTGCACCCACTACCACAAGCAAAAACCCCAGCATCGCTTGAAACAGTGCCTATACGTACCAGATCACCACCGCCACTACTAGTATGGCCACTATTTTAGTGGCCCTCAGCACTGCCACCATCAAACCATAATCCATATTCCATCATCACCACCACTACCACCACCACCTGTTTTCCCCAAAACACCACGATCACTACCCCAAGCATCAGCACCGGCACTACCATTCACACATCTAGCATCACAACAACGAGCACCAGCATGAGAAATAGTACCACTGCCACCACCAATAACACAGCATCAATTCCGCAGGACACAGCAGCAGCATCCACACTATCAATCCGATATCTAGGACTACAACTGTGATAACACCAGCATCAACCCCACAGCAGCAGCACCAACAACAACATCAATCCCACAACCAGCATCCCAAAGTAAAACTGGCACCACCTTCTTCGCGCTCACCTTCTTCCCCGGAGTCTTCGTGCTAAAGAGCTTGATGCTCTTGTTCGAAGGGCTATCCGATCCAGACATGTTGCTTTCGCTCGCTAACAGTTAGCAGCAGTCTAGGTGGTGCTCGAGATTGTCGCAATTATCTCTCAGTGCAATGGCAGTTCACGCGAAAACCAGGGGATGTAGTAGCCGTTTGCGAAGCTTTGATTGGTGAATGGAGGGGCGAAGATTCGGAGGGGGAGTTTGGGCCTGTCCGACAAACGAGGTTGGCGCGACTTTTGACAGCTGGTAGTTCGGAACTTCAAAATGAGTGACAGGGGGGGCAGGCCCATGTAAGGTTGTCTGACCTGGCAGGTCCCCTCACCTGCAGGAGCTCCCTCTCGCACGCACGCGTGCGATCTCGCCTCTCCGCTCTCCCTCTCCGTCTGTTGTCGGCTCTGTTCGGCTCTGTTGTCGTTTCTCACCCGCACCCGGGCCAGCCTTCGAAGCAGTGGGACTTTGGCGACGCTAGAAGCTGCAACGAAAGTACTACTGGTTGGTTGGACCACAAGGGCTATCAGCCTTCCGGCTGCTCACCGTCTGTGGGCGGAGGAAGCATGGGTATTTTGCGCCACACCCGCAGAATGATATCATGGGTGTACCATCTCGAAGACATGTCCAGGTCGACGTTCAACGAGTTCGAAGCTGAATGAACAAACCGGGCAACCCCCTCACATGGATTTGGACATCCAATTTATATTCCAGCACAGGTCCAGCAGGATTTAAAAAGCCTGCCCTAAGATGTGGACAGATCAAAATATTTATGCTTGAAGGCCGTTGAAGGGCTTCCGGGCTGATCTGCTTCCACCCGCTTCCAATCTTGCCTCATGCGTTAATTGTACAGAGAAACCGAGGAGAAGATCTAGGGATCTTCTCAGATCCCCTCCCCTGGAAAATGTATTTTCGCTTTAGCCCCCACTGACCGGGCTGAAGCCCCAATGTAAGATCATGTACGGTGTACACGATCAATTCGGGACCAAGAGCCAATTCTTGAAGGCTCCGAAACCAAGGTTCTAGAATGTGCTGAGTTGTATATAAGCAGCTAGATACGCACCACCAGCCAGCATCTGTCGCTGTAGCTCAAGTACCAAACCGTACTCACACCCTTGTCCTTGTATGGCTAATTTGTGGTGAATGGTCTCCCTTGACCCCTGAGAGCCATCATCTGCTTCTTCTGGAGATTCCTCGGAGGCTTTAAATCTTTCCTGCGTAAACCAACTCTCCAAGGTGATGAGAGAGGGTTCCAGTGGGATTTATGCTGTTTTGTTTGCTTTAATTGTCGATGTTCCCGCCAACGATGGCGAGCAGCATCAACGCCTGGAGCCATGTAACTATGTCAAGTCCGAGTCGCAACTTCTTGCTCTTTCTCTCAGACGGAGGGAAGTCTCTGGAAAAGCGAAGTTTGAACGCGAATATTAGATGTGCTGAGAGTTACGAATTTCCATCATCTAGCGGACAGGTGTAGAAGTAAAGCTTGAAGAACAAGGTTTCGATAGGCTCAATCGGTAAAAATGCCCAATGCGAAACTCTGGATCTTTACTGCCCGTTTTGAGTTGGAGGACAGGTGGGCACTGGAAGTCAGTGGGATAGTGCGCAAATCATTGCGGGAAACCTATGAAAAACCCCTCGATGATTCGCGACCAGTTTAGCGAAAGGATAACCCTTTCTTACCATTTGTACCTACCTGTCTTCAATCTCAAGTCAGTCCCCCAAACCTTAGTCATCCATCACATGCATGAATCCATGCATCCACCCACCTACCCACCCATCAGACCAGTACAATTGCAACAAGAGCCCTTAAATGTAGAATTGATTGAAAACGCAAGCGTTTTACACTTATCGATCTGACAGTTGAGAACACGGATTTGAACGGACATGGGATGGTACGGGGCACCCCTTGAAGCTCCACCTTGATCCCTCGCAAACAATCCAGCTGGCAGGAGATAGACAGGAAGCATGCTCAGTAGCCAAGGCCAGGGTGCAATAGGGACTGGTAATTTACCCACTGAATCTGACTTTGGCATAACCCTGACCCGGACATGTTTACACCTCTGTGATTACCTTCTCTAATCATTAGTAGTGTGGCGCTGTAGAGTTCATACTGCCCAAGTTTACTCCACCCGCAGATGGTGCACAGCCTGTAGGATGATGGACCGTTATACCGTGTAACCACACAAAATGATGTTGACATGATCTGTACATCCTCATCTATCTGCAGGTTGGTCACTTATTCCATTGGGACTTGTGACCTAAGATGATGTTGACAGCCAGGCGCATGCTGCACGTGAGGCTACCTCCAACTGCGTTTGTTGCCCAAGTTGGAAAGGGGGGATCTATTACCTTAGGACCTGCAACATCGCACGTGGCCTGTGCCATTTATGGTAAGATTTGACTTGTTTATGCATGTACAGAATATATCATATGCCTGTGTATAATGGACAATACAATGAGTGTGTCATGCAAATTATATACATAGGGTTGGGAAGCAAACGTATATTTTTATTTTTATAAGCCGTATAAACGTATAAACGTATACATATAAACGTATAAAAACGTACAGGAAAATTAGGCACTTCTTGAGAAAATACTTTTACATGGTTTTAAAGGTATTGCTGCGTAGCTAATTTCATTGGCATCACATATCAACTCTCAGAAAAATAATCTGGCAAGTTTAGGTTGTCCAAATTTCAGAAAAGAAGCGTGGTGCCAATCTAAGGGAGCCATTATATGCCAGTTGGTCCATTATAACTGTATGAGAGTATAATAATATAAGTACATAATGGTATTGCAATTTTGTCCATGTTCACATTGCACTAGGCTCGCACCATAAATCCTTCAAGCCCACGTAGGAGCACAGCTTGTGGAATGGACGGCTAGGTGGCGCTCAGATATGTGTGCCATCCTGGCTATCTAGATCAACCATTAGGCCAAATGTTTATAAAATCATGCGTGTGAATGGTGATTTTTATTGCATATTGTGATAGAGGAGGTCAAAAGCTTTCCAATGCGCTATCTAAATCAAAAATATTATGAAACCCAAGAAAGTTAAGTGCCGGGACGTGTGCTGTACTTCTTGAAGTACAGACTATACGTTTTGTATACGACGTATATAAGGTCGATTTGAGAAAAAGTATACGGCGTATTTATACGTATAAACGTATATTATACGTTTATATGTCGGCCCAACCCTAGATATACATTAAATATTGACATATTCATTGATACACTTTCCCCACACATGAACAAAGGTGTATACCATGTACGTACCAGGATGTGACCAGCCATCATAAGTTGTATGCGGGCTGCGTGCCTCCTGCAACTGTTCTTTGTACGGAGTCATGATTAGTATACGCTGCTGACTGGACTTAGTAACCTCAGAAGACACCCACCCATGCCAACACAAATGGAACGTACGCACTCACTGCCTGCATGCTGTAACTGTTTTCTGTATGTCTGTACATTCATTCATCGCAGATGCAAGCAGCTGAAACGAATAATAAGTTTCCTCCTGACACGCATGTGACGTACATGTACAGTGCGCAATCAATTACCTCCCTTACCTGCACCTGTCGCCTGTTTGGATATAGTCATGGTATAAGTACGATGCTAAATCAACTTGGTTCCCTTCTAACAGGCATGTGACACATGTGCAATACGCAATCGCGGAATCACCTCACTCGCCTCCCTGAACTGCAACCGTTGTCTAGTCAGAGGCAGTCGTGATAGCTAGGAGCTGCTTAATCCACTTAGTCTCCTCCTAACATGCATGTGACGCACATGTTTGGTACGCAATTACCTCTCTTGCCTGTACCTGTTCGGTGTCAGTCATGTTAAAAGTAGGCTGCTGAGTCAACCAAGTTGCCTCCTACTATGACATGTAAGACATGCAACGTGTGGACACACGCACCTCCTACTAAAGATACTCACTACCGAACTGCAGATTCCCGTCCCCCACGGCCTGGGATGGGAGGAGGAGGAAGAGGTGCGCCTGGGTCACCTAGAAGTGAGGACAGTATACAAGAAACACAGAGAAAAACAAGCCAAGCGTTGCCTAAAGAGGCCGGTGGCCTAAGCAAGCAAGGAGCACGTGGTGCGTCGTCACGGCCCAATACAGGGAGAGGAGGCTACAGCAAAGGAGGACAATGGCGGTCCCAGGGAAAGGGAAGGGGAAGGCAGCAGATTGAGTCACAGGATGATCTGGTAAGGCTATATACAGCTTTTGAATGCTGTGATGTGGGCATAGAGATTTCCCTGACTTATAATCTAGATGGCATGTCACTTGAACGTGATTGTGAGTCACTTATGTCATTATGTGCGTATGAATGTCAAAACTGATACGAGCACCTGAGGCGCATACCTGCTCTGTTCATTCTGCTTGTTGCACTGCAGTACCTTGCTTTTTTTTGCTTTCAACCTGACACCTAAATGTATGTTTACACTGCCGCCCTGATCTTAGCCCTTGCCATAAGCTTATGAACAATCTGATACATTACAAGCATGTTTGTGCGTACAACATGCATGTGTGTCCAGTGGTCTTGACCAATGCATACTATTCACTGCCCCTTCCATCTACGCACCCTTTCCTTCCCTACTGTGTTCGGTCAGGGACGTGGGAGGCACACAGAGCATACATGCTGTTTGTTAAGCGGTTGGGCATGGCTCTTGTTTTCTCGCTACCCAGAGCAATCGCTACCTGGGACCCCGTTTTGGTCACAATTTCCGGTACCCTGATGAGACGAGGGTCTTTTGCCTTGACCCACACTTTGACTTCATACATGTAATTGTCAGCTCAAACCTGTACGTCAAGATCCACATATGGGTTGTATCTCAATACGTCTACGAACACCATCGTAAGCATGTAACACAATATTTTCTTTGTGCGCAGGCATTAACTAATCCTGTAGCTCTGATGGAGATGATCATGGCTTGTCGAAACTTGGCAAGCTTAAAGGAGCTTGCTCTCAGCCACAGCCACCTCTTCGACTATATCCTTGTGTCTGCCATGATGAACAAAGTGGCAAAGGCATACAGAGGACACAATGCTGATGAGGCACAACACCTCATGCTACAACTCAGTTCATTGGCTCTTAATCTCGTTGATGACATGGGTGGTCGAGAGATAGCCAACATCCTGTGGGCAGTGGCTAAGGTAGGGGGTATTAAGGATGAGTCCTTCATATCCACTTGGCTAATAGCTGCCCAGGAGAAGGTGCATGAGTTCAATGCTCAGCACTTAGCCAACAGCCTGTGGGCATCAGCCACATTAGGTATCAGGGATGAGTCCTTCATATCCACTTGGCTAACAGCTGCCCGGGAGAAGCTGCCTGATTTCAATGCTCAGAATTTGGCCAACAGCCTGTGGGCATCAGCCACATTGGGCATCAGGGATGGGCCCTTCATCTCCAGTTGGTTGTGGGCTGCCCATGTGAAGCTGCCTGCGTTCAATGCCCAGAACTTGGCCAACAGCCTGTGGGCAGTAGCCACATTAGGTATCAGGGATGAGCCCTTCATCTCCAGTTGGTTGCGGGCTGCCCAGGTGAAGCTGCCTGAGTTCAATGCTCAGAACTTGGCCAACAGCTTGTGGGCAGCAGCCACATTAGGTATCTGGGATGAGTCCTTCATATCCAGTTGGTTGTTGTCTGCCCGGGTGAAGCTGCCTGAGTTCAATTCTCAGAACTTGGCCAACAGCCTGTGGGCATCAGCCACATTGGGCATAAGAGATGGGCCTTTCATATCCAGTTGGTTGTGGGCTGCCCAAGTGAAGCTGCCAGAGTTCAAGGCTCAAGAGTTGGCCAAAAGCCTTTGGTCAGCAGCAACATTGGGCATAAGGGATGAGCCCTTCATATCCAGTTGGTTGCGGGCTGCCCAGGTGAAGCTGCCTGAGTTCAATGCTCAGGCTTTGGGTGACAGCCTGTGGGCAGCAGCCACATTGGGCATCAAGGATGAGCCCTTCATCTCTTGTTGGTTGTTGGCTGCCCAGATGAAGCTGCCTGAGTTCAATGCACAGAACATGGCCAAAAGTCTGTGGGCATCGGCCACATTGGGTATTAGGAATGAGTCCTTCATCTCCAGTTGGTTGCGGGCTGCCCAGGTGAAGCTGCCTGAGTTCAATGCTTTGGAGTTGGCCAACAGCCTGTGGGCAGCAGCCACATTTGGCATCAAGGATGAGCCTTTCATCTCCTGTTGGTTGTTGGCTGCCCAGGTGAAGCTGCCTGAGTTCAATGCTCAGAACTTGGCCAAAAGCTTGTGGGCAGCAGCCACATTGGGCATCACTGATCAGTTCTTCATCTCTAGTTGGTTGCGGGCTGCCCAGGTGAAGCTGCCTGCGTTCAATGCTCTGGAGTTGGCCAACAGCCTGTGGGCAGCAGCCACATTGGGCATCAAGGTTGAGCCCTTTATCTCCTATTGGTTGTTGGCTGCCCAGGTGAAGCTACCTGAGTTCAATCCTCAGAACTTGGCCACCAGCTTGTGTGCAGCAGCCACATTGGGCATCAGAGATGAGTTGTTCCTATCCGGTTGGTTGCGGGCTGCCAAGGCGAAGCTTCCAGAGTTCAATGCCAAGCACGTCACTGACATTAGATGGGCAGCAGATAAACTGGGCATTGAAGTTGGTTCACTACTTGGCACAAGCGTAGCCAACAAGAAGTAGAGTCCGCGAAGTCCTCCACTCACCTACATGGTAATATAACCATGGACTGGAAATATGTTATTGGCAGGGTAGTATGTCTCAACCTCATCAGTCGAATGCTTTGAATGCATGCTCCTTTAGCATTCGCAAAGAGGCAGTGCCCCAGACGCACACTGTGTTGCCTTTTACTGTTGCCCTAAACTAGTCTATTACTAGTCTATAACTAGCCGCTTAGAACTAGCCTAAAGTGCAACTAGCAGCTTAGAACGACAGCTGGAGGCAACACAGGGCGCTTCTGGGACAGTGCCTCAGAAGTCGCAAAGAGACAGTGTCCCAGAAGCACACTATGTTGCCTTCGTCCTAAACTGCGATGAGCATATTATAACTGCCTCTTTGTGTATCCTATAACAGTTTATGGTTGTACATACGGAGTAGGTGTCTTGGTGTTGCAGCCATTTGGCTTCGTACTTCCTTTCATCCACGTTGCTGTAGATCTTGGTGTCACTTGCTTAGTAGACATATACAATAGACATTGGAGTTGGTTCAATAGTTGGCCCAAGAGTAGCCAGCCATAAGAACAGTGCCCACAGTCCTTCAATCCCGTCAGAGTAGGCGACTATGGTGACTAGGATATGCTACAATGTGGCTCCATACTTCCATGTATGTTGCAACAGACAGACTCGGACGTCCTTGTCATTGGGCAGATGCATTGGAGTTGGATCATTAGTTAGCCCAAGAGTGACCGACACCAGTTCACTCTTGTCAGAGGAGGTGACAAGGAGTTTCCATTGTCGCCGTTGACACACCGGGGCGTCCCTTCATCCCTTTCGATTGGTAGATGCATTGGAGTTGGATCATTAGTTGTCCCAAGAGTGACCGACAACAGTTCGCTCTCGTCAGAGTAGGTGGCAAGGAGTTTCCGTTGTTGCCGTTGACACACTTTGGCGTCCCCTCATCCCTTCCGATTGGCAGATGCATTGGAGTTGGTTCCTTACTTGGAGCAAGTGTAGCCAGCAAGGATTGCAATCCCTCGCAGTCCTATACTGTCTCCAGAAATTTTTTGAAAATTTGAACATCCAAGAATTGCCACAGAATGACCTGCCCAACGGGTATCAAGGGAACCACCTTGTAAGTATGCGATGGAAACTGTCTCCAGATTAAATACCGGGGCAGTGCTGCTATTCTGGCTCCATGCTCTCAAGCATGTTGCTATAGACCTTGATGTCCCTTTCTGTCTGAGTCGATGCGCTGGGCATTTGTCCATGATGTCCATAAGTTGCCCTTGACTCCGTCAAGCCGCTTGATGCACATTTGGAGTCTAGTAGGGCACCAAGAAAAATGTAATCATCATCAACAACGACAACAACAGCATTGGAGCTGGCTCGTTCGGTATCACAAGTGCAGACACTAGCAAGTGGGGCAAGTCCTGATAAAACGGGGGACCTGGACGCGATTTTGTTGGCTACGTGATGCGCAAACAGCTTTTGGAGGGTGCACTAGGTCGCAGACAGTTTCTGGGGGTTCCGTTTCATCTCATGATGCAGCTTGTGGATGCCACCAGAACAACCCTGGATCTGAGTGCTGATTAGATGGTTTGTTTGTTTGTTTGTTGCAGTAGTCCAGGGGATAACCAATTAGGCTAAAGGGACTTGCCCAAGTGCCCAACCTCTTCTGATAAAGATGATGATATATTATCGGGAGGGCTATACATAAAATACTAAGCACTAAAAGACCTGGTCCTCAATAAATCATAAGGATACGACAATGGACCTGAGATGAAGCACTACTAGATAATTTAAGTTTACGTTTTCATCTCATTTCTTGTCGGGTTCCTGTCGTAAAAAAGGTACATAGATGTACCGGTAGACAGGACTCCCGACACCGCTCCCAAATAGTTGCCAGGCCTTGCGAGAGCATGAGTGCGTGACTCGCCTAAGTTGGAGCGGAAAACATGTAGTATTCAGCTACTGAGTGCTCATGTGGTAGCTACTTCTCCCTTCCCATATCCTTGCCGTCTTTGCCCTGGATTATTCGTTAACCACTCAATCTGCAAATTCCCTCGAATCTCCTAGCCCTTCTACTGACTTGTGACCACGAAAGTATTTTCCGCGCCGCTTAGAACACTCGCTTAGGTTCGAGGTTCCCGACTTCCCGACTCTCCAAGCATCTGGTGAGATTCCTCACAAACGCATTTATCCCACCAGCATATCTGACTGACTTGCTAGAATTGATCGTGTGACCCCTAACTCCGGAGAGCCATCCTCTGCTTCTTTGAGTGAACTCTTGGACTCTTTACTGCGCAAACCAACGCTCCAATGTGATTTAGGGAGGGGGTCCATTGGGATCTAGGCCAATAACTTCAGAGGTTAACATCTTGCTCAATCACTCAGCCGGTGGAAAGTCTCTTGAAAAGCGAAGTTGTTTTTACACTGTCATCAGATGTGTTGAAAGTTATGAAATCCCATTCTTCAGCGGATAGAGGCAGAAGTAAAGCTTGAAGAACAAGGTTTCGATCGGCGCAATCGGCCAAAACATTGCTCAAAACGGGAATATGGATCATGACTGCCGATCTTGAGTTACAGGAGCGGTGCACATCAGTGCTGTCGCAGATCATTACGGGGAACCCACAGAAACCATGCAAGAAACTTCCTTGATGATTCGCGACCAGTTTAGAGAAAGGATAACCCTTTCTCGCCGTGTTTACTTCTTTTACCTCCCTGTCTCTACTCTCCAGTCTCCCAGACCGTGGGCATCCATCCATGCATCCATCCATCCATCCATCCATCCATCCATCCATCCATCTATCCATCCATCCATCCATCCATCCATCCACCCATCTACCTATCCATCCACCCATCTACCTATCCATCCATCCATCCACCAATCCACCCATCCATCCATCCACCCATCCACCCATCCACCCATCCACCCATCCATCCATCCATCCATCCACCCATCCCACGGGCCATCCACCCATTCATCCCATCCTCCATCCATCCATCATCCATCCATCTTCCACCCATCCTCCACCTATACTCTCCACCCATCCAACCTATCCCTGCCATCTACCATCCATCCAACCATCCATCCCTCCACCCATCCACCCATCCACCCATCCACCCATCCACCGATACACCATCCCATCCACCCTCCACCCTTCCAAAACATCCACCCATCCACCCATTCCATGCCATCCCATCCATCCAACATCCACTACATCCACACATCCCATTTCATCCTTCCATCCATCCATCCATCCATCCACCCATCCACCCATCCATCCATCCATCCATCCACCCATCCACCCATCCACCCATCCGTCCATCCATCCATCCACCCATCCATCCATCCACCCATCCACCTATCCATCCACCCATCCACCTATCCATCCATCCATCCATCCATCCATCCATCCATCCACCCATCCACCCATCCACCCATCCACCCATCCATCCACCCATCCATCCATCCATCCATCCATCCACCCATCCATCCATCCACACATCCACACATCCATCCATCCTTCCATCCATCCATCCATCCACCCATCCACCCATCCATCCATCCACCCATCCATCCATCCATCCACCCATCCATCCATCCATCCATCCATCCACCCATCCATCCATCCACCCATCCATCCATCCATCCATCCATCCATCCATCCATCCATCCATCCATCCTCTCATCCACTCATCCATCAGGCCAGTCCAACAACAGCCAGAGTCCTTGGATGTATGGAAAATTGTTACCACAAGCTTTCTGTCCTTATCGTGCTGACACTAGAGAAAACGGATTTGCTCAGACATGGGATGCTATAGGGACGCCCCTGGAGGCTTGACCTTGCTCTCTAACAACTAAGTCAGCTGGTTGGAGATAGACAGGAAGCATGCTCAGTAGTCAAGGCCAGGTTGCAAAAGTGACTGTGGTTATCTGGCTACAGAGTCCAACGTTGTCATAACATTGACCTGGACATGTCCTGAAAATGTGTACACCTTAGTGATAATCTACAAGCAGTGTTGCACAGTTGTATTTATGCTTCCCATGTTTACTCCACCCACAGATGGTGAGCAGCCTGTAGGATGATGTTATGTTGTACCATGTAACCACACCAAATAATGTTGACATGATCTGTACATCCTCATCTATCTGCAGGTTCCGAGCAGGTTGGTCACTTAATTCAATTGGGGCTTGTGACCTAAGATGATGTTGACAGCCAAGAGCATGCTGCACGTAAGGCTGCCTCCAACTGCGTTCGGTGCCCAAATTGGAAAGGGGAGATCTATCACCTCAGGACCTGCAACATCGCATGTGGCCTGTGCTACTTATGGTAGGACTCGTTTTGTTTGTTTGTGTGTATAATAGGTATAGTATGCATCCCCGTTCAATGAATGGCTCAATGGCAGAGCTCCTTGAGCGGCGAAGGTGCCGGGTTTGAATCCTCACGGGTGCGCCTTATTGTTCGCGGTCGCTGTCAACTGTCATGGTAGCTTTGTCCAGGTAAAGTAGCAGCCCGTCCCCTACCGCCGTTAGACGGGGCTCCCTTAATAACACGCCCCACCAGGTGTTATCATTACAGTATTGTATGCCGCACATACTGCTGAGACATTGACCATACAACGCCTGCATTCTCGAAGTCACATACATGAGGTATTAACATATTTATCAATGCATATTGCCCTCACATGAATTGAGGTGTGTACCGTACCAAGTACGTACCAGGATGTGACCAGCTATAATGATTGTTACATAGTATGCTGGCTGTGTTCCTGCTGCAACTGTCCTTTATACGGAGTCATGATATGCCCTGTTGAATAATGGACTGAGTTTGCTAACACACACATGTGACATGCACGCTCTCACTGCCAACCTGCTGCGACGGTATTTTGTATGTACTGATTCATGTTAGAAGTAAGCTGCTGAATCAACTAAGTTGCCTTCTAACACGCATGTGACACACATGTCCAGTGCGCAATCAATTACCTCCTTTATCTGCATCTGTCGTCTGTTTGGATGTGGTCATGATAGAAGTAAGCTGCTGAATTCACTAAGTTTCCTTCTAACACGCATGTGACACACATGTCCAGTATGCAATCAATCACCTTCCTTATCTGCACCTGTCGTCTGTTTGTATGTACGGACTAGTACGGTAGCCCGTATGGCCGTAGGCCACCCCTAACTGCCTCCCCTTCCCTCCTCTTCACCCCTCCCTCTCTCTCCCTCCCTCTGTGCTCCTTCCTACCCCTCCCTCTGTTATGCCTCCTATTCTCCTTTACTTCCCCTTCACCCTCCCTCTATATCTCCCCCTTCTTTGTTTTCTCTCTTCTATCCTCCTTGATTTTTCCGTGACCCTACCTCACCCTTTCCCTGTTCGCACTGCCCCCCCCCCCCCCCCCCCCCCCCATTCGCTGAAACGTGCCTCCCCCCGGCGCCACCATCACATTCTCCCCTAACTGTCCCCCCAAACGTTTGCGATACCAACCCCGCTGAGAAAATCGGACCTGTGCAATCTTAAAGCTATACGCGTGAAGCTTGTTCTTCCTGCACATTTACCATGCCAGTCCTGCAGAATGGATGAGCGCTCAGAAGAGAATGAGCGCTGAGGATAGAATGAGCGCTCAGAATAAATGAGCGCTCAGAATAGAACAAGCGCTCAGAATGAATGAGCGCTTAGAATAGAATGCGCGCTGCGGATAGAATGAGCTCTCAGGATGAATGCTGAGAAGCGCAGGGATGGGCAGAGAAGCGGTAGTGAATCAAATGGCGGGGTGGTGGAGCTAGGCTGGTAAAGTTTGTAAAGTGAAGTTTGAAGTTGGTAGTACAGTACCGCAGGCGATCATTCGTGTCCGTCACGAGGTTTCGGAGACCTTCACGAACAAAACATTCACAGCAAATTCAGGAATGTTTATATATATGTATAGATTCATGTTTGAGGTAAGCTGCTGAATCAACTGAGTTGCCTTCTAAGACGCATGTGACTCGCATGTCCAGTGCGCAATCAATTACTTCCCTTATCTGCATCTGTCGTCTGTTTGGACGTGGTCATCATAGAAGTACGCTGCTGAATAAAATAAGTTTCCTTCGAACACGCATGTGACACATGTCCATTACGCAATCACAGAATCACCTCACTCGCATCCCTTGCCTGCAACTATTGTCTGTTCGGTGGCAGTCTTGTTAAAAGTAGGTTGCTGAATCTACCACGTGGCCTCGTAATATCATACAACTCATGTCAGACATGCAACATGTGCGCACCCCCCTTGCCTATCTAAGCTACCCACTACCAATATGCAGATCCTCGTCCCTCATTGTCTGTTGTCAAGGGAGGAAGACGAAGAGGTGTGCCTGGGATACCTAGAAGTGAGGACGGTACAAGTGACCAAGAAACACAGAGAAATAAAAGTGAGGCATTGCTTAAAGAGGCTGGTGGCCTAAGTAAGCAAGGAGGAAGTGGGGCACCCTCGAGGCCCAATACAGGGAGAGGAGGCTCCAGCAAAGGAGGACAGCGGCCATCCCAGGGAAGGGGAAGGCAGCAGATTGAGTCACAGGATGATCTGGTGAGATTATGTTCAGCTATAGAATGCTATGATGAGGGATAGATAATTTCCTTCCTGATAATCTAGGTGGGGTGTCACTTGTGTGTTATTGTGTGTCACGTGTGTGTGTATGATTGCACTGCCGCCCTACCAGACTTAAGCCCATTCTGCAAGTATATATCATACACTGTTACATGCGTGTGTGTAACATATGTGTCCATTGGTCTTCATCAATGCAAACTCCTAAATCCACCTTCTGTTTACTTCCCTTGCCTTTCCTATTCTTTTCGGTCAGGGACGTGGGCATACCTGGTGTATTTTGAGCGGTTGTGCAGGGCGGGTTTTTCTCGCTACCTATAGTGATTGCTATTTGGGACCCGTTTGGGCCAAACAATCCGCTACCCTGATGGAAGTGATGCGACGTGGATATCTTCCTTGACACACACTTTGACTTTGTACATGTGATGGTCAGCTAAATATGTTGGGATCCCCAAATGGGTTTTACATTACATTGTTTTAGGTAGGCCAGTGTTGACCCAATACAAGCCCACACCACAACTTCTGGGGGGGCTTCCAACTATCCTCCCTGGATCATCAGAATTAAAAAATGTGGATATCGGTATAGGAACCAACGCAATTTAATGTTTACATATATGTTCGTGTATTAACTTTATCTGAATACGTCTATATATCCTTATGGTAGCATGACCCATGTAATTTCATGTATGTGCAGGCAGCAAGGCATCCTGTAGCACTTATGCGGATGATCAAGGCTTGTGGAAACTTGGCAAGCTTGAAGGAGCTTGCTCTCAGCTACAGCCACCACTTCAACTATATGCATGTTTCTGCCATGATGAGCAGCGTGGCCAAGGCATACAGAGGACACAATGCTGCCGAGGCACAACAGCTCGTGCTACAACTCAGTCCATTGGCTCTTAATCTCGTTGATGACATGGGTGGTCGAGAGATAGCCAACATCCTGTGGGCAGTGGCTAAGGTTGGGGGTATTAAGGATGAGTCGTTCATGTCCAGTTGGCTAATAGCTGCCCAGGAGAAGGTACATGAGTTCAATGCTCAGCACTTCGCCAACAGCCTTTGGGCAGTTGCCACATTAGGTATCAGGGATGAGTCCTTCATTTCCACTTGGCTAGCAGCTGCCCCGGAGAAGCTTCCTGAGTTCAATGCTCAAAACTTGGCCAACAGCCTGTGGGCAGCAGCCACATTGGGCATCAGGGATGAGCCCTTCATCTCCAGTTGTTTGTTGGCTGCCAAGGTGAAGCTACCTGAGTTCAATGCCCAGGAGTTGGCCAACAGCTTGTGGGCATCAGCCACATTGGGACGAAAGGATGAGCCCTTCATCTCCATTTGTTTTTTGGCTGCCAAGGTGAAGCTTCATGATTTCAATGCTCAGGACTTGGCCAACAGCCTGTGGGCAGCAGCCACGTTGGGCATAAGGGATGAGCCCTTCATCTCTAGTTGGTTGTTGGCTGCCCAGGTGAAGCTGAATAATTTCAATTCTCAGGCTTTGGCCAACAGCCTGTGGGCAGCAGCCACATTGGGCATCAGAGATGAGCCCTTCATATCCAGTTGGCTGTTGGCTGCCCAAGTGAAGCTGCCTGAGTTCAATGCCCAGGAATTGGCAAACAGCCTGTGGGCAGTAGCCACAATAGGCATTTGGGAAGAACCCTTCATCTCTAGTTGGTTGTTGACTGCCCAGGTGGAGCCCTTCATCTCTAGTTGGTTGTTGGCTGCCCAAGTGAAGCTGCCTGAGTTCAATTCTCAGGCCTTGACCAACAGCCTGTGGGCAGCAGCCAGATTGAGTATCATAGATGAGCCCTTTATATCCAGTTGGTTGTTGGCTGCCCAAGTGAAGCTGCCTGAGTTCAATGCTCAGGAATTGGCCAACAGTCTGTGGGCAGCAGCCACATTGCGCTTCAGAGATGAGTTGTTCATCTCCAGTTGGTTGTTGGCTGCCGAGATGAAGCTGCCTGAGTTCAATCCTCAGAATTTGGCCAAAAGCTTGCGGGCGGCAGCCACATTTGGCGTTAGGGATGAGCCTTTCATCTCTAGTTGGTTACGGGCTGCCCAGGCGAAGCGTCTTGAGCTCAATTCTCAGGACGTCACTGACATCACATGGGCAGCAGATAGACTGGGCATTCAAGTTGGTTCACTTGTTGGCACAGACGTAGCCAACAAGAAGTAGAGTCCCCAAAATCCTGCACTCACCTAAATGGTAATAGAACCATAGACTGGAAATCTGTTCTTGGTGGGCAGTGTGTCTCAATCTCATCAGCCGAATGCTTTGTATGCATGCTCCTTGAGGATTGGCAAAGAGGCATTGCCCCAGAAGCGCACTGTGTTGCCTTCTACTGTCGTCCTTAACTGTGACTAGCAGTTTATAACTAGCCTAGAACTAGCTTAAACTGCGCCTAAACTGCGACTAGAGTTTTAGAACGTCTGCAGGAGGCGACACATTGGGCTCATGGGACACTACCTCTTTGCGTATCCTAAAGCAGTTGATGGTTGTACGTACAGCGTAGGTGTCTTGGTGTCGCTACCGTTTGGCTTTGTACTTCAATCCATCCACGTTGCTGTAGACCTTGATGTCCCTTGCTTACCAAACAGATACACTGGCCATAACTGCAGTTCTTTCATTAGTTGGCCCAAGAGTAGCCAGCAAGGAGTTGATTCCCCACAGTCCTTCACTCTCTTTAGAGTAGGGCACTAGGTGTGGCGGATATCGACCCTCACATCGAGCGTGACTCAAGCGGGGCAGGACATGACGATGTATGTCCAGTCACGCTGACGAGGAGACCTGAACCTCGACCCGAACCCTACACTCCGGGATGATGTAAGGAGTATATAGGTTCGGACCTAGAGACTCCAAGGCAGCCAATATCGGGGATCGTACCCTCGTCATCCTGTAACTTTGTATTGAAGCTAAGACGTATTCTATACGTTACACTAGGTGATGCTGCCATTTGGTTTCATATTTCCACCCTTGCATGTCGCTGTAGACCTTGACGGTCAGCGCCAACTGGCAGTGCGGCTGCCAAGAGAAATGTGCCACGCCAGGAGTAACAAGCTTATACTCTAGGCACATCGGAAAGGCAACTGGAAGGGGTTGCACGGAATAGCACTGCTTACATTACATTACATTACATGTTAAAGTCTACTTGACACCGCGAGGGTGTATGAGACTCTGTGCTTTAAACAAAAAGAAAAAGCACCCACAAAGCAAAAAACCCCATTACATCAGGGGTGTGTCGAGGACAAACAAACCAAACTCCCAACCACCGTTTTGGTGGCGTAGGTATTAAACCCCTTAGAGCCGGACCCAGATCTCAACCACTTACAGTGGCGGAGGTAAGAAGCTAACAAATGAGAAGTCACAAGAAGAAGAAAAAAAGGGATGATAAATTACGGTGCCACTAAGCAGTCCAGGCTGCAAAGTAGTGGGATAGTATATATATATGTATATAAATTATGAAAGATTAGTATCAGTAATCTGATCTGATCTGATGATTACGTTTGTCCTGGTACCCTACTGGACTCCAAATATGCCCACGGTTTGACGGAGTGAAGGGGGGCTAGAAAACATCATGAATAAAACAGAAAAGAAAAAAAGTCTTTAGTCATGATCATCTGTGTTGAGTTACCTGTGTTACTACGGTGTCAGCAACCCTAAACCCCAAGTCCCGGTGCAGTACTGCAGTCATCGTGCGCCTTCTCTTTTGTAGGATTGGTAACTCCATTCAAAACGAATCCTATGTGTCGCTGGTTTGAGTCGTGAGACCCGCCTGCTGGGGTGAAATTACTTTCACAACTAAAATAAGTCGTAGGTGCTCAAGGTTGAAGGGAGCTGGACAATTATTTGAACTGTCTAATCCGTTTAGTGTTCTTCATAGTTTCCGTTGGAGGGCATCGCAAGGGGGGACTAGGAACTGAAAGATGGAGAGTAGCCCAGAGTTGGCCCAACCCCCTGTAACAATCCATTGTTATTCCTAAGTCCCTTGCTTAATTGCTTGGCCCCAAACGACTTCACTCAACTTTGATCAATTTATCTAGATCTCACTCAACTGTAAAACCCACGTGCCTAGCTCAAATATAGCTGGACACCTGGGTCACCTACATGTACCGGTTATCAGCTTGGCAATTGTCTAGTAGTTGGCTGACAAATTGAATAAGTGTTTTACAGCCTTGAATGGGATCGTACTTGCACCTGATCAAGGATGCCAACGATCTGACAGTCACCTAATAATGGAAGAATAACTTCGTCTGCCTTTAAGGGAAGGTCAAGGGAACCTCTGAGTCAGCCTGTAAGCTACAAAGGTACTCAGCTGAGTAAGATACCGCAGAAATAGATAAAGATAAAGGATTCCTGTCGGTCTAGCCAAAACTCTCTCTCCGAACTGGTTGGTGCATCCCGCAATGAACTCGGCAGAAAGTTGTGGGCCAATTGACGATGGGATTTTTTTGTGTTAATTTGCCGCAGTGAAAATTGGCTACCCGCACAACAACCGATTTGTAACCCGGTAAAAATACAATAAAATTTCCCAATCCAATCAAAGGTGAAGGGAGCTGGCATAGAGCCCTAGATCTTGACATACTTTGTTCTCGTGGATTGCTTGACGACTTACCATGAACTATATATGAAGGTAGGAGGTGAAGGTCGGAGGCGGTTGTTTGGTAATGATTGGTCAGCTGATCGTTGTTATGTGGCAGTTGCTCCAAGCTGGAGGGCTTGCCGGCTTGCCGTCCTCTGGTGTTGTTACTTGCTTGTGCACGTCCTAAGGACACAGGTGGAGTCAGTAAGCGCAAGGAGGAAGATGACAAGGCCGCAGACCCTCAGGACCTCGATCATAGAACCCGCCCACACGATATGTGCGGTCTTTTTAGACTTATAGGTTGTGGAATGGAAATTGTGTGGATCGTGCTTTCTTGCTCCTTTCCGCGTTGCTTGATCGCTTGTACCCTGTGATATTGAAGATGGTTGTAAGTTCCCCCCGGATGTTGAGGAGCAGGCTTGTCTCCAGTCATCTATGGCCTGTCTACGAACACGATTTCATTGTATGTATTTGAGTAATTGAGTGGTCAGCCCAGGCATACACGTTGAATGATCACCTCAAGCAAGTTCTTTGTCTGTTCAAACTACGGTACTCAGTCACTGAATGAGGTTGTTGGGCAACGGCTAAACTTTAGCGTGGCCGAGCGTGGCTACATTGAGTGGTCATCCCAATCGTCGATATTGGTTGACCACTCCATCACTTGTTGATGTAAGATTGTTACAACGGCATAGGCTCGATAGAGGAGAAGATGCTATTAAGCGCAACAGGCGCAATCATATAGAAAAGAGATGTGTACTGCAGGGTACTGCAGTCACGTGCAGGCCACAGCTAGCCTGTGGCCTGGCGGCAGGCAACACGGTACCAGGAGGGAAAGGTACCGGTGTGCATTATGCCGACTCAGAGACTGATATATAAATCAGTCAATAACATCCCCCCCAATTCAAGGAATTCTTGAGCTCAAGAATTCCTGGAATTAACTGAGGGGCATAAGGAAATAAAAATATTAAAGCTAGGGAGACTTTGGGGAATTTCTAGTGGCTGAAAGGGAGAAATCACTTTAGCAGGATCCACAGAGAAATGTCAGTCTACTGGGGTAGCTGGCTAGGGTAGGAAACTGCAGATAGGCTGCAGGCTATGTAGCAGGGAGGCTGCTGGGAAGCTGAGAGGAAACTGCAGATAGGCTGCAGGCTAGGGCAGATAGGCTGCTTGGAAGATTGTACTAAATGCTGCAAAAGTGCTGCAGGCTACAAAGCAGAGAGGCTGCAGAGGGGCTGTTAAGGGAATCCAGGCTTGGTTAAAGCTTGTGGAGATAACCTTGGTTACGAGAGTTGCATGATTCGAGACTAGAGGATTTGTCTTTGACAGGATGTCTGGACTAGTCCCCCCATAATTTGGGTGAGCTATATAGTGTGGACCTAAATTAAAGCACAGACATCAGGAAGAGACTAGGATAATCTTAAATTTAAAAGGGTGCAGCCTGTGAAAGTACATGGGGCAGTACAGGTGACAGGTCATCTAATAAATTCTAGAATGTTCAAGTCTAATACAACAGATTGGGAGCAATGTTTGTGGCTGCTTAGGTGCCTGACTTGCTGGGGAAACCATCAAGGTCTAGCTGGAGACAGATCTGGGCTAAGAACTCATCAAACGATTTGGGGGCCAGACTGGGGGGAGCAAGGATGTTGATAAAGGTGAAGTCCATGGGGCTCCAGTCCATGCTAAGATGGTTGACACACAGCACTTTTCCTCCAGGGTGGGCACAGCTCCTGGGGTCCATGATCATCTTTGGTCGAAATGATAGTGCATAAGCATGTGCACTGGTCATGGCACCCTGAAGGCAGATGGCCCACTGTAGAGTAGGTCTGGCTGTGGTGGAGACAGTAGGGTAGGCTTGCACCATTTGCTGGAGCCTGCCATTGTGCTTGATGATGGGGCTATAGGCATCAGATGGCACCTTGTGCATTGACCTGTGTGGGAACTGTTCATTTTCAGAAGTCAGCAGGGTTGGGAACCTGCTGGTGAAAGCTGAGATGAGTTGGGGAAGTGGAGGCCTGGGCTTGATGTTGAAGGCTGGTGAAGCAGGCCTGCTGTTCAGGTGGTGTAGGGTGTATCCAAATCTTGTGAGGTTAAGCCTGGAGTTGTTGGAGAAGTGGATGTGGTTGACATTCTGGTTGACTTCTCCCAGTGGTAGTCCAATGTCTGGTGACCTGTTGTCCAGTATCCACTGGTCCCAGGTAGTTGCTGTGTCCAGATCAGATGGCTTGAGTGGTCCGTCCCCATCTATGGGGCCATCATATTCTTCATAGTTGGTCCTGATCTGATCACTGAGGAGTTCCATCTCTGCTCTGGCTTGTTGTAGGGTTAGGGTGTCCAGATGTTGTGGAAGAGATGGAGTGGTATCTGGAGGGTCATCCACTCCCAATCCAGGGTCATCCTGCTGTTTGTAGGCCTCCTGAGGGAGGAGCTCTGGCATGTCATCATTGTCAGTATCACTGTCAGATTCTCCGAAGTTATCTGCAGTGGGGGGGGTATTGTGATGGCAGAAAGGAGGGGGATGATCCTGGAGGTCTTGGTCTGCCTCCACATGAGTGGGTGGGTACTGCCCTATCTCAAGGTCAGTGTGGGGTGCAGATGGTGCAGAAGTAGAGGGGGGGTCCTGGCAATCTTGATCAGCTCTACTGGGGGAAGTCTCATGAGTGGGTGGGTACTGCCCTGTCTCAGAGCCAGTGTGAGTTGATGGACTCTTGGTAACCATCATGATGTAGGCAATGGGAGGACCCACAGAGGGATTACTGGTAGTGACTGGGGAGGTTTGAGTGAGGTAGAGTCCATGCCTTTTGGGGCATGATAGGAGCAGTTTGGTACCAGATGGTCTTGAAATGGAGAGAGTGGCTTTGGTCTTGGACAGGTGTACTTGAAGGTCTTGGCACAGGTTGGTGGCTGCATTAATGCTAATGATGTTGGGCATGTTGCAGTCAGCAAGGAGTACACTGTTCAGGATGATCAGAGTTCTGCCATGGCCCTGGATCTTGGCCTTCCCTATCTGCTTGCAGAAGATAGGTGGAGAGTCTTGATCTGCCAGCTGCAGCCTAATAGGCTGTGGAAGGTCCTGAATGTCATGCAGATAGGAGATGTTACTTGTTGCATGAAAGTGTGCTGCAGTATCTATGATCCATTCTGTCTGCAGTGCTGCCTGGAAAACTTCTCCATCGTCTTCTATAGTGCATTCATCAGCAGCACTTATTTTTCCAAAGAATGCTGTATCAGCCAGGGGGTCAGGTGGCAAGGAAAATGAAACAGACTTGCCTCTGGTTGGTGTAGCAAATCTCATGGGCTGGAGGTTGTCTTCATCCAGTGCCAGGGACAGGAAGTTGTGCTCCTCACCCTCACTGTCAGAGTCGGAGGTTGAGGTGGACTGATCACCATCAGCAACATGGGCATGGCGTCCCCTGCTTAGGTATCTCCTGGGGCGTTGCTGCCTCCTGTCACTGGTCTTCTTGTGAGTCTTCTTGTCGTCAGAGTCTTTTTCATCTCCTGATCTCTGCTTGGGAGGTGACTTAGATCCGTGGTCAGCTTCATCTGAGTCAGCTGGCTTGAATGCCAGGTCAGTGTCCTCACTGGTGCAATCTCTGGAGCTATGGCCTATTCCTCCACAGTTCCAGCAGGTCATCTTTCTGTAGGAGCTACTCCTGTCTCTGATAGGGAGGTTCCTACTGTTGAAAGGTCTCCTGGCTCTGTATGCTGCAGCAGCCATTTCAGCCTCTTCTGGGGATGGTGCAGGGTCAACTTGTTTCACTAGGCACCAGTTGAAGATGGCACTTTGGAGTGCAGCAAAGGTGGTGATTGCTGTGGGGTTGAATTGGTTGGTATACCCATCATACTCAGGGCGGGAGTTCAGTCCTTTGACAATAAGGTTGAGAAAGGTGCTGGCAGAAACGGTGTGGGTACCTTGGATCTTGGTGATTTGGGAATGCATGTCAGCTGCCCTAGAGAGGTATGTCTGCAGGGATTCAGTGGTAGTCATACATACGTACAGCAAGTAGGGCAGTCAAGGTGGTGTGCTCTAGCCTGCTGCCTTCTTCAGAGTAAAGGGAGTCCAGAAACCTGAAGGCTCTAGTGGCCATATCTGTGTTAGCATGAATGGCCGCCTGGATTGCGTCTGACACCCGATCTATGATCATCTTGAAGGCCTTGTTGTTCTTCCAGGTGGAGATCCTGGTGGGGACACCACGAGCCGGAACAGCTGGTTCAGCACCCGCAACAACAGGGTAAGTAATGTCTTCAGCAGGGTAACCATCAGAGTCAGCAGGCTCGCCAGCGACCACCGCCTGTTGGCAGTCGAAGGCGATGGCAATGGTGTCCCTATCGGACTTGAGGTCGAGGAGTGTATGCACCCTGGCGCAGCGCCAGGTGTAGAGGTTGTTACCAGTGAAAATACGGGGATGTTGCATGGTGAGGTCTTCTGTGTGGGAGTCTTGGCGTTGTAGGTCGGAGTGTTGGGATTGGAGGAGTTACGAGGGTGGGGCAGGGGAAGGGGGGATGGAGTGCTTGTGGGAATCGGCGATCCAAAGGGATCCAGCGGATTACCGGGGGTTGAACTTTGCCAAGCGGCAATGTTCAACGACAAGAGCTTCTCTTAGCCTAAGGGGTAGGTCACACTGCTCTTGGTCCGGCCGATTTTGGTCCGATTTTGGTCGATTTTGCCTATCACCAAAATCTTAGTGGTCACACTACAACATTGACCAGAATCGATTTTGGTCAGGACCAAAATCGGACCAAAAGCAAAAGCTAAATCGAGCAAAAGCAAAATCGGGGGGGGGGGGGGGGGGGGGGGGGGGGGTATTTACCTCGATTTTGCTTTTGGTCCGGATTTTTTTCTGGAACTTTATATTGTTTTCTGTTGTTATCTTTTCCGAATCTTCGTTGTTTCACTCATACCTTTTCTTATCCAATTCTTAATTATTGTTGCTTCTAGTCTTCAAATTTTTCAGAGGGTGCGGCACAGTCGCAAGCTGATATTGTGTTGATATATAGCCCAAATAGCTGCAAATGAGAAGGAACATGTTACATAAATTGTATAAAAAATACGATATCATCCAACTCTCTCTCGCTATTGGGGATGTCTCTTCAGCCTATTGGGCTTGCACATGATCATTAGGTGTGTGCTGTCAAGCAACTGCCTACTCAGCTTTTTCAACTCTTTTTCTTTCTGCACTTCTTGTCACGGTTGGGCAAGTCTGTCAGCCTATTTGGCTTACCCCTGGACTGTCACACACTGACCTTGACATGTCATAGGCTGACCCCTGGACTGGCACTGACTAACCTAGAAACCGGGGCCTGGGCAGCCTAGGTTTCTAGGTAAGTTTATAGGTCAGAACGAGGATGGTGCCTGCTATCCCTCAAGTCCGAGTGGGCCATGAAAAAGGTTTCCCAACCGTGCGTATGTGTAGGTTACGGGCTCAACCCCGAGCACCCTCTCCATGTAGGAAGCTAGCAAGTTCCTCTTGTGACCAGATGCACCCATGGTACCAGGTTCCCAATTGACTGTGTTGATATCAGAGGGAACAACAGGTTCCATCTGCATGTCTTGAGGATAAGGATGCCTGCGCTCCAAGAAGTTGTGCAAGGCACAGCATATCCGAGAAACCTTGACCGCAGTGACAGGGTCTCGAAGACGTGTACTGTACAGTAGCCTAAATCGACCCTTCAGTCTACCGAATGCACACTCAACAACGCTCACTTGTGTCACACAGTGGGTATCAAAGATAGACCAGAGTATTTCACTGAGAGGGCGGTGAAAAACTACTTTACCAACAAGAAAGACTTAGTCCGAGCTCTGTGCGTTCAGGCCAGGGACAACCGAGAGGGTGTCACTGGCATGGCACTGGAGTTGAAGGACTTAGGGGCCATGTCCCTTGAAAATAAAGGGTGGATGCATTTGGGGCTGTGGGTGGAACTCTTCAAGACCCATTCGACGTTATGCCCCCTAGGAGTTGGTGTGTTTGATGGCTCGGAGCTACCCCAGGGGACGTGCTCTGAGGGAGTGGGGAAAGTGATATCACGGAAGAGTAGCAAGGCCATTAGGCCTGTAGAGGAGGAGGATGATGGGGAGGTGAGATCACCTAACAAGGCCCCACACCCCACGCAAAACCCTGTTCACACATCCTCCAAACCGGGCACTGGGTCTGGGGCTGTGCGTAGTTTCCAAAGCATTTTGCTGTCCCAAGACCAGACTAGGCAGGCTAGGGATGATAGGAGGGAGAAGTCGAAGGAGGACAGAGACATAGAGAGGAAGGAGGAGCAGAGGCTGTATGATGAGAGGAGGCAGGAGAGGAGGCAGGAGAGGAGGGAGGAGAGAGAAAGGGAGGCTAGAGAGAGGAGGGAGAGAGAGAGGAGGGAGAAGAGTGAAAACCGGTTGGAGATGATGACACACATGTCAGAGATGAACCGGCAGACCACTCTCATGATTGCCAACATTTTTGGAGGGGGCAATGCGATGATAGGTATGAACCACTCCATTCCTGGCAGCTCCACCCCACACAATGGGGGTGGGATGATGGGTCCTACGATGTCCACCCCACACAATGGGGCAGGGATGATGGGTGGTGCCACACAGGCGTACCCCCAGACGTACCCTATGGGTACGTCTGGGGGTACGCCTGGGATGATGGGTGGTCCATTCATGCCAAACATGAGCCAGAACCCCCCTAGCTAGATGGCTATACTGATTTTTTGTTGCATGTCGTTGGCACATTACTCGTGCGGTACCCACGAGAGAGATTGTCACTTGGTAACATGGATTCAGGAACCTCGTCGTATTTCCTATGTAGCAAGATTTGAGAGGTTGAATTTAAAGTGGTACATTATTCCTACTTGGTACTTCATTAGTTGTTCCCAGCAAGGGAATTGTTGCATTATTCCCCAATTGAACTTGGCTACATCCCTCTAGCAAGCAACTTGGATTTCTTTTCTTACTATTATTAATGGACGACTTGGTCATATAATTTAAACCGAGGTTGTAACAGAGGTTCCCAAATCTGCATTGTTTCCACTGACCAGTCTCCCTACTTGCAGCTCCCTGTAGCTCCGTCCCTGCTGCGGGCAGCTCCTGGCTTCCTGCTCCCAGCTCCCTGCAGGTCCTCCAGGTCCCAGCACCTTGCAGGTCATGCAGGTCATGCAAGAAAAACAAAAGCGCACCAATTAAAAAACTGGTGCGAGCGCACTTTTTCAAAGGCAAGTGCGCTTTTTTGACAGCGCACATTTTTTGAAGGCATCGGCACTTTGGGGGCTGTCAAAAAATTGTCAGCAGTTCAAAAACATTACAGCTTTTAGACTTGAAAACAATCAGCTATACTACTGTACCCGACCAAAAGCAAAATCGAAAGCAAAATCGGATCAATAAATTGTCTCAAAGACCAGATTTTGCTTTCGATTTAGCTTTTGGTCCGATTTTGGTCCGATTTTGGTCGCTTTTGGTCCCCACCAAAATCGGGCCAAAATCGGACCAAAATCGGACCAAAAGCAAAAGCTAAATCGACCAAAAGCAAGAGCAGTGTGACCTACCCCTTAAGCTGGGTCGTAAACAAATTGATCGTCTGAGATCAATACAGCGCTGTGTGGGTCTCGGTGAGGGCGTCGTCCTATACTCACTTCATAGATTTCGGTGACTAGTGGTCGCTCTTGCTAGCTCCAGTCGTAGGACGCAGTGGCAGATCCAAGGATTCTTGGTAGGAAGCGGCAGGCGGAGCAGCGGGAAGTAGGATCCGCACAGGGAGTCCAGGTGCTTAGTTAAAACTCGGGCCTTCGACTAGTCAGAGGGGAACTGATTCCGAACGCGGAAATCAGCGGCTGTTCTTCGTTAGCGTCTAAAGATGGCGCACATAACCTGTTGATGTAAGATTGTTACAACGGCATAGGCTCGATAGAGGAGAAGATGCTATTAAGCGCAACAGGTGCAATCATGTAGAAAAGAGATGTGTACTGCAGGGTACTGCAGTCACGTGCAGGCCACAGCTAGCCTGTGGCCTGGCGGCAGGCAACACGGTACCAGGAGGGAAAGGTACCGGTGTGCATTATGCCGACTCAGAGACTGATATATAAATCAGTCAATAACATCACTCAACAGCCGAGGTACCTATCCCCGTCTGCAGACGCGTCTGCGTCTGTCAACCTCATCACATGACGGGAAAATCTGATTCGGGAAATCGGGACGTCCACGTTGAACGGGGAGATCCGATACCAGTCCAGACTTCGGAGCCTGATCCGAACTTTCAAGACTCGGTTACAAACGGATTCGAATTCAAATCCCCAGTCAAAACCCCGTCCAGAACAGTTTCGAATGGGGTCGCGGAGGCGAAGCCAGAGGCCAGCCTCCCGTCAGTCAGTATCGTCCCCCTTCCCGTCCTCCTCTCCCAAGCCGAGCCCAACCGTTGAACTCGTTTGCAAGAGAGTGAGAGTGGTTTGCGAGAGAGTGAGAACGGATGCTGCTCGGTATCTGGTGTTGCAATATCCGTTCCCCGGCAACCACAATTCGACTTGAATTTCCCCGGCAACCATAATTCGACTCGAATTTCGACTTACAAAACAACACAGCTGCACAGTTGCCCCTCCCTAGCTTCAATTCAGAGACGAATTTATTTATTTCGCGGTTTGGTTCTTGCTTCTGCTCAGATGTTGCGGGCAAGACAGATGATGGCGGGGAGTGCGTTTTTGCATCTGTCCTTGCTAGCTTGCCTTCTTCCATTCGCCTCGGCGATCAGCAAGGTAGCCGATGAAGACCTGAGATCTGGCGCTATGCTTTCCTCTCCGCCTATGTTCCAAGCTTACGTGGATTTCGACAAAAGCTCCTCGACTAAAATGCCCGACAGCTTCCTAGGTAACAGCCAAATAACACGAATATGACCGGTTTATCAGGCTGGGCTGCCCTCTCCCTCCCTCCCTCCCTCCCTCCCTCCCTTCCCCCCTCCTCCCCCCCCTCCCTCTCTCCCTGCCTCCCCCCCCAAACCAACCCTTCCTCCCTCCCTCCCCAACCAACCCTAACCAACCCGCCTCCTCCCCCTCAGGCATATCCCTTAACTACGCTGAGCTGGCAGTGTATTTCAACGACACCACATTCCACCAGCTGATGCAAAACCTCATGTCCTATGGAAGCAAAGGCAGCATCGTATTCAGAGCAATGGGCATCCCAAAGAAAAAGTTCTCCAATTGGTATTGGACTCATTTGGCAAAGGGGAGCCAGGCGTTCTCGTCAAAGTTTTTGCTGCAGCTTCCCATGAAGGTGGGCTTGGTAGTGGGTTTCGTGGGGGTCCTTCGTGGTAGTGGGGTACTCGGGTTTGTAGGAGACCTTATAAGGCAGGGTTCAGGGGTTTAGGTGTCATTTGGAGGCGGGGTTTAGAAATTCATGGTTGGAGACCTGTAAGCATAGCCTTAGGAGTACTGAGAATCCCAAACAACAAGTTCACATTTATATGTTTATATGCACACTTCTATACGTTTATACAAATACAAATATACGTTTGCTTCCCAACCCAACAGATTGGTATTGGTATCATTTGGCAAAGAAGAGCCAGGCGTTCTTGTCAATGTTTTTGTTTCAGCTTCCCATGAAGGTAGGCTTCATGGCGGGGTTTACAGTTTTAGGCGCCCTTTCAAGATAGGGTTTAAGGGTCGTTTGAAGGCGGGACTTACGGTTGCAGGATTCCTTTGAATGTAGGGTTTAACGGTTGAGTCGTTTGAAGGTGGGGTTTATGGGTGTAGGATTCCTTTGAAGGTTGGGTTCAAGGGTTTAGGGGGCGTTTGAAGGTGGGGTTTACAGGTGTTGGATTCCTTTCAAGGTAGGGTTGAAAGCTTTTTGGGTCCTTTGAGTACTGATAATCGTTTGTGAACGATGCCCAGACCAATATTTCGCAAGCTCCAAAACATTACCCAGACCTGAGAAAACGATGGGCCATTTTGCGAATAAACATCAATAGTCGTGTGTGCAGGATTAATCCTGATAAAAAAAACTGCTTTGAGCACTGATAATCGTTTTGCCATTGGTATTGGTCATTGGTATTGGCATTGGGGGAGAGGCAGGGGGGGGGGGGGGGGGGGCGTACAGTGCAGGGGATGAGGGGGGAAGACTGGGGAGGGGGGGGGGGGGGGGGGGCAGGGGAGGGGGGCAGAGGAGGAGGAGGCAGGGGAGGGGGGGGGGAGATAGAGGAAGGTAAAGGGGGGAGGCAGGGAGTGGGGGGATAGAGGGAAGGTAAAGGGGGGGGAGGCAGGGGAGGGGGGGGGGTAGAGGGCAGGTGAAGAGGGGGGAGGCAGGGGAGGGGGAGGGATAGAGGGAAGGTGAAGAGGGGGAGGCAGGGGAGGGGGGGGATAGAGGGAAGGAAAGGGGGAAGGCAGGTGAGGGGGGGGATAGAGGGCAGGTGAAGAGGGGGGAGGCAGGGGAGGGGGGGATAGAGGGCAGGTGAAGAGGGGGAGGCAGGTGAGGGGGGATAGAGGGAAGGTGAGGAGGGGGGGAACAGGGAGGGGGGCAGGTGAAAGGGGGATAGAAGGAAGGTGAAGAGGGGGGAGGCAGGTGAGGGGGGCGATAGAGGGCAGGTGAGGAGGGGGGGGAACAGGGGATGGGGGCAGGGGAGGAGGGGACAGATGGCAGGGGAGGACGGGGATGGGGGGCATATGCAGTGGTTATGGGGCCATGCAGACATAGGGGGAGGGTTCATATTGTATTGTTGCCCAGTGGCTGGCCCAGGAAGCTGCTGTACATAGCCCAACATAAAAAAAACGCACACTCTATCAATGCTCCCTCCTCTTCTGCTTCATTACAACATCAAGTTCTGGCGCGTTTTGATCTGTGCAACCATCATCAGACTGAGCAATGACCAATGCTGCAACATAAAAAGACATTGCTCACTTCTCATTAGTCCCCCTCTCCCTTAGTTACTCCCCCCTACTACATTTCGACGAATAGCTCAAAAGGTTAAGCTCATTGAACCAATGGAGGTGCTGGGTTCGAATCCCTACGGGTGCGCTCTAGTGTTCGCGGTCGCTGCCAACGGCTATGGTAGCTTTGTCCAGGTTAAGTAGCAGCCCGTTCTCTGAGACGGCGCTCCTTTAATACCACGCCCCACCAGGCGTTCTCATTACTCCCCCCCCCCCCCCCCCCCCCCCCCCCCCCCCCCCCCCCCCCCCCCCCCCCCCCCCCCTGCTATGAAATATAAGTATATAACCAATAATGAAGCTCTCATGAAGCTGCCTTCATGCGTCGGCACATTGTCCAAGCTATCGCAAGTGTGATTGCAAGCTATTTAATGTGGAAATATTTTCCACCATTCACAGACTTCTAAGTAAGGAACAGCATATCACATGATGTTGACCAAAGGCCAGTATGATATCATATTATATCATACAAATTGCATCCCATGATATTTTTTATAAATGGTAACTTCAGCCTAGTCAGACTGCCGTCATCATATGATGTCATATGATGACATGATATTATATGATGACATGATATTATATGATGACATGATATTATATGATGACATGATATTATATGATGACATGATATTATATGATATCATATTGCCGTTCCCTAATATTAAGTCCATAAGAAAATGCTCAATTCCCCAAGGGTGCACTATGTTCCTTAGTTCCTTAGTTCCTTAGTTCCTTTATCGACTATACTTGAACAGGAATTGTTCTTCAGTTGGTACACTCTTCTGTTCAAATTCAAAACCTACTACTTCAGATAACCAACAATGTAAGTGCAAGCTTTTCAGCTGCACTGGAATTCCTGTCATGTCAGGTTTCAGATGCACTACCTAGCTTTATGTTTCACCCCAGGACAAGGAAAGGGATCTACCTAGAAGTTGCTACGAGACGCCCCAAAAGGCAGCAGTGCCCCTCTGTCAGTCTCTGGAGTATTTCCCCCCTTTCCACTGTAGCTAACCAACAATGCAAGTGCATGCTTTACCATGCCACACACACCACTTTCCAATTCAAAAATTCACAACACAGCGCCACACCAGACATTAAAATTACACCACCTACACCAAACCGACACCAAATCACCACACGCCGCCGCACTGGAATTCCTGTCAGTCATGTTTCAGAGCACTACCTAGCTTAGTTTCACCCAGGAAAGGAAAGGATCTCCCTAGAAGTTTGCTACGCGAAAGCCCCCAAAAGGAGCAGCTGCCCTTAGTCCTGAGTATTACCCCCCTTGCCATGTAGCTAACCAAACAATGCAAGTGCATGCTTTACCATGCCACACACACCACTTTACAATTCAAACTCACCACAGCGCCACACCAGGACATAAAAATTACACCCACTCTCACACACCCGACCACCAAATCACACCACGCCCCGCACTGGAATTCCTGTCCATGTAGGTTTCAGATTTCACTACCTAGCTTTATGTTTCACCCCAGGACAAGGGAAGGGATTCTACTCGAAGTGCTACGGCGAAGCCCCCAAAAGGAGCAGTGCCCATGTAGTCCTGAGTATTACCCCCTTGCCACTGTAGATAACCAACAATGCAAGTGCATGCTTTTACCATGCCACACCACACCACTTTCCAATTCAAACTTCACCACACAGCGCCACACCAGACATAAAATTACACCACTCTACACCACACCCGACACCAAATCACACCACGCCGCCGCACTGGAATTCCTGTCATGTCAGGTTTCAGATGCACTACCTAGCTTTATGTTTCACCCCAGGACAAGGAAAGGGATCTACCTAGAAGTTGCTACGCGAAGCCCCCAAAAGGAGCAGTGCCCCTGTAGTCCTGAGTATTACCCCCCTTGCCACTGTAGATAACCAACAATGCAAGTGCATGCTTTTACCATGCCACACCACACCACTTTCCAATTCAAACTTCACCACACAGCGCCACACCAGACATAAAATTACACCACTCTACACCACACCCGACACCAAATCACACCACGCCGCCGCACTGGAATTCCTGTCATGTCAGGTTTCAGATGCACTACCTAGCTTTATGTTTCACCCCAGGACAAGGAAAGGGATCTACCTAGAAGTTGCTACGCGAAGCCCCCAAAAGGAGCAGTGCCCCTGTAGTCCTGAGTATTACCCCCCTTGCCACTGTAGATAACCAACAATGCAAGTGCATGCTTTTACCATGCCACACCACACCACTTTCCAATTCAAACTTCACCACACAGCGCCACACCAGACATAAAATTACACCACTCTACACCACACCCGACACCAAATCACACCACGCCGCCGCACTGGAATTCCTGTCATGTCAGGTTTCAGATGCACTACCTAGCTTTATGTTTCACCCCAGGACAAGGAAAGGGATCTACCTAGAAGTTGCTACGCGAAGCCCCCAAAAGGAGCAGTGCCCCTGTAGTCCTGAGTATTACCCCCCTTGCCACTGTAGATAACCAACAATGCAAGTGCATGCTTTTACCATGCCACACCACACCACTTTCCAATTCAAACTTCACCACACAGCGCCACACCAGACATAAAATTACACCACTCTACACCACACCCGACACCAAATCACACCACGCCGCCGCACTGGAATTCCTGTCATGTCAGGTTTCAGATGCACTACCTAGCTTTATGTTTCACCCCAGGACAAGGAAAGGGATCTACCTAGAAGTTGCTACGCGAAGCCCCCAAAAGGAGCAGTGCCCCTGTAGTCCTGAGTATTACCCCCCTTGCCACTGTAGATAACCAACAATGCAAGTGCATGCTTTTACCATGCCACACCACACCACTTTCCAATTCAAACTTCACCACACAGCGCCACACCAGACATAAAATTACACCACTCTACACCACACCCGACACCAAATCACACCACGCCGCCGCACTGGAATTCCTGTCATGTCAGGTTTCAGATGCACTACCTAGCTTTATGTTTCACCCCAGGACAAGGAAAGGGATCTACCTAGAAGTTGCTACGCGAAGCCCCCAAAAGGAGCAGTGCCCCTGTAGTCCTGAGTATTACCCCCCTTGCCACTGTAGATAACCAACAATGCAAGTGCATGCTTTTACCATGCCACACCACACCACTTTCCAATTCAAACTTCACCACACAGCGCCACACCAGACATAAAATTACACCACTCTACACCACACCCGACACCAAATCACACCACGCCGCCGCACTGGAATTCCTGTCATGTCAGGTTTCAGATGCACTACCTAGCTTTATGTTTCACCCCAGGACAAGGAAAGGGATCTACCTAGAAGTTGCTACGCGAAGCCCCCAAAAGGAGCAGTGCCCCTGTAGTCCTGAGTATTACCCCCCTTGCCACTGTAGATAACCAACAATGCAAGTGCATGCTTTTACCATGCCACACCACACCACTTTCCAATTCAAACTTCACCACACAGCGCCACACCAGACATAAAATTACACCACTCTACACCACACCCGACACCAAATCACACCACGCCGCCGCACTGGAATTCCTGTCATGTCAGGTTTCAGATGCACTACCTAGCTTTATGTTTCACCCCAGGACAAGGAAAGGGATCTACCTAGAAGTTGCTACGCGAAGCCCCCAAAAGGAGCAGTGCCCCTGTAGTCCTGAGTATTACCCCCCTTGCCACTGTAGATAACCAACAATGCAAGTGCATGCTTTTACCATGCCACACCACACCACTTTCCAATTCAAACTTCACCACACAGCGCCACACCAGACATAAAATTACACCACTCTACACCACACCCGACACCAAATCACACCACGCCGCCGCACTGGAATTCCTGTCATGTCAGGTTTCAGATGCACTACCTAGCTTTATGTTTCACCCCAGGACAAGGAAAGGGATCTACCTAGAAGTTGCTACGCGAAGCCCCCAAAAGGAGCAGTGCCCCTGTAGTCCTGAGTATTACCCCCCTTGCCACTGTAGATAACCAACAATGCAAGTGCATGCTTTTACCATGCCACACCACACCACTTTCCAATTCAAACTTCACCACACAGCGCCACACCAGACATAAAATTACACCACTCTACACCACACCCGACACCAAATCACACCACGCCGCCGCACTGGAATTCCTGTCATGTCAGGTTTCAGATGCACTACCTAGCTTTATGTTTCACCCCAGGACAAGGAAAGGGATCTACCTAGAAGTTGCTACGCGAAGCCCCCAAAAGGAGCAGTGCCCCTGTAGTCCTGAGTATTACCCCCCTTGCCACTGTAGATAACCAACAATGCAAGTGCATGCTTTTACCATGCCACACCACACCACTTTCCAATTCAAACTTCACCACACAGCGCCACACCAGACATAAAATTACACCACTCTACACCACACCCGACACCAAATCACACCACGCCGCCGCACTGGAATTCCTGTCATGTCAGGTTTCAGATGCACTACCTAGCTTTATGTTTCACCCCAGGACAAGGAAAGGGATCTACCTAGAAGTTGCTACGCGAAGCCCCCAAAAGGAGCAGTGCCCCTGTAGTCCTGAGTATTACCCCCCTTGCCACTGTAGATAACCAACAATGCAAGTGCATGCTTTTACCATGCCACACCACACCACTTTCCAATTCAAACTTCACCACACAGCGCCACACCAGACATAAAATTACACCACTCTACACCACACCCGACACCAAATCACACCACGCCGCCGCACTGGAATTCCTGTCATGTCAGGTTTCAGATGCACTACCTAGCTTTATGTTTCACCCCAGGACAAGGAAAGGGATCTACCTAGAAGTTGCTACGCGAAGCCCCCAAAAGGAGCAGTGCCCCTGTAGTCCTGAGTATTACCCCCCTTGCCACTGTAGATAACCAACAATGCAAGTGCATGCTTTTACCATGCCACACCACACCACTTTCCAATTCAAACTTCACCACACAGCGCCACACCAGACATAAAATTACACCACTCTACACCACACCCGACACCAAATCACACCACGCCGCCGCACTGGAATTCCTGTCATGTCAGGTTTCAGATGCACTACCTAGCTTTATGTTTCACCCCAGGACAAGGAAAGGGATCTACCTAGAAGTTGCTACGCGAAGCCCCCAAAAGGAGCAGTGCCCCTGTAGTCCTGAGTATTACCCCCCTTGCCACTGTAGATAACCAACAATGCAAGTGCATGCTTTTACCATGCCACACCACACCACTTTCCAATTCAAACTTCACCACACAGCGCCACACCAGACATAAAATTACACCACTCTACACCACACCCGACACCAAATCACACCACGCCGCCGCACTGGAATTCCTGTCATGTCAGGTTTCAGATGCACTACCTAGCTTTATGTTTCACCCCAGGACAAGGAAAGGGATCTACCTAGAAGTTGCTACGCGAAGCCCCCAAAAGGAGCAGTGCCCCTGTAGTCCTGAGTATTACCCCCCTTGCCACTGTAGATAACCAACAATGCAAGTGCATGCTTTTACCATGCCACACCACACCACTTTCCAATTCAAACTTCACCACACAGCGCCACACCAGACATAAAATTACACCACTCTACACCACACCCGACACCAAATCACACCACGCCGCCGCACTGGAATTCCTGTCATGTCAGGTTTCAGATGCACTACCTAGCTTTATGTTTCACCCCAGGACAAGGAAAGGGATCTACCTAGAAGTTGCTACGCGAAGCCCCCAAAAGGAGCAGTGCCCCTGTAGTCCTGAGTATTACCCCCCTTGCCACTGTAGATAACCAACAATGCAAGTGCATGCTTTTACCATGCCACACCACACCACTTTCCAATTCAAACTTCACCACACAGCGCCACACCAGACATAAAATTACACCACTCTACACCACACCCGACACCAAATCACACCACGCCGCCGCACTGGAATTGCTGTCATGTCAGGTTTCAGATGCACTACCTAGCTTTATGTTTCACCCAAGGACAAGGAAAGGGATCTACCTAGAAGCTGCTACGCGAAGCCCCCAAAAGGAGCAGTGCCCCTGTAGTCCTGAGTATTACCCCCCTTGCCACTGTAGATAACCAACAATGCAAGTGCATGCTTTTACCATGCCACACCACACCACTTTCCAATTCAAACTTCACCACACAGCGCCACACCAGACATAAAATTACACCACTCTACACCACACCCGACACCAAATCACACCACGCCGCCGCACTGGAATTCCTGTCATGTCAGGTTTCAGATGCACTACCTAGCTTTATGTTTCACCCCAGGACAAGGAAAGGGATCTACCTAGAAGTTGCTACGCGAAGCCCCCAAAAGGAGCAGTGCCCCTGTAGTCCTGAGTATTACCCCCCTTGCCACTGTAGATAACCAACAATGCAAGTGCATGCTTTTACCATGCCACACCACACCACTTTCCAATTCAAACTTCACCACACAGCGCCACACCAGACATAAAATTACACCACTCTACACCACACCCGACACCAAATCACACCACGCCGCCGCACTGGAATTCCTGTCATGTCAGGTTTCAGATGCACTACCTAGCTTTATGTTTCACCCCAGGACAAGGAAAGGGATCTACCTAGAAGTTGCTACGCGAAGCCCCCAAAAGGAGCAGTGCCCCTGTAGTCCTGAGTATTACCCCCCTTGCCACTGTAGATAACCAACAATGCAAGTGCATGCTTTTACCATGCCACACCACACCACTTTCCAATTCAAACTTCACCACACAGCGCCACACCAGACATAAAATTACACCACTCTACACCACACCCGACACCAAATCACACCACGCCGCCGCACTGGAATTGCTGTCATGTCAGGTTTCAGATGCACTACCTAGCTTTATGTTTCACCCAAGGACAAGGAAAGGGATCTACCTAGAAGCTGCTACGCGAAGCCCCCAAAGGAGCAGTGCCCCTGTAGTCCTGAGTATTACCCCCCTTGCCACTGTAGATAACCAACAATGCAAGTGCATGCTTTTACCATGCCACACCACACCACTTTCCAATTCAAACTTCACCACACAGCGCCACACCAGACATAAAATTACACCACTCTACACCACACCCGACACCAAATCACACCACGCCGCCGCACTGGAATTCCTGTCATGTCAGGTTTCAGATGCACTACCTAGCTTTATGTTTCACCCCAGGACAAGGAAAGGGATCTACCTAGAAGTTGCTACGCGAAGCCCCCAAAAGGAGCAGTGCCCCTGTAGTCCTGAGTATTACCCCCCTTGCCACTGTAGATAACCAACAATGCAAGTGCATGCTTTTACCATGCCACACCACACCACTTTCCAATTCAAACTTCACCACACAGCGCCACACCAGACATAAAATTACACCACTCTACACCACACCCGACACCAAATCACACCACGCCGCCGCACTGGAATTGCTGTCATGTCAGCTTTCAGATGCACTACCTAGCTTTAGGTTTCACCCAAGGACAAGGAAAGGAATCTAGCTAGAAGCTGCTACGCAAAGCCCCAAAAAGGAGTAGTGGCCCTGTGGTCCTGAGTATTCCCCCCTTGCCACTGCAGATAACCAACAATGCAAGTGAGGAGTTCGATTCAGAGCGGTACTATGGCACAGAGATGATCAAAATGGCCACAGAGGCTCTTGGAGTGGACAAGATTGTCGGCTTCAACCTCGGGAATGAGCCCGACTGGTTTGTCAGCCACAGGGGGTGGAGCAAGGACGATTACTTTTCTGATGGAGGGGATTACGACAGGTATGTGTGTGTGTGTGTAAGTGTGTGTGTTTGTGTGTGTGTGTGTGGAGGAGGGGGGGGGGGGGGGGAGGTTCTGATGGAGGGGATTACGACAGGTATGTGTGTGTGGTGGTGGTGGTGGTGTGTGTGTGTGTGGGGTGGGGGGGGGGGGGGGGGGGCATGAGGGAAGGAGACTGTTGCAGATTATATGGTTTGATTCGATGTTGGGAATGAGCCTGACTGGTTTGTTAGCCACAGGGGGTGGAGCAAGGACAATTATTTTTCTGATGGAGGGGACTATGACAGGTATGCGAGGGGAGTATGTGTGTGTGTGCATGCAAGGGGGAGTATGTGTTTGCGTGTGCATGCAAGGGGGAGTATGTGCGTGTGTGCATGCAAGGGGGAGTATGTGCGTGTGTGCATGCAAGGGGGATTATGTGTTTGCGTGTGTTTGTGACTGTACCTGTGTGTTTGTGTGTGGGTGGGTGTACGTGTACGTGTGTGCGCATATGCGTATGTGTGTGGTATGTGTGTATTGGTGTGTGTGTTTGTGGGGTGGGGGGGGTGGGGGGGGAGAGAAGGAGACTGTGGCAGATTAGATTGTCGTCTTCAACCTTGGAAATGAGTCCGACTGGTTTTCTGATGGAGGGGATTACGACAGGTATGGGTGTGTGTGTGTAAGTGTGTGTGTGTAAGTGTAAGTGTAAGTGTGTGTGTGTGTGTGTGTGTGTGTGGAGGAGGGGGGTGGGTGGGGTGAGGGAAGGGGACTGTGATATGTGAGATCGTTTGATTCAACCTTGGAAATGAGTCCGACTGGTTTGTTAGCCACAGGGGGTGGAGCAAGGACGATTACTTTTCTGATGGAGGGGACGATGGCAGGTATGTGAGGGGAAGTATGTGTGTGTGTGGTGTGTGTATGTGCACGTGTGTGTGTGGTGTGTGTGTGGTGTGTGTGTGGTGTGTGTGTGGTGTGTGTGTATGTGTGTGTGTGTGCGTGTGTGTGTGGAGGGGGAGATGAGGGAAGGGGACTGCGGCATGTAAGATCGTTTGAATCGATGTTGGGAATGAGTCAGACTGGTTTGTTATCAGCCACAGAGGCTGGAGACCCACCCACCCACCCCCACACCCCCACCCTAAAGCACCCACCCATCCAATCTTGCTTGCATCTGAACGGATGTTAGCAAAGTTGAGGAAGCTGTGGGTGGCTTGTTGGTTTTTTTGTGGGGTGGTTGGCCCCAGTGCAAGAAAACAGGCTGGCCCCCTCAACTTCACGCCTCGTCATTATGCATATTATGTCTTCATTTATAATTAAATTATGAGATACCATGCTTCTATTTATTTATTCATTTATTTATTCATTTATTTATTTATTTATTTATTTCAATATATTTACCATGCTTGTGCACACAGGGATGTGAGCAACGTTGAGGAAGCGGTGGGTGACTTGCTGAGGGAGAAGTTCGGGACTTGCAGAATGTTGGCAGGGCCTGAGTCTGCAAACTACTGGAGTTCATTCAAGTCAAAAAGTCGAATGAAGGTATGAATTTGGGGCAAATTAATTTGTGGCCTTGCAATTTGTAGAGAGAGAAAAAAGAGATAGGGATAGAGATGTATGAATTGGGGGGCTTGAAATTTGGAGAGAGAGAGAGAGAGAGAGAGAGAGAGAGAGAGAGAGAGAGAGAGAGAGAGAGAGAGAGAGAGAGAGAGAGAGAGAATTTGGGGCCTTGGAATTTGGAGAGAAAGAGAGATGTATGAATTTGAGGGTAAAGCAATCAGTAGTGCATTCACAACAGATCATATAAAACCAAACAAAGGTTTTCACTCCCGAAGGTCTTCACCCTGGCCTTCTCATAAAAGGTTCTTCCACTTTAGCATGGTAGGAGGAAGCTGGTCAGCACTTAGCTGCTCATCGCTTAGCTGGTCGCCCCACCCCACCCCACCCCACCCATCCACGTAGCTGGTCAGCACTTAGATGGTTAGCACTTAGATGGTCAGCACTTAGCTGGTAAGCACTTTTCATAAAGCGCCTTAACCACCTAAACCTAAACCACCTAAACCTAAATCAATTAAACCCTAAACCAAGTAAACCTAAACCACCTAAATCCTGAACCACCTTCACCTAAACCACCTAAACCTGAACCACCTAAACCTAAACCACCAAAACCTGAACCACCTAAATCCTAAACCACCTAAACCTGAACCACCTAAATCCTAAACCACCTAAACCTGAACCACCTAAACCCTAAACCACCTAAACCTAAACCACCTAAACCCTAAACCACCTAAACATGAACCACCTAAATCCTAAACCACCTAAACCCTAAACCACCTAAACCCTAAACCACCTAAACCTGAACCACCTAAATCAGGCATATAGTGCAATGGATAATGTTACCGTTTGGTTGTATGGGTGAGGGTGTGCGGTTGTGGTTGTGTGGTTGTGTATCAGGGTTGTTCAGGACACTGCGTCCTGCGTCACAGACGCAACGTCGAAGGGTCCGTTGCATCCTGAGCAGCAATGTTGGGAGGGTCCGTTGTGCCGCAAACACAGCTTCTGTGGATTGGTTGCGTCGCAGGATGCAGGCTATGGGTCAGTTATGGGTCCACTGCGGGTCGGTAGCGTCTTAGGACGCAAGCTATGCTGGTCCGGTTGTGTTTCAGGACGCAGGCTATGAAATTAGTTGCGCCTCAGGACGCAGGCTGTACAATTGGTTGCATTTCAGGACGCTGAGCTGGGGTCCTCCCGAACGACCCTGGTGTGTGTGTGGGTGTATGGTTGTGGGTGTAGGTGTAGGTGTGGGCATAGGCGAGGGTGTGGGCGCTCTCAACTGAACCCTGGTGTGTATGTGGGTGTATGGTTGTGCGTGTCGGGTGTAGGTGTGGGCATGGGCGAGGGTGTGGGCGGATTCAACTCAACCCTGGCCTCTAACTTCCTCGAACCTTGGCTGCACAAATCCTCATGGCCAGGCACGAGTGTGTGGGTACAAATGCCACAGTCCATTACACAGGCTTGTACAAGGATCCGACAGGTGCCCAAAATATTCGAAACAAATTGGGTCCAGTTGTGTGTTGGGCTACTTGTGTACGTGCTCGTTATGCACACCCTACTTAAACCCTAACAGACCCGAGCCTGATTTTCCTTGGCTGCAGAAATGCATGTCTAGGCACAGGTGTGTGGGTATGATTGCCAAGCACCACTACACCGGCTTGTCCAAGGATCTGACGGGTCCCCAAAATATTCAGGACAAATTGGGTCCTGTTGTGTGTTGGGCTACTTGAGTAGGTGCTCGATATGCCCACCCAACTAAAACCTGTCCTCAAATTACTTGGCTGCAGCAATTCATGGCTAGGCACGAGTGTGCGGGTACGATTGCCACACACCACTACACGGGCTCATCCAAGACTCTGACGGGTCCCCAAAATATTTGGGGAAAGATTGATCCAATTGTGTGTTGGGCTGCTTGTGCAGGTGCTTGATATGCCCACCCAACTAAAACCTGTCCTCAAATTACTTGACTGCAGAAATTCATGGCCAGGCACGAGTGTGTGGGTACAATTGCCACACACCACTACACGGGCTCGTCCAAGGATCCGACATACACCTTCAAAGATCTGCTGAGTACCAAGATCTTGTTCGGCGCGCAGGCTACGGTGCGTACTTGCCAGGGCAGTGTGTGTGTGTGCGAGTGTGTGTGTGAGTGTGTGTGTTGCAGCCTAGCTTTGAATGTTAATGTTACTGCCGTATAGAAAGATCCGACATAAAAGGATGTGCTGATCACCAAGATATTGTACGGCGCACAGGCTATGGTGCGCACATGCCAGGACAGTGTGTGTGTGCGAGTGTGTGTGTGTGTGTTGTAGCCTAGCTTTGAATGTTAATGATACTGCTGTATAGAAAGATCCGACATAAAAAGATGTGCTGAGCACCATGATCTTGTTTGGCGCGTAGGCTACGGTGCGTACTAGCCTGGACAGTGTGTGTGGGAATGTGTGTAAGTGTGTGTTTGTGTGTGTGTGCTTGCATGTGTGAGCGTTTGTGTGTGTGTTACAGCCCAGCATTAATGCTAATGTTAATTCTGTAGAGAAGGATGTGACGTACACCTTCAAGGACCTGCTGTGTGTACCAAGATCTTGTACGGCCCACAGGCTACGGTGCGTACTAGCCAGGACAGTGTGTCTGATAATATGTGTTAATGCGTGTTTGTGCGTGTGTGTGTGAGAGCATGTGTGTGTTACAGTTCAGCTTTGAATGCTAATGTTACTGCTGTACTTAAGGATGTGACGTACCCCTTGGAGCACCTGCTGATCAACAAGATCATGTATGGCGCGAGGCTACGGTGCACACTTGTCAGGACAGTGTGTGTAAGTGTGTGCGAGTGTGTGTGTGTGCGTTTGTTACACCCCAGCTTTGAATATTGGTGTTACTTCTGTAGAGGCGGATGTGACAAGCCGCCTCAAGGACCTTCTGAGTACCAAGATATTTTACAGTGCCCAGGCTACGGTGCGTACTTGCCAGGGCAGAGTGTGTGTGCGAAGGTGTGTGTGTGTTGCAGCCCAGCTTTGAATGTTGATGTTACTGCTATAGAGAAGGATCCGATGTAACAGGAACTGCTGAGTACCAAGATCTTGTCCGGCGTGCAGGCTATGGTGCGCACTAGCCAGGACATTGTGTGTGTGTGTGAGCTCGTGTTTGTTTCTTCGTTTGTGCTTGTGTGTTTGTTAATCCCCATAATTGAATGTTGGTGTTACTTGTGTAGAGAAGGATGTGACGTACATCTTCAAGGACCTGATGAACACCAATATCATGTACGGTGTGCAGGCTACGGTGCGTACTGGCCAGGACAGTGTGTGTGCGTGTGTGTGTGCATGCCCGTGTGTGCGTGCGTGTGTGAGCGTACGTGTGTATGTTACAGCCTAGCTTTGAATGGTAATGTTACTGGTGTACAGAAGGAAGTGACGTTCTCCTTCAATGAACTGCTGAGAACCAAGATATTGTACGGTGCACAGGCTACGGTGCGAACTAGGCAGGACAGCGTGTGTGGGAATGTGTGTGTGTAACAGTGCTGAGAGACAGCGCGCAGGATAACATAGATAGGGTCTATGTTCGCGGGGAGGCTTCAAACTCAACGCCCCTATGAACGCTTTCCCCACTCAGGCCAGCAACCCATCACCACCAACACCTAAACCTACTCATTCACCTACCACCACCACCACCACTACCTACCATCACCACCACCAACGACCACCACCACCACTACCTACCATTACCACCACCACCATCTACCATCACCACCACCACCTACCACCACCATCACCACTACCTGCCATAACCACCACCACCATCTACCATCACCACCACCACTACCTATCATCATCACCACCACCACCATCACCACCACCACTACCACCACCACCACCACCACCACCACCACCCACCACACCTACCATCTCCACCACCACCCACCACCACCACCCACCACCACCAACCATCACCACCACCTAAACCACCACCACCACCACCTTAACCACCACAGCCACCTAGACCACTACCACCTAAACCACCACCGCCTAAACCACCACCACCACCACCACTGCCACCTAAACCTCCTCATCCACCAACCACCACCAAAAACACACTCGCCCCCGTGCCCAAGGAACATGGTGCTGACTATCGAGTTACAGAGATTGGGTCAATGTCCGCGGGGGGCCTTCAAACCTAAAGTCTTCAACCTCACTGCCTCCTTTCCCCATTCAGGCGCGCAACCAATCACCACCACCTAAACCACCACTGGTACCTTTCCCCTTTCAGGCCAGCACCTCATCACCACCACCTACCACCACCACCACCACCACCACCACCACCACCACCACCACCTAAACCTCCTCATCCAGGCTAAAGAGCTGGCCCCCGTGGCGAAGGAACATGGTGCCGACTACCGAGTTACAGAGATCGGGTCGATGTTCGGAGGGGGGCGTTGGGGCATGAGCGACCGCTTTGCTGCTACCATGTGGCTTCTTGATGTGTCGCTCAGCCTCGTGCACCTTGGAGCTGAGGGTGTCAACTTCAATGGATATGTAGGTCTGCATCCTGTATTTGTGTATCCGTGTGTTTGTACGTGTATTTGTTTGGATGTGTGGATGTGTCACTCAAGCTTGTGCATCATGGAGCTGAGTGCGTCAATTTCAATGGATATGTAGGTCTGCAACCTGTATGTGTGTATCCGTGTGTTTGTACGTGTATTTGTTTGGATGTGTGGATGTGTCACTCAAGCGTGTGCATCATGGAGCTGAGTGCGTCAATTTCAATGGATATGTAGGTCTGCAACCTGTATGTGTGTATCCGTGTGTTTGTACGTGCATTTGTTTGGATGTGTGGATGTGTCACTCAAGCTTGTGCATCATGGAGCTGAGTGCGTCAATTTCAATGGATATGTGGGTCTGCAACCTGTATGTGTGTATCCGTGTGTTTGTACGTGTATTTGTTTGGATGTGTGGATGTGTCACTCAAGCTTGTGCATCATGGAGCTGAGTGCGTCAATTTCAATGGATATGTAGGTCTGCAACCTGTATGTGTATATCCGTGTGTTTGTACGTGTATTTGTTTGGATGTGTGGATGTGTCACTCAAGCTTGTGCATCATGGAGCTGAGTGCGTCAATTTCAATGGATATGTAGGTCTGCAACCTGTATGTGTGTATCCGTGTGTTTGTACGTGTATTTGTTTGGATGTGTGGATGTGTCACTCAAGCTTGTGCATCATGGAGCTGAGTGCGTCAATTTCAATGGATATGTAGGTCTGCAACCTGTATGTGTGTATCCGTGTGTTTGTACGTGTATTTGTTTGGATGTGTGGATGTGTCACTCAAGCTTGTGCACCATGGAGCTGAGGGTACCAATTTCAATGGATATGTAGGTCTGCAGCCTTTATGTGTGTATACGTGTGTTTGTAAGGATGGATGGATGGATGGGAGGATGCGTCGCTCAACCTCGTGCATCATGCAGCTGAGGGTACCAATTTCAATGGATATGTAGGTCTGCATCCTGTATGTGTGTGTACGTGTGTTAGTAAGGATGGATGGATGGATGGGAGGATGCGTCGCTCAACCTCGTGCATCATGCAGCTGAGGGTACCAATTTCAATGGATATGTAGGTCTGCCTTCTGTATGTGTGTGTAGGTGTGTTTGTATTGTGACATAATACAAGCAGCACTTCAGATTGATCAGGTGAATTATTTACAAATACTGATCCTGCTGTAAGGAGGAGGATAGCTGAGGTCACTGACCATTCCTTGGTCTTAGCATACCCCAGACAGTTATATGTTTCTGTTTGTATGGACCCAGAGCACCAGCTAGGCAGTAAAACATCACTCAATACAACAGCAATTCAGATTTATCAGGTGATTTATGATCAAATCCTCATACTTTTGTATGGAAGAGGATAGCTGAGGTCACTTACCACCTGCTGGTCTCAGCACACCCCAGACATTATTTGTATTATGATGTACAGTACAAAAGCACCAGCTAGACAGTCAAACATCACTCAATACAAAAAGAAATTTAGATTTATCAGGTGAATGATTTACAAATACCTCTACTGCTGTGAGGAGGAGGATAGTTGAGGTCACTGACCACCCTCTGTGTCGTATCATACCCTAGACCATTCTTTATTTCATGACGTACGGTACCAAAGCACCAGCTAGACAGTCAATAAAGACTCAATACAAGCAGCACTTCAGATTGATCAGGTTAATTATTTACAAATACTTATCTTGCTGTGAGGAGGATAGCTGAGGTCACTGATCGCCCTCTAGTCTAAGCATACCCCAGATAGTTCTATGTTTTATAACGTACGGTACCAAAGCACCAGCTAGACAGCCAATAATGACTTCAAACAAGCAGCAATTCAGACTTATCAGGTGAATTATTTACAAATACGTATCCTTCTGTGAGGAGGAGAATAGCTGAGGTCACTGACCACCCTCTGGTCTTAGTATACCCCAGACGGTTCTATGTTTCATGATGTACGGTACCAAAGCACCAGCTAGACAGTCAAAAAGCACTCAATAAAAGCAGTTATGCAGTTTAATAAGGTGAAATATTTACAAAAACTTATCCTGCTGTGTGGAGGAGGATAGCTGACGCCACTGACCACCCTCTGATCTTAGTATACCCCAGATGGTTCTCCAGAACCTAAACCCTCACACAATCTTATATTTCAGCAATGCATTGCCAACGCTGTCATCAACTACAGGAATGTATATGTAAGAAACCTAACCCCTCTCATCGTCGTCTAATGTGTACTGCTGCTCCGACAATCTATACTTCTAAACCTAAACCCTCTTGTTATCTTCTCACTATTGCAAAAATGTGGTGCCACAGCTGTCGTCAACTACAGGAATGTACATGTATGAAACCTTACCCTCTCATCGTCTTCTAATGTGTACTGCTGCCCCCAACAATCAACATTTCTAAGACCTAAACCCTCGCAACATCTTCTTTTTCAGCAATGCATTGCCAACGTTGTCCTCAACTACAGGAATGTATATGTATGAAACCTAACCCCTCTCATCGTCGTCTAATGTGTACTGCTGCTCCAGCAATCTATACTTCTAAAACCTAAACCCTCCTGTTATCTATCGCAGAAATGCGGTGCCAACGCTGTTGTCAACTGCGGGGAATGTGAATCCCAAAACCTAAACCCTCGCAACATCTTCTTTTTCAGCAATGCATTGCCAACGTTGTCCTCAACTACGGGAATGCATATGTATGAAACCTAACGCCTCTCATCGTCTTCTAACGTGTACTACTGCTCCAACAATATATATTATATAATCTAAAACCTAAACCCTCTTTTAAGTATTTTCCCCTTATATTGCAGAAATGCGGTGCCAACGCTGTTGTCAACTACGGGGAATGCAAATTACAGGCAGGCTTTGAATCTCTGCCCAGTAGCATGCGAGGGAGCAACCTTTACTACGGCATGCTCATGTTTCAGAGGGCTGTTGGCTCAGGGGCGTACCTGCATCAGGTGCGTGGGTGGGTGTAGGGGCGGGGGGGTTGTATGTGTGTGTGTGGGTGGGTGCGGGTGTATGTGCATGTACCCACCACCATGTCCCAGCAGCATGCGAAGGAGTGACCTGTCCTATAGCATGCTCGTGTTTCAGAGGGCTGTAGGCTCGGGAGGGTACCTGCATCAGGTGTGTGGATGTCTGTGTGTGTGGATGGGTGGGTATGTGTGTGTGTCAGGGAGGGTGTATGTGTGTGTGTGTGTGTGTCGGGGGGGGGGGGGGTTGGTGGGTATGTGTGCGTGGGTGTATGTGTGTGTGGATGGGTGATTGTGTGTATATCTCTGTACTTGTCTGTATTTTTGTATGTGTGCGTGGTGTGTGTGTGTGTGTGTGTGGGTGGGTGGGTGGGTGTGTGTGTGGGGGGGGGGGGGGGGCATGCATGTGCAGGTGTGTGTGCATGTGGGTGCCCATGCATGTACAGGTGAATGCCTTTGTGTATATGTGGGTTGATGTGTGGGTGTGAAAGTGTGTGGGTGTATGCAGCACAAGATAATTCCCCCATAAACCCGAACTGGATTCTATATTGACTGTACTTGAACAGGTTCTGTTCTTCAGCTGGTACACTCTTCTGTTTACATTCAAAAACTAACTGGTTTCCAAGTTTATGGCATGGTAGTTTATTACCTATCTAGGGACCGGTGTATCATATGATGTTGAACAAAGGCGAGTATGATATCATATGATGTTGAACGAAGGCGAGTATGATATCATATGATGTTGAACAAAGGCGAGTATGATATCATATGATGTTGAACAAAGGCGAGTATGATATCATATGATGTTGAACAAAGGCGAGTATGATATCATATGATATCATACAAACTGCATGGTAAATTTAGCCTGGTCAGACTGCCGGCATCAAGTGATTTCATATGATGACATGATATCATATCGCCGTTCTCTATACCTATCCCTACACCATTACTTGGACAGGCTGTGACGAGTGAGAAGGACATAGATGCAAGCAACGCCAGGTGAACCCTGCACCTTCTTGTTTCAACGGCTCTACCATTGAACCATTCTTCGAAACGAGATTTGTATGTTGATGGCACTGAGCACTGTCAACTATCTATGTAACGACATGGATCCGTTACCAAGACATTGCAACATTCGCCAAATGAGTTATATAGATGACATAGTACTGATTCCCTGCTGCAAGTGCTGGTCTGTACCGTTACAATCTATCCCCACACTAGTCTCCAAACCATCATTACCTATCCCCACACCTCTTACCTGTCCCCACACCGGGACAGGCTGTGATTAGTGATAAGGATGTCCATGCAAGTGCATGCATGATATCATATTGCTGTTCCCTATACCTATCCCTATGCCATTACTTGGACAGGCTGTGATGATTGACAAGGACGTCGATGCAAGTGCATGGGCAAGTGCATACATGATATCATATTGCTGTTCCCTTTACCTATCCCTACGCCATTACTTGGACAGGCTTCGATGATCGATAAGGACATTGATGCAAGTGCATACATGATATCATATTGCTGTTCCCTATACCTATCCCTGCACCATTACTTGGACAGGCTTTGATGAGTGATAAGGACGTCGATGCAAGTGTATGGGCAAGTCCGTAAATTCATCTCATTATTGCGGTCCCGTACCAGTAACGAAGCAATAATGGAGAGGCGGTTGTGGAAATGTGAGAAAGAAAGGGATGCAAGTGAACTTAAGGGGAAAGTGCATAACAGGGATATAATATTTCTGCCTTACAGATCAAGAGCCAATACATAGACCAAGCAATATAAATATCAACAATAAATAAGACACATCCTAGACGCATCCCCAGACATAGCCCACCATCCCGTAGCCTGTATCACGAGCATGATATGTCCCGATACCTATCACTAGTCACCATCCCTATCCTAGACCAGCCCAGCCACCACATCCCGATCCCTATCCCCGCCCTATTCCCTATCCCCATCCCTATCCCTATCCCCATCCCCATCCCCATCCCTATCCCTATCCCCATCCCTATCCCTCTATCCCCATCCTATTCCTATTCCCCATCCATATCCTATCCCATACCTATTCCCATCCCTATCCCCACCCCTATCCCGATCCCCATCCTATCACCATCCAGCCCTATCCCCATCCCTATCCCATCCCCATCCCGAGCACTATCCCCATCCCCAGCCTATCCCGATCCCATCCCTATCACCATCCCATCCCTATACCTATCCCATCCCTATCCCCATCCCCATCCCATCCCTATCCCTATCCCCATCCCTATCCCTATCCCCATCCCCATCCCTATCCCCATCCCTATTCCCATCCCTATCCCCATCCCTATCCCCATCCCTATCCCCATCCCTATCCCATCCGTATCCCCATCCCTATCCCCATCCCCATCCCTATCCCTATCCCCATACCTATCCCCATCCCCATCCCTATCCCTATCCCCATACCTATCCCTATGCCATAACTTGGACAGGCTGTAACGAGTGAGAAGGACGTCAATGCAAGTGCAAAAATAATATCATATTGCCATTCCCTTTACCTATCCCCACACCATTACTTGGACAGGCTTTGATGAGTGATAAGGATGTCGATGCAAGTGTATGGGCTCTGAGGCCGTTGTCACCATTAAGCAGGCAGCGGCGTGTCGTAGTGATCAATCGACAGATCAATGCAAGCGGCTTCGTGTCCGTAGTAATCACTGGCGATTTCTGGTGCGTGGGTGAATCTGGTTGTGGATATAATCATATAAATATTGCAACCGATTTAGGGGGGGGGGGGGGGGGGCAGGGCAAACAGTCAGAAACATAACATACAGAAACAGAAAAACAGTTAAACGATTTCTGGTGCGTGGGTGAACCTGGTTGTGGATATACATAATTTAACCAATTTAAAGGGGGGGGGGGGGGTCGCAAACAGCCAGAAACATAACAACTGAACCAGTAAAAACAAATAAACAATTATATATTTGGCACCCTTTTCTGCTCCCCTGCGGCACTTTCATCACTACAAATTTGGGGTGTTTTTGGCACCCTTTCTGCTCCCCTACAGCACCCTTATCACTGCAATGTTTTGGTGCTTTTGGCACCCTTTTCTGCTCCCCTATGGCATCCTAATCACGGCAAATTTGAGGTGTTTTGGCACCCTGTTCTGCTCCTCCACGGCACCCTTATCACTGCAAATCTGGGGTGTATTTGGCACCCTTTTCTGCTCCCCTATGGCACTCTTATCACTCCAAATTTGGGGTGTCTTTGGCACCGTTTTCTGCTTCCCTACGGCACCCCTATCACTGCAAATTTGAGGTGTTTTGGTACACTTTTCTGCGCCCCCACGGCACCCTTATCACTGCAAATTTGAGGTGTTTTGGTACACTTTTCTGCGCCCCCACGGCACCCTTATCACTGCAAATTTAAGGTGTTTTGGCACACTTTTCTGCTCCCCTACAGCATCCTTATCACGGCAAATTCGAGCACACACACAAGCACATACACACACACAGGTTCCCTATATCCTACAAACTTTACCTACGAAGGGCATCTGCCACCTTATGCAGACTGATGGCCTCCTCCAAACCGCATGAATACACACAATTACCCGAAACAAACTAACACAAACATGCACACACAAAGCTTCCCCATAACCTACGACTTTTACATACAAAGGGAATCTGCCACCTTCCGTAGACTGATGTCCTCCTCCAAACCACATGAATACACACGCATGCAAAAAACACACTCAAACACACATGCAAAACACATACATGCACACACACGCATGCAAAAACACACTCACACAAACATGCACACACACGGATGTACACACACACAGTTTCCCTATACCCTACGACCTTTACATATACAGGACATCTGCCACCTTATGTAGACTGACGGCCTCCTCCGAACCACATGAATACACACACGTGTTCCAAAACACACTCTCACAAACATGCACACACGCATGTACACACACACACAGTTTCCCTATACCCTATGACCTTTACATACGCAGGGCATCTGCCGCCTTATGTAGACTAATGGCCTCCTCCAACCCACATGAATACCCACATGTACCCCAAAACACACTTACACACACAAGCACACACATGTACACACACACAGTTTTCCTATACCCTTTGACCTTTACATTCGCAGGGAATCTGCCACCTTGTGTCGACTGGTGGCCTCCACAGAACCACATGAAAACGCGACAGCTGATGCCGTTAGTATGTGTGGGCAGCAACTTAAACCCAATGGCCAGCTATCCCCAGCATCTGCCGTCCTGGAGGAAATCAGGGGGGTCCCCCTAGAGTTGGGGGGCGACAAGCCAGTTATGGCTTACACCTTTTGGATGGATGTGGTTTCGGCTGTGTTGCTGGAAGTCAAGATAAGACCTAATGAGGAATTGAATGAGAGAGTAAGGAGAGATGCACACATGAAGTCTGCCCAGTGAAGCATGAAGCCGGTTACGGCCTACATGGAACACTGGTAAGCCGTTGAATGGCACAATGAGAGAATGAGGAGAGATGTGCGCATTAAGTCTGCCCAGTGATGCATGAAGCCAGATATGGCCTACATGGGATACTGGTAAGTCGTTTAGTAGCACAATGAGAGAGTAGGGAGAGATGCATGCATTGAGTCTGCCCAGTGATGCACGAGGCCAGTTATGGCCTACATGGGGCACTGCCCTGGTAAGCAGTTGAATGGTACAATGAGAGAGTAGGGAGAGACATGTGCATGAATTCTTCCCACTCAGTGATGCATGAAGCCAGATATGGCCTACATGGGACACTTGTTGGCCGTTTAATAGCAGAACGGGAGATTAGGGAGAGATGCGCGCATGAAGTCTGCCCAGTGATGCATGAAACCAGATATGGCATACATGGGACACTGGTAAGCCATTGAATAGCATAATGAGATCATTAGAAGGCTGGGGTATTGATTCTGCCAGGGTGCATGAAGCCAGGTATGGCCCACATGGTACACTGGTAATCAGTTGAATAGCACAATGAGAGAGTAAGGAGAGATGTGCGCAATAAGTCTGCCCAGTAATGCATGAAGCCAGATATGGCCTACATAGTACACTGTTAAGCCGTTGGATGGCACAATGAGAGAGTAGGGAGAGACATATGCATGAATTCTTCCCACTCAGTGATGCATGAAGCCAGATATGGCCTACATGTTACACTGTTAAGCCGTTGAATAGCACAATGAGATCATTAGAAGGCTGGGGTATTGATTCTGCCAGTTAGTGCATGAAGCCAGGCATGGCTTACATGGCACACTGGTAAGCCGTTGAATAGCACAAAAGATAATTTGAAGGCTGGAATATACAGCCTGCCAGTGAGTACATGAAGCCAGACATGGCTTACATGGTACACTGGTAAGCCGTTGAATAGCACAAAACGCTAATTTGAAGGCTGGGATATGCATTCTGCCAGTGAATGCATGATGCTAGATATGGCTTACATCGTGTGAGTGTTTGAATTGCAGAATGAGAATATTGGGTTGGCTAGGCGAATTATGTCTACCCAGTCAGGCCAGGTCTGGCTTACACTGTATGTCTACTTGAATGGCAGAGTGAGGGACAAAGGAGGGTTGGGCGCATTATGTCCTAGTGATCATAACAAGCCAGCTATGGCTTAAACAGTTTTTCTAGTTGAATGGCTGAGTGAGGGACATGAGAGGGTTGGGCGCATTATGTCCACCCAGTGATCATAAACGCCAGCTATGGCTTATACGGTATGACTGGTTGAATGGCAGAGTGAGGGCATAGGAGGGTTGGGCGTATTATGTATACCCAGTGATCATTAAAAAACAGATATGGCTTTCACCGTATGAGTAAAACAAAACGCATGGAGGGGCTTGGTGTTAAGGGGACCCTCCTGTACGCTGCAGCTGGGGAAAGTCACCATACATATGAGAAGTTGAATGGCAGAGTGAGGGACATAGGAGGGTTGGTCGCATTACGTCCACCCAGAGATCATAAGAAGCCAGCTATGGCTTACACTGCATGAGTTATTGAAATAGAGATTGAGAATATTGGGAAGGCTTGCTTACACCGAATGTGTAGTTGAATGGCAGAATGAGGGACATAGGAGGACTGGATCCATTCTGTGTAGCCAGTGTATGCATGATAGCATGAAGCCAGCTCTGGCTTACACCGTATGTGTAGTTGAATCGCAGAGTGAGGGACATAGAAAGGCTGGATGCATTATGTATACCCAGAGAATACATGATTGCATTAAGCCAGCTATGGCTTACACCGTATGGGTAGTTGAATGGCAGAGTGAGGGACATAGAAAGGCTGGATGCATTATGTATATCCAGAGAATACATGATTGCATGAAGCCAGCTATGGCTTACACCGTAGGTGTAGATGGCAGATTGAGAATATTGAGAAGGCTGGTATTACGTCCGCCCAGTGAAAACATGAAGCTAAGCCTGGTTTACCATGAATGAGTAAGGATAGGCAATATGAAATCATATGATATCATGTCATCATACGATATCATACGATATCATATGATGCCGGCAGTCTGACTAGGCTAAAGCTACCATTTGTATTCAAAATCATATGATGCAATTTGTATGATATCATATGATATCATACTCGCCTTTGGTCAAAATCATATGATATGCCGATCCCTATGAATGAGTAGGGGACTGGCATATCATATGATGCTGGCCGAAGGCGAGTATGATATCATATGATATCATACAAATCGCATCATATGATATTGTATATAAATGGTAACTTCGGCCTAGGCAGACAGCCGGCATCATATGATATCATATGACATCATATATTGCCATTCCCTACTTACCATGTATAAGGAGTTGAATTGCAGGCTGAGAATATTGGTTCTGTTGTTTGTTTGTTCGACGCGTCTCCATTCCGCCGCTGGATGGCGATAAATGGGTCCAGTTAAACTAGCTAGAAATGCCCCCCCCCCCCCCCCAACCCCCAACCCCCACTCGCTCCGCGAGGTTTAGGGGCAGCGCGTCACACTGGGGTCGCACCGAGTCGCTCAATTTGCGACGCGTCGTTCAAAAAACAAAAGTGATGTTGGAAGGGCTGGGCGTATTGCGTTCCCCCTATGAATGCATGAAGCCAGATCTTAGGTGTGGCTCAGGGTACTACTTCTTGCCAAATTGGTCAGCGCTTTTTAGTGCAAAAAGCGCAAAAACTGCGCGCTGCGCCCACAGGGGTTTTTAAAAACTACGCGAAACGTGCAGAGGGGCTCAAAAAGGCAGCGCGGCACCGCGCTGCTGCGCGCGCTTAGTAGTACCCTGGTGTGGCTTACAAACAATGAGTTGTTAGATGAGAAAACAAGGGGGGTGGGCGTTTGTAGGATGCCTAGTGATCATGATGATGGTGGTGATGATGATGATTATATTTTACCTGGAGCCCTACTGGACTTCAAATGCGCCCGCGGGGACGGTTGCGCCCGCGCGACCGACCGCCCGACGGACGAGGTCAAGGTGGACGGATGCGCCCGCAGTTTGACGAAGTCAAGGGCGGTTTGACAAAGTCAAGGGCGGTTTGATGGAGTCAAGGGGAACTTAAGGGGGGCATAACGAAACATGGATGTGCCAAACTTTCAAGTGAACAAGACCTCAGCGACGCGGAAAGGCGGAGAGTGTAAGCCATCGGAGCGACAGCTGGCAACTGAACTTGAATATGAATTTGAATTTGAACTTGTTTTGGTGGCACCCGAAACGAGTGCAGTGGACCGAAGCCAGTTAGTTACGAGACAGTTGGTTGAGACAGTTGGCTTTGTGTGGTCGCACGGTCGGTCAGAAGGGGGGGCTTCACGGAGAAGCGGGGGCTCGGCCAAAACAGATCCCTGGTTCATTAGAAGCCAGGAATGACTTCCACCGTATGAGTTGTTAGCTAATATGATATGTAATGCTTATATATGATATGATATGCTCGATATGTATATAAGAACCACGAGCGCATTTCGATACCATCTAGTTATGTTAAGCCGAGATACGGGGAGCTACGATCAACGTCTCAGATAGAGGTGGTGGACGTATTCCTGTTTATCCATGCTTCCATGCTTGTATTATCCATGCTTCGATGCTTCCATGCTTTCATTATCCATGCATCAATGCTTGTATTATCCATGCATCGATGTTTCCATGCTTGTATTATCCATGCATCGATGCTTTCATTATCCATGCATCGATGCTTCCATGCTTGTATTATCCATGCATCGATGCTTTCATTATCCATGCATTGATGCTTCCATGCTTTCCTGCTACTCTGTGCAACGACCATCTCCAACCGGCTGGTGATGGGCACCTGCCTCATTTGTTTTTTAATTTGAATTTTGTCACTTGGGTTTTCAGCCAACTATGGGCTGCCAACCGTCTGCCAATGCATGCTTGATCCAATATCTTCATACATTGAACTTAATTAAGCTAGTGCACATATGCATGTTTTCAGTTGTGCTGCCCAGGGTACTACTTCTTGCCAAATTAGTCAGCGCTTAAAGCGCACAAACGTCAAATTGGTCAGCGCTTTTAGTGCAAAAAGCGCAAAAACTGCGCGCTGCGCCCACAGGGGGTTGAAAAAACTGCGCGAAACGCGAATTGGGGCTCAAAAAGCGTGCGCAAAATCGCGCTGCCGCGCGCGCTTTGTAGTACCCTGGTGCTGCCATCCAAGCTCGCATGGCCATCTTATATTCTACATGAATTAGATACGGTATCAAGAGGAGCACTTGTTTTTAGCTGTGAAAACCTAGGAACCATGGTCAAACACAACTCCATATAGGCCCAGCCGTCCCAAACCATGGGTATAGCGGCAGTCCAACCTAGGAACCATGGTCAAACACAACTCCATCTAGGCCCAGCCGTCCCAAACCATGGGCATAGCGGCAGTCCAACCTAGGAACCATGGTCAAACACAACTCCATATAGGCCCAGCCGGCCCAAACCATGGGCATAGCGGCAGTCCAACCTAGGAACCATGGTCAAACACAACTCCATCTAGGCCCAGCCGTCCCAAACCATGGGCATTGCGGCAGTCCAACCTAGGAACCATGGTCAAACACAACTCCATCTAGGCCCAGCCGGCCCAAACCATGGGCATAGCGGCAGTCCAACCTAGGAACCATGGTCAAACACAACTCCATATAGGCCCAGCCGGCCCAAACCATGGGCATAGAAGCAGTCCAACCTAGGAACCATGGTCAAGCACAACTCCATCTAGGCCCAGTCGTCCCAAACCATGGGCATAGCAGCTGCCCAGCCTTTGAACCATGGTCAAACGCAACTCCACCTAGGCCCAGCCGTCCCAAATCATGGCATCACAACTGACCATCCAAGGAACTGTCAAGCATGTTAAGTCGAACCCAACTCAAGGCCTAATTGACTAGACAAAAGGGAAAACAGCTAGTTAACTTGGGTAAGTGAATGTAAAGGAAAAGCATAAATTAAAGAAAATTACCTCAGGGCGTTAACCTTGGCGCTGGCTAGGGCTCTCAAGCTTTGTATCGTACAATTCTTATTTGATCGTAAATCGTAGGATTTATCTGACGATGACATTGAACTGACGTCGTACGATAAATCGTGTTTATCGTATAATTTAATATAAATTGGTACATTGGTAGCTCTGCTGGCACTCTCTCACCTCAGTTCCATGTTCAGCCCTGGAATAAACCTCAGTTTGCCGGGCATTCTGGTGGTGGCCTTCTCTTGTCCAAGCACCTTGAGAATCACGGTACTTGGAATCAGCCTGCATTCAAAACATGTCCACAGAGGGTTGGAAAGAGAAAAAAGCAAGGAAGAAGTAGTAATGATAACGCCTGGTGGGGCGTGGGATTAAGGGAGCCCTGTCTTACGGCGGTTGAGAACAGGCTGCAACTTTACTTGGACAGTGCTACTATGACATTTGACAGCGACCGCGAACACAATGGTGCACCCGTAGGGATTCGAACCCCGCACCTTCTGCCTGATTTCAGTTTTTTGGGGGGGGGGGGGGGGGGGGGGGGGGGGGGGGGGGGGGTAGATACTTATTGCACGAGGTCTTAAGTGGTGCCAATGGACTGCCCTTACCAAGGTCTACTCATGGGAGGTCTCAGAAGTGGTTTTGGAGACCTGATTTAAAAAAAATAAAAATAAGGCCCCCCCCCCCCCCAACCCCCAACCCCCTCTTTAAATAAGAAAAAGAAAAAATGGAAAAACACAAATATTCATAACATATACTTCTGAACTCGGAATAAATCGATCGGCCTATATCAAGCTTTGGCACAGGATGATACCTCCTGGCACGGAAACTAACGCGATATGCTACTAATATCCTACTGACATATATTGGGTTTGATAATCTTTCATTAACAGCTACAGGTTTATAATTTAGCTTATGTTAGCTTGTGTTATCATAGGAAGTAAGAAGTAATAAAGACTAAGAAAACACCTAAAACGAAAAATAGAAAACTAGAAAACTCTGGATTCGAGGAAGAGAGCATCGCCCTATCCTACTAATATACATGCAGGGCAACCCAGGCGAAAAACACCTAGCAGAAGGCATGCACTGTCCACCTCGTACCCGCCGAACAGGCTCTCTCAAGCTAGAAAAAGCGGTTCGAACGAAACTCAAGCAAAGAGAAAAGCAGCGCAAGAGAAAGCGGCGCAGAAACAAGCAAAAAAGACCACCAACAAATCGCAGATTCCTACGTAAGGAGCACCAACCAACTGTCCCCATCGGAATCTCGCTGGGAGATCTTCCTGCCGAGCCATTCTTGCCCGCAACGGCCTTGGACTGCCTGGTCGAGACCTGCTCCGCTTAGAGGGCTGCTCAAAGCGCGCTTCTCCTGTTTCCCGTGAAGACCTCTCCTGGCCTCCACGAACAGATTTTGGAGGCATCACAATGCTTCACTGTAAGACATACAAATTATAGCAGTAGCCTTCTCCATAAAACACATCGACGTGTGTAATCGCACCTCTAGCAACCTAATTGTCGAAACTGACCTGCCACGTCAGGTGGCACAACACGATCAGGGTTGTTCAGGAGGACCCTCACCTTCGCGTCCCGAGCAACGCAACACATTTTACAGCCTGCGTCCTGAGACGCAACCTGAGACCATAACCTGTGTAGTGCGACGCAACGGACCCTCCCCACGTCGCGTCCCAGGACGCAACGGACCAGGGGGCCCTGCAACGGACCCTCCAACGTTGCGTCTGCGACGTAGGACGCAGCGTCCTGAACAACGACCTGTCAAACCTAACACGATCCGGCTGCCTCGAGGTGTCACGGCCGGCCGTGTCAAGGTTGCGCTGTGATAATAGTACATAGTGGGAATAGGCTATCAGTGTACCATCGCCGCATAATGAAGATGATGATGATGATGATGATGATGATGATTATCAGCTAGAAAGCACTTCGAAGAGTGGACAGAGATGTATGCAGCGGAGACAGACGCGCCAATCTATACACGGAGACAAGAAATAGCGTTACAAGGACAGGCGGACGCCAAAGAACACCAGCGGTGGGAGAGGCGGACGTCTGTAACCTGACTAGACCCTAAGTCAGGAATCTTAAGCCAGGCACCGGCTATACAGAGTGTGTCAGTGAGAGACCGATGACGCACTATCTTTCTACTTGTAGAAGAGCAAGACAGGAAGCCCTGGACTGCTTAGTGGCACCGTAATTTATTATCCCTTTTTTTTCTTCTTGAGACTTCTCATTTGTTAGCTTCTTACCTCCGCCACTGTAAGTGGTTGAGATCTGGGTCCTGCTCTAAGGGGTTTAATACCTACGCCACCAAAACGGTGGTTGGGAGTTTGGTTTGTTTGTCCTCGACACACCCCTGATGTAATGGGGTTTTTTGCTTTGTGGGTGCTTTTTCTTTTTGTTTAAAGCACAGAGTCTCATACACCCTCGCGGTGTCAAGTAGACTTTAACATGTAATGTAATGTAATGTAATGTAAGGAAGCTGTCACCGTGTCATGAAGGATGACACAGTCTACGGGAAGCTGACACAGTACAGACAGAAACACTGTCTGGGCCGATAGTTCTAAGGAAGTACATAAGTAGTCACCAAGTCATAAAACGCGTGAGAGCACCGCAATTCATGCTGACACTCCACCTATGACACAGGTGACATACAATACTACCTCTCCACCTATGGCACTGGGGACATAGAACTATATGTAACATATATAAAAAAAAAAAATCAAAGAACTCCGAAAAAATCGAGAGAACTTCAAATGGAACCCAAAGGGTTATAGGAAGGAATGAAACAAGGCAAAAAATTCTAAAACAATTTGCCAAGCTAGAAAGAGAGGAAAAACTAATATCAAAAAAGGGTAACAACGGTATAGAAAACCCGATCCGGGAATAGGAACCTAATGCCAAACTTTGATAACTAAAAGAAACTAATATGACCAAATGCAAGGATGACCCTAAGAAGAAGCGGTCATACCTAACATGCGGACAAACCTCCAGAACACAGCAGGATCAAGGGGCTTGGTGAAGGGGTCAGCACAGTTATCCACGGTGTTAACATAGGCAACATCCAGTGAACCATCCTCCACCAGCTCCTTGATGTAGTGATGAATAACATCAATGTGCTTGCTGCGAGGCAGGAGCTGCCAGTCTTTGGCCCAACTTAGAGACCCTTAGTTGTCACCCTGAATGGTAACCAAAGCACAAGGCAGACCCAGATCCACCCTCAATTTCTTCAACCATTGTACCACCCTGGCAGCCTGGGACAGGGCCTGATACTCAGCCTCACTAGAGCTAATGGCAACAGTAGGCTGCCTCTTGCTCATCCAGTTCACTATGCACCTCCCAGCTAGCACAGCAAAGCCAGTCTGAGACCGCCTGTCAGACCCATCATCAGCAAAGGATGAGTCACTAAAGACAGTAAAAGAGAACTCAGGGTTGTGGGTGTAAGTGAGACCCAGGTGGGAATGTGTTCTCAAATACAAGAGCAACCGCTTGGCAGCCCCCCAGAGAGGGACGGTAGGGTGAGCAGAAAACCTGGACAGGTAGCTCACAGCAAAAGAAATATCAGGCCTGGTGCAAGTAGCCAGGTATAGCAAAGCACCCACAAGAGAGAGGTACTGGCTATTAGACGGCAGGGGTTCTCCAGGGGCGTCAGAAACGGTGGACTTGGCCATGGGGGCAGCAAACCTGGGTGGGGCAGCATCAGTAAGACCAAACTGCTCCACCAGATCAACAATGTAGGTGTGCTGAGAGATGTTGATCTGAACACACCTGCCTTCAGAATCAAGTGTAACATGCATGTCCAAAGAGAGGAACTGAACCGGAACACCCATCTCTTTGACCTCCCAGCCAGCCTTTTCCATAGCCTGGATAAGCAACACATACCTATCCAGCTCACTAAAAGCACAGATAAAATCATCAACATCCCGATTTGTACAAGCTATGACTAACCTGTTTAATCTCATCTGGAAGACTTCTTACCCCAGCCAATGGGCTGCAGCTGCCTTGGTACCCGTACCCAAATCCAAAGGCAGTGTGTATGACAAGGACAACTATCGAGGTCTTGCGGTGAGCAACTCCATAGGAAAGATCTTCTCCCTTTGCATGCTACGTAGACTAGATGATTGGTCAGAAGAATTCAACCTCAGAGCCGCTGGCCAATATGGATTTAGAAGTGGTAGGGGTACTGCAGATGCATCATTCATTCTTAACCATATTGTAGATAAATATAGAGAAAAGAAAAAACCACTCTTTGTGGCTTTTGTTGATTTCAAGAAGGCTTATGATTGGGTCAACAGAGACTTGCTATGGGATTGCTTAGCAAGGCTAGGAGTCAAGGACCCCTATCTCAGTATTCTGAAGTCCATGTATAATCATGTTGTTTTCCAAGTTCGCCTACATGGGGACATTGGATCCTCCTTTCCATCCCTTGTAGGAGTTAAACAAGGAGACCCCCTATCCCCACTCCTATTCGGTCTGTTCATTGATAGAATTGAATCGTTCCTCCAATCCAAGCTCCCAAATGTAGGGGCTGAGCTTAGGGGAAAGATTCTGCAACTGTTACTTTATGCTGATGACCTAGCTATAATGGCAGAATCCCCGGCAGATATGCAAGCGATGCTTGACTGCCTGAGAGATTTCTGCGAGGCTACTAAGATGGCTGTGAATATAAAGAAAACTGAGATTGTCGTTTTCAACAAACAATTCTGTGATGAGGCCCGCATGGATCCTGATTACAAATTTGTCTATGATGGAGCACAACTTTCTACAAAGTTATCTTTTATCTACTTGGGATCCCTCTTTGTGGATGGTGACTCAAGCAATCGTACAAAAGCTGCTTTTTCTAGGATGCTCACTAAGGCCCAAAAGGCACACCACATGCTTCGTAGGCGATGCCATACTATGGAGATATACAATATTGATATTCTCACCCACCTGTTTGATTCTCTTGTACAACCTATCCTGAATTTTGGCTGTGAGGTGTGGGCTCCTTCTATTCTGAACAACACACTTATCTCAAATGACCATGCTTGTGAGAAATGGCATAGAGGTATACTTAAACAAATGTTGGGTGTTTGCCAATCTACTACATCTAATATTATCATGGAAGAGCTGGGTAGAACCCCGTTGTGTTTTGCTTGGCTTAAACAAGCTTTGCGCTTCTGGAACAAGACCATACATAAAGAACCTGAGGATCTCATTAGAATGGCTCTTGAGGAATCTTTTGACTCCAACACTGGCTGGGTTCATGACTTGCGTTGTGCTCTCCACAAGCTAGGATCCAGTAAAAACATCAACATTTTGGAGGCTGTCGATGTCGAAGGTATTATGTCTGAAGTTTTTGAGTCATGGAGGTTTAAGTACCCAAGTGACGCCAATGCAGTCAGAGACATCCCTGATGAGAGAAGGGTTGGCTTTAAACGCCTCCGATACCAAAAATGGTTCGCAGCCAACAGCAATGATGAGAATGGCTTGATTCCCTTTACATCCGCCTTACATAAGCAGGATCAGATTCGTTCTATAGCACAGTTTAGAATGGGTTCCCATTGGCTGAACACAGAAAGAATGAGGGTGGTGGATAGAGCACACATCCCTCGCTCAATGAGACACTGTCAAATGTGTGGGTTCCAAAAAACTGAGGATGAAATGCATATGTTTGAGTGCCTTTTTATAATGATATTCGCCTCCGCTACCAGAATCTGTTTACAGATATTTATAGGCATGTCCATGAGGATACCGACTTAACCGTATGGAATGTGGAATTCTGCGATTCCACATTCAGAACCTTTATGAATGGAAATGGCACTAAGTCTTTTTGGAGCAACCTAGCCGACTATCTTTCTACTTGTAGAAGAGCAAGACAGGAAGCCCTGGACTGCTTAGTGGCACCGTAATTTATTATCCCTTTTTTTTCTTCTTGAGACTTCTCATTTGTTAGCTTCTTACCTCCGCCACTGTAAGTGGTTGAGATCTGGGTCCTGCTCTAAGGGGTTTAATACCTACGCCACCAAAACGGTGGTTGGGAGTTTGGTTTGTTTGTCCTCGACACACCCCTGATGTAATGGGGTTTTTTGCTTTGTGGGTGCTTTTTCTTTTTGTTTAAAGCACAGAGTCTCATACACCCTCGCGGTGTCAAGTAGACTTTAACATGTAATGTAATGTAACATAGGTCAGAACGTAGCTCCACCCACCATCAGAATCCTTCCTAAAATACAGAGCAGGTTCAGCCTTGCACATAGTGAAGCCGTGTGCAACCAGAACCCGCTTGACATCCCTACTCCAAGCCCTGGGTGCCTGCTTCAATCCATAAAGAGACTTGAGCAGCTTGCACACAAGGGGAAAACCGTTAGGACCAAGGTGCTGAAAGCCCTCAGGCTGGCGGCAGTACAGGTCCAGACCAGGTTCCAGGTTAGCGTTCAGAAATGCAGTTTTGATGTCCAGCTGCCGAACAAACATCTTTCTATGAGTGATGGCAGCCAGGAGCACCCGAAGACCTGCTTTAGAGGAGACAGGGGCATATACGTCATGAAAATCCAGCCCAGGACGTTGCAGAAAGCCACGTACCACAAAACGTGCCTTGAAGCGTATAGAACCATCAACCCCAATCTTCTTCACAAATAACCACCTGCCTGACAGGATCTTTTGCTTACGAGGCTGTGGAGTGAGTACCCAAGTACCATGGGCATGTAGGGAAGCCATCTCATCCTTCATAGCAAGAAGCCATTGATCCCTGTCAGGGTTGGTAGGGAGCATGGCAGCTTTATAGGTTAGTTCAGTGGAGGGGGCAACAGATGCTCCCACGTACAAGCAGTTTACTTGTACATGAGCGGAAACGGTGGTTGGGAGTTTGGTTTGTTTGTCCTCGACACACCCCTGATGTAATGGGGTTTTTTGCTTTGTGGGTGCTTTTTCTTTTTGTTTAAAGCACAGAGTCTCATACACCCTCGCGGTGTCAAGTAGACTTTAACATGTAATGTAATGTAATGTAATGTAATGTAATGAGCAGCGGGGATATCAGCAGTATCAGCAGTAACCGGTAGTAGAGCCCCCAGTGCAGAACTACTGCCTGGTTGAACAGGGCCGGCCTTATTTGCCTCTAATTCAACGAAGCCTGGGTCGACCGGAACACCCCAGCCATACGCAGTATCGGAGCCTGACCAATGATCAAGATCATCACTTGCACTATCGGCAAAGGCTACATCATCACCCGGGCTCCTGATTAATCTATCAGGAACGGCAGGAGGCGAAGCGCTCACCAACCCCTTCGAGCCATCCAAGATGATTGGAGCAGGGTGACTATTAGACAATGGACCTATAAGAGGCTCCACTATGATCTGAGATTGTCGTAATCCTAGAGCTTCACCGACGGAATTTGACGCAGAGGAGGGCCTGGCGACCCCCTGAGATTCGGCTAAGATTTTATCCGTAGGAACTGCAGAACCTCGCCCGCCCAGTGCATTCTCACGCAATACAGTACCAGCAGCCCCTGACCTGGGACGCAGAATCATCCTATGGCCAGGACAGTGGTCAACAATAGGGGAAAGCAAAGGATCTAAGGAATGGACCGCAGCCTCAGGCATGTGTCCGTTGATAGCGGCAGGGATGCTAGAAACATACGGCGACCCGTCATAGGGAGGAAGCCCAGGAATACAGTTATAGCTAAACTGTTCATAGAAGAGTACATCACGACTCTCTACTACCTGGCGCAACTTAGGAACCCAAATAAAATAACCCTTACTCACCAGAGAATACCCAACCAGTCTACCAGATAACGCCCTTTCGTCCAGCTTGTTACGTTTCTTCCCATTGACTAACGTGACATAGCAGGGGCATCCAAACACACGTAACAACGACACATCAGGCATCACCCCATAAAACAACTCATAAGGTGTCTTGCGTCCCTGATTGGGCAGTCGGTTACGAAGGTAACAAGCAGCTAGGAAGGCATAAGGCCAGAAAGACTTAGCTAGCTTTGATTCCAGGTGGATACTCCTAGCTATAGACTGCAAGACCCCATTATACCTTTCCACAGTTGCGTTCTGCTGGGCAGTGTACACCAACGATAACTCATGTACTGCCCCAACCGATATCAGCCAATCCTCGAACCATTTAACTATAAACTCCTTGGCCCTGTCAGATCTCAGACACTTAAAGGCAAACCCCTGCAGCTGATTTGACCATCTGAGGATGATAGTTTGGACTGCTAAGGGAGCTTCATCCCTGGTCCTCAAGCACAATACTTCAGCAAAGCCAGAGAATTGGTCTATGAGGCACAGGATGTAAAACTCCCCACGCAGACCCCTAATATGAACTGGTCCCATTATATCCAAGTGAAGTCGTTGGAGAGGTGCACGGATCTCAGTTTTGCTTTCTTTAGGAAAAGGGAGACGTTTGCCCTTAGCCTTGTGACAAGCATCACATGGGATCTTACCCAACTTTTGCACTTGACCCAGACTGAGGGGTAAGTTCTTAACCATACCACTCTTGACAAGTTTGTGTAAGGCACTATAGCCGGGATGACCCAACCGCCTATGCCACAACCATGCAGGAGTGGTAGGGAGAACAACTCCACCGTCCTCATCAACATCAAGTGCAAACGCTGGATAATTGTCAGCAACTCTTAAACAACGACTGGAGGTGTGACAAGGCCTACATGCAAACTTGTACACACCATCACTGGAGGCAGGGAAGGACCAGAGAACAGAAGAGCCCTGAGTGGCAGTGCAACTAAGACTATCAAAAGAAACCTGGCAGTGGAGAGAATGAGCCACAGCATTTACTGACAGGAGATTCACCGGACAGTGAGGGATATAAAGAACATTGGTTAGAGTGATTGATGTTGGTAACCAATCACTACATAACACAATGGATCCCTTACCCTCTGACCGTTGAATCACCCCGTCACCAAATCGAACCGTAGGCCCAACAGCAGAAGATTCAAACACAGTGAACAAAGACTTATCACCCGTGATTGACATTCCAGCTCCAGAGTCCACATGCCAGACACCCTCAGAAAGACTAGGGCTACACACGTTAGATAACTTCGTAGTGCAAGAGAATAGGACAGAGCGTACCTCCTAGTTCTTGGACATGGCGTACCCATCAATCTGAGCCTGCAAGGAGGACAACTGCTTGCGAGTCAGCGAACCTGGAAGGGCCAAGGCAACGGGCACGGGTTCAATGCCCGGTGCACCAGCCTTGGCCTTTCGCAGGTGCGGATGTTTCGTCCAGCAACGGTCCTCGAGTGGCTCGTTTTGGAAAGACAGGGGCCCCAAGTGCAATCCAAGCGCCTCTTGGTAGTCCCGGAACCCTGAGGACCAGGTCCCCTGCCACGCTGAAAAGCAGCATTGGCAGGGACTTGGGGAGGATCGCGGGACCAACCAGGATGCCTCGGATCAGACTTAGGGAGAGACACGTTCAAGAAATCTAATGATCTATATGCTGCCAGACAGGTCCAGTAATCAACAGGCTGGTTCTGATGCAGTGCGAGACCAAAATGTAGCCGCAGAGAGTCGAAGCGGGGGTGCATGATGCCATTAATAATAGTATGCATGGCATGGCGCTGAGGCTGTGGGTATCCCGCACTGCGGAGGTCAGTGCACAAGCCCCGGACCCTGCGAAAGAACACATCCACAGGTTCAGAGTTGTCCATGGTTGCACGCCGAAGCTCAACAAGCATGAGAGGGACACGAGCAGCAAGAGCATCAGAACGCTGTCTTCGGATATGCAAGAAGATATCCCGAGGAGTGGCAAAATCCTGATACACATTGACCATCGCATCCGTCATGTTCGCAAGCATCATAGTGAGACACATGAACTCCTGACGTTCCAGGGGCAGGGCACTAAAACCCAACAGTGCAGGATCTACACGAGACTCACCATGAGAGGCCGAGGGTCCAGCAGCAAGAGGATCAGGCACAGGAGCATACGAGGCACGAACCGACATAAAATACTCGGCAGCAATGCCAGCATCATATGCGCGCTGATCATCTAAGTTCCTAATGAGATCTAAGGAACGCGCAACACTCGCAACGAGCTCGAAATCAGGCCTAACAGGAACAAAACTGAGAGGGACCATCACATACTGATACCCTCGGAGATCATTGTTCCTACGCCCAATCCCACCAAAGGTAACACCTCCAGGGGAAGGGTAGTTAATCCCTGCCTTCACAGGTCCTAGAAAAGCACGACACTCATGACCCAGCTCAGAGTAAGCCATCACACGCTTAGGGCGACCCTTTCTATCTAGATTAGCCCGAGTGGCTGCCTCATCCAGCCTACCGTACAAAGTGCGATCAAGAGAATCTCCAGCATACTGGGCTTGGCGAATAAGCCGTCAGTCCCGCACAGCCAGCCGCACAGGTGGTGTGCCATCAAGCAGATGTTCCCAGGATATGCCGGACAGCGTAGGATTCATAGACGGCGGAGGGCCAGGCGCAGGTGGCAGATCCACCGGTGGAGGTGGAGGGGGCTCCTGCGAGGTGCCAGCAGCAGATCTGTGGACACTCGTGGCAGCAGCCTCGCGAGCCCGAGTATGGTAAGCACCAAGAGCCCGCTCTGCAGGGTTGCGAGCCTGCTCTGCAAGGTTGAGTAGAGGACCCAAAGGACCAAGAGACGAACTCCGCAGCAAAGACGGCTTGACCACCTCAGGTAGGTCCGGTGGAAGCGGCGCAAGCAGAGCGGCAGACGGAGGCTTGAAGACCGCAGGAGAAGGTGCCAATTGAGGCTCATACACCGGAGAGACAGTGGAGGTGTGGAAAACCCTAGTAGCAGAAGAGGGAGTGACTCCACCGAAGTCGCCACTTCTGGCACTCTGTAGATCTTCCATACAATCATCAGAGTAATCTTCTTTTGAGTCGTCAGACTTGCCATAAGCATAGCCATCTTCATGGCTATGGAGAGCAAGGTCTACAGTGTCGTAGGTAAAGCGGGCATCAGCGGGTGGAGGCGACCTTGCATACTGGATAATCTGTGTGGAAACACAGCATAGGCGCATCAGAATATCCTCAACCTCAGGTCGGAGACGTTGGACAAAAGGAGAAGGAGACGGAGAAATGGAGGTATTGGAGGGGGGGGTGGCTTCCATGATGGCGGAAGGAGACTCATCTCCGGCAGCAGAGGCCGCTGGCGCGCAATCATCTAGCCAATCAGTGGGAACACGAATCTTTAGAGGAAGAATTCGGTCGCATCCATTACTGATAATGACGCTCTCCATACCGCGCGACCAGGAAATACCATTCTGTGGGGTAAGTTTCTCGAAGCCGGCAGGAGGCCCACGCGGAAGTTGCATTGTAAAGCAGTGGTAGAAGTAATAAGCCCGTAACCTATCAGCTAGAAAGCACTTCGAAGAGTGGACAGAGATGTATGCAGCGGAGACAGACGCGCCAATCTATACACGGAGACAAGAAATAGCGTTACAAGGACAGGCGGACGCCAAAGAACACCAGCGGTGGGAGAGGCGGACGTCTGTAACCTGACTAGACCCTAAGTCAGGAATCTTAAGCCAGGCACCGGCTATACAGAGTGTGTCAGTGAGAGACCGATGACGCTGTCAACAGGAAGCTGTCACCGTGTCATGAAGGATGACACAGTCTACGGGAAGCTGACACAGTACAGACAGAAACACTGTCTGGGCCGATAGTTCTAAGGAAGTACATAAGTAGTCACCAAGTCAGAAAACGCGTGAGAGCACCGCAATTCATGCTGACAATGACAATGATGATGATGATGATGATGATGATGATGATGATGATGATGATGATGATGATGATGATGATGATGATGATGATGATGATGATGATGATGATGATGATGATGATGATGATGATGATGATGATGATGATGATGATGATGATGATGATGATGATGATGATGATGATGATGATGATGATGATGATGATGGTGATGAACTGATGATAACAAAATTGTTGATTATAAGTATACGAACTGTTGAAACTTGAGAACATGTCATGAAAAATCGCCCTACCTACCTACGTTGCCTTTTGTATTTCGCCTCGGCACTCGTCCTCATCTTTGCAAGTAAGCAAGGAATCGTTGCATGGGATTAGCAAAATAATAATAATGAGAGCCCGAGACAGCGGCATATCCTGCCTACTGTCCAGTTGTATAACAGGGTGCGGGTTTTGAGTCACCCCCACAAACCAATAAAACAAGGGGCATAAAAACCCATGAAAGCAAGAAAGCAAGAAATAAAGCAAGAAAGCAAGACTTTAACACGGCCCCTATTTTTGTCTTGTTTTCAGCAAACAACAAAAGAGTGAATGTTGACAGCTGTATAAATAAATATCTGCAGAACTCGCATCTCCTCTTGGCATTGTTAACTATTTTCGAAAAGCAACCATTTCCCGCGAAATCCGCGCATAGCATAGCTTCCTCACTTCGACTTTAGCCAAACTTACTGTTTCAATCGTTAGTCAATTGTAATTGAGACCTTGACATTTTTAGTGTTCTATAGTATAGACTGCAGACACTACTGGATATGCTCGTTACAGTGAGTGAAGAGAACTATCAAGCACGGGAGCTTGGACTATATAGGAGGAGGAAGGAGATGGCGACAGTACAGATCTGTCCTACATAGTTCTATACTATCTTTCTACTTGTAGAAGAGCAAGACAGGAAGCCCTGGACTGCTTAGTGGCACCGTACTTTATTATCCCTTTTTTTTCTTTTCTTCTTGTGACTTCTCATTTGTTAGCTTCTTACCTCCGCCACTGTAAGTGGTTGAGATCTGGGTCCGGCTCTAGGGGGTTTAATACCTACGCCACCAAAACGGTGGTTGGGAGCTTGGTTTGTTTGTCCTCGACACCCCCCTGATGTAATGGGGTTTTTTGCTTTGTGGGTGCTTTTTCTTTTTGTTTAAAGCACAGAGTCTCATACACCCTCGCGGTGTCAAGTAGACTTTAACATGTAATGTAATGTAATAGTGGTGCACGTGGCCATAGCTGGCCTCGGTGCTGCACTGCAGGCGGCACAGGGCCCGGAGGGGACTCACACCTGTGCACTCATTGCCACTCTAGATACGACGTTTAAGTAGTCTATAACAGACATTGACCTAATCTCACCCTCATGCAGTCTGTTGCCAACTTGCAGTGAGAGAAGAGGTATGTCGAGATAGTTGGAGCATTTCATTTATTGTTGCACTAGCAAATTTGGCCTGGCCGAAACTTGCTCATTTAAAATTTGGACTGCTCAAATTTTCAGTGAGACAATTTGGCACTGACCTACTTGGGCTCCAACCAAAATTCACTCATCAAATTTGGCAGACCAAATTTTCGCTGACCCAATTTGGCACTCAGCAATTTGGCACTTCGCAATTTGGCACTTCGCAATTTATTCACTAACCAAATTTCCACTCACCCAATTTGGAACTGACCAAATCTGATCCACATGAACACACAATGCTTGAATTTATTACAGCAAAAAGAAATCTGAACACAACATGCATTAATACAATATATATTATATGATAAATATACATATATGATAATATAATACCGGTATATTATAATCAATATAACATATAATTTTATTTTTATCAGTATAATATAATATATGATATAATAAATGTGATACAATACACATAATATACATTAATTGTTATTACCATAAAAATTACATAATTTAATATATTAAACATAATACTATAATAATATTACTGTCATTATTATAATATTATTGTCATTCTTATTCTTATTATCACCATGCATGACCACATCACCCTGCATGACCATATTACACTAGCAATGAATCTGAGCACACCATGCATGACCTCATTACACCAGCAATGAATCCGAAGACACCATGCATGACCACATTACTCCAATAAATATGGACACACTATGCGTGACCACACTACACCAACAATTCACCGCCACATACTCCCAACACAACCACCATCAACACCAGAAGTCCCATCCACACAATCTCACATCCCATCTTCCTTAATCCATGCAGCATCCCCAAGCGGTGTTTGGTCACGTCTACTTCGGGTTAGGTTCAAAAAGTTGCCCTACAACAGGGATAAAACAGCCGATGCATTTGAGGCTTGGGAAGCAAGGGAGGCAGCTTATACAAAGTTATTGAGGACCCGAAGGTTACGCATTACGCAACCTTCGGGTCCTCATCAGCTTTGTAGAAGCTGCCTCTCTTACTTCCCCAGCCTCCAAGGTTGTAGCTTTTTGATCCCTCTTGTAGGGCAACGTTTTGAGCATAACCCTAAGTCGACAAGATCACAAAACGCTTGGCCTTGCTGCATGGCTTAAGGAAGATGGGACGTGGGATTGTTTGGATGGGACTTCTGGTATGGATGGTGGTTGTGTTGGGCGTATGTGGTGGTGAGTACTTGGTGTAATGTGGTCATGCATGGTGTGCTCAAATTCATTGCTGGAGTAATGTGGTCATGCATGGTGTGCTCATTCATTGCTGGTGTAATGTGGTCATGCATGGTGTGTTTCGATTCATTGCTGGAGTAATGTGGAAATGCATGATGTGTTCAGATTCATTGCTGGTGTAATGGACTTCAGAGTTGTCTTTTTACATGTTTATGCCACCCATATTTACTTCTCACATAGAAGAAGACCAGCCTATAAGGCGGTTGGACCATGCAATCATTATTATGTGACGTTGGACTTCGTGCTCTAACCCGGGTTGTTCAAAACGCTACATTTCACGCCCCGTTTTTGAGGGTGTGTTCCTTTGAAAATCACCGTTGATTTGGGCCCACGAAACGTAGATGTTGGAAACGCGTCCGTCCCAAAACGCAGATTATGAAGAACCGTTCAACGACTCTGGCTACAACTTTAGGTGCAGTCTAGCTTTCTCCCTTCAGCAAGTGTGGTTTTGACCTTTAAAGGTCTAGCAGCCAAATTGCTGGCTGGAGCTATATAAACAAGTTCAAGTAGGAGGTCCAGGAATGACAGACAATCAGGAGATATTCGGCTGAACAATATTACCGGTATACTATCGGCATTGCAAAGCAATATAAAAAACCTATTTGTCACCGGTACTACCAACCGAATTGCTGGTGATAATTATCCTCTCTCTCTCTCTCTCTCTCTCTCTCTCTCTCTCTCTCTCTCTCAAATCTGAAATGGTGCATCAAAGCAGCTAACGAGCAACTTCATTTGTAAATCCTATACGTTAAGACTCACACTACACCAAGACAACATCAAGTGCTCCTTTTGATACCCTACCTAACTTATGTAAAATCTGACATGGCCATGCACGTTTGGATGGCAGCACAACTAAACACATTTATATGTGCACAAGTCCGAGTTCAAGTACGTGCACAAGATAGACTTGTGCACATACAAGAGAACAAATTAGCCATTGTGTATCAATGATTGTATGAAGAGATTGGATCAAGTATATTTTGATAAGAATTCTTTGATTTGAATGGGTCATGTTCCTGCCTAAGACGGCAAGCGGTCTTAAATGCTGGAGCCGAGTAACAAAGTCGAGTTTAAGTAGCAAACTCCAGAATATGGCCAGAGTCCAAGATACCAAGGCAGATGCTCAATTTGACTTCCAAAGCCCACCCCGAAGGATATGGCCGACGGGAATTAAGTACTGATTGCTTTTTCACCGTTTGGGACCTGGGCAAATCTGTAAACTGTCTATTCTGATTAGTATCCACAGAACACAAAAGTTGTTCTGTTCTGTTCTGTTCTGTTCTGCTTTTTTATGACCTGGCTAGCTACCAGCCAGCACCATCATCATCACTAACCTCAAGTATGTTTTAGGCTGCCTGGAAATGTGTTATCGTTGTTGTTGCAATTGTTGTTGTTGTTGTTGTTGTGGTGATTGCTTTTGTTGTTGTTGTTTCAAGTGATGGACTGATGTTCCTGTAGTTGTCGTTGGTGTGGTGGTGGTGGTGATGAACTGATGGTGTGAGCAAATGACCACCCGACCACTGAACCACCCACTAGACCATCCACCCACCCACCCACTGAATCAAACACCAACTGAACCACCCACGGACCCACCCACCCACCAACTGAACCTTACACCCACCCAACCACCCACCCACTGAACCTACCAGCCAACCACCTACTGAACCAAACATCCACCCACCACACACAAGTCCCCATCCACACCAACGGTACCACCACCACCACCACTACCACCACCATTTATTTTGAAGAGCCTTCAAAGCTGTGTAGGGAGCACTGTTTGTTGGAAAGTGACACGAAGCCTCTGTACAGGGCCTCACTGTTAAGCGCTACAAGCTGGCATTGTCAACCACAGGTAGGGGTAACCTAGCATATAACACAAGAGCACACACACACAGACACTCACACACAATGACATGGGACTGCCCCCCCCTCCCCCCCCACACACAAACACACCCACGCATACACAATGATATGGGACTGCCCCCCCCTCCCCCCCCACACACAAACACACCCACGCATACACAATGACATGGGACTGCCCCCCCCCACCCCACCCCCACCCCCCCCACCCACCCACACACCCACCCACACACACACTTGGCACTTGGCCTCACTGCTTGTTGGCGGGAGGCTTGCCTCTTGGTGCACTGCCCACCTTGTGCATGACTGATGCTACGTGTGATGTGGTATGACCACAAGACCTAGGCGCGTTGCAAGCGACGTGGAAAATTGGCGGAGAGTGTTGGACATGTGGCAACGGAATCGATTGCCACAGACCGAAGCCTGGGACGAAGAGACGGTTAGGGCCAGGGTTCTTTTACCTTGCGTTTCTTGTGGTTATTTCGTGTTTCTTGTGGGTTTTTCTTGTTTAGTATTTCTTGTGGCCAAACAAGGTGACCCTGGGGGCTCCCGCCCCCCAGAAGGGGGGGCTCAGCCAACCAGCAGCTGCCCTGGGGTGGTTAGATACTTGTATAGACAAGCTGGCATTGTCGACCACATGCAGGGGTAACCTAGCTTTTAACTAGGGACCAGCATATCATATGATGTTGACCAAAGGTGAGTACGATATCATATGATATCATACTCATTGCATCACATGATATTGTATATAAATGGTAACTTTAGCCTAGTCAGACTGACGGCATCATGTGATATCATATGATGACATGTAATCATATGGTATGATATTGCCGGTCCCTCCTTATAACACAACCGCAGCCATTTGGCTGAGCTGACTGGTCTACTGGAGTTTGAGAATAGGTGAAGGATGTTACATCCCCCGAACCTCTAATCATTCGCTTTACCTGATACAACTGAATCAAGCTCCAGCTATCCTGGGGGAAACTTCGGAGGGAACCAGCTACTAGATGGTTCGATTAGTCTTTCGCCCCTATACCCAAGTCTGAAAAGCGATTTGCACGTCAGCACATCTACGAGGAGGCTTGTCTCTCATTGCTTTGTCCCTCTTGTTTGTGGCTGATGCTACGGGTGTCGTGGTATGACCACCAGAAGCTGCCCTGGGGTGGAAAGATACTTAGATAGACTAGCTGGCAGTGTCAACCACATGCCAGGGTACCCTAGCTTATAACACAACAGCAGCCACTCGGCTGTGCTGGCTGGTCTACCGGGTGCTTGTCTTTCATTGCACTGTCCACCTTGTTCAAAGCTGATACTACGGGTGACGTGGTATGACCACCAGAAGCTGCCCTGGGGTGGAAAGATACTATACTATATAATTAGACAAGCTCGCATTGTCGACCACATGCAGGGGTAACCTAGCTTATAACACAACAGCAGCCACTTGGCCTCACTGCTTGTCGGCGGGAGGCCAGCCTCTTGTTGCACCGCTTCCCTTGTGCATGACTGATGCTACGGGTGACGTGGTATGACCACAAGACGTAGGCGCGTTGCAAGCGACGTGGAAAATTGGTGGAGAGTGCTGGACAAGTGACAACGGAATCGAGTGCCGCAGACCGAAGCCTGGGTCTAAGAGACAGTCAGGGCCAGGGTTCCTTTTTTCTTGGGTATCTTGTGGTTGTTTCGTGGTTTGTGTCTCTTGTGGCTAAACGCGGTGACCCTGGGGGCTCCCGTCCCCCAGAAGGGGGGGCTTTGCCAACCAGCAGCTGCCCTGGGGTGGATAGATAGGTCATGGGTAACCTAGCTTATAACTAGGGACCAGCATATCATATGATGTTGACCAAAGGTGAGTATGATATCATATGATATCATACAAATTGCATCATCTGATATTGTATGTAAATGGTAACTTTAGCCAAGTCAGACAGCCGGCATGATATGATGACATGATATCATATGATATCACATTGCCGCTCCCTCCTTATAACCGCAACCACTTGGCCTCACGGCTTGTTGGCAGGATGCTTGCCTCTTGTTGCACCGTCCCCCTTGTTTGAGGCCGATGCTACGGGTGACATGGTTTGACCACCGGCAGCTGCCCTGGGGTGGAAAGATACTTCGATAGACTAGCTGGCATTGTCGACCACGGGCAGGGGTAACCTAGCTTATAACACAACAGCAGCCACTCGGCTGTGCTGGCTGGTCTACCGGGCGCTTGTCTTTCATTGCACTGTCCACCTTGTTCCAAGCTGATGCTACGGGTGACGTGGTATGACCAACAGCAGCTGCCCTGGGGTGGAAAGATACTTTGATAGACTAGCTGGCATTGTCGACCACGGGCAGGGGTAACCTAGCTTATAACACAACAGCAGCCACTCGGCTGTGCTGGCTGGTCTATGGGACGCTTGTCTTTCATTGCACTGTCCCCCTTGTTCACAACTGATGCTACGGGTGACGAGGTGTTATCACCAGCAGCTGTGCTGAGTAAGATGTCTTGGACCTGCAATGAGCATGGTGCCAAGTTGTTCAAGGGTACTGGTAAAGGTGTAATGCATGCATGTCTGATGATACGAGTGACGTGGTGTTATCACCAGCAGCTGTGCTGAGTAAGATATCTTGGACCTGCAGTGAGCATGGTGCCAGGTTCTTAAGTGTGATGGTTAAGGTATGATGCAAGTACATATGATGGTACAGGTGGCATGGCAAGTGTGTGTGCTTAATAGTCTAGCCGGTTAAGGTGTAGACATATAGGCTAAATAGCAAGACCACCAGCAGCTGCACTGTGTAGGATGTCTTAGACCTGCAGTGAGCATGGTACCAAGTTGTTCAAGTGTGATGGTAAAGGTATGATGCATGTATGGCTGATGGTACGGGTGACGAGGCAAGTGTGTGTGTGTTTTACAGTCTAGCCGGTTAAGGCATAGACATATAGGCTAAATAGCAAGACCACCAGCAGCTGCACTGTGTAGGATGTCTTAGACCTGCAGTGAGCATGGTACCAAGTTGTTCAAGTGTGATGGTAAAGGTATGATGCATGTATGGCTGATGGTACGGGTGACGAGGCAAGTGTGTGTGTGTTTTACAGTCTAGCCGGTTAAGGCATAGACATATAGGCTAAATAGCAAGACCACCAGCAGCTGCACTATGTAGGATGTCTTAGACCTGCAGTGAGCATGGTACCAAGTTGTTCAAGTGTGATGGTAAAGGTATGATGCATGTATGGCTGATGGTACGGGTGACGAGGCAAGTGTGTGTGTGTTTTACAGTTTTTCGGTTAAGGCATAGACATACAGGCTAAATAGCAAGACCACCAGCAGCTGCACTGTGTAGGATGTCTTAGACCTGCAGTGAGCATGGTACCACGTTGTTCAAGTGTGATGGTAAAGGTATGATGCATGTATGGCTGATGGTACGGGTGACGAGGCAAGTGTGTGTGTGTTTTACAGTCTAGCCGGTTAAGGCATAGACATATAGGCTAAATAGCAAGACCACCAGCAGCTGCACTGTGTAGGATGTCTTAGACCTGCAGTGAGCATGGTACCAAGTTGTTCAAGTGTGATGGTAAAGGTATGATGCATGTATGGCTGATGGTACGGGTGACGAGGCAAGTGTGTGTGTGTTTTACAGTCTAGCCGGTTAAGGCATAGACATATAGGCTAAATAGCAAGACCACCAGCAGCTGCACTATGTAGGATGTCTTAGACCTGCAGTGAGCATGGAACCAAGTTGTTCAAGTGTGATGGTAAAGGTATGATGCATGTATGGCTGATGGTACGGGTGACGAGGCAAGTGTGTGTGTGTTTTACAGTCTAGCCGGTTAAGGCATAGACATATAGGCTAAATAGCAAGACCACCAGCAGCTGCACTGTGTAGGATGTCTTAGACCTGCAGTGAGCATGGTACCAAGTTGTTCAAGTGTGATGGTAAAGGTATGATGCATGTATGGCTGATGGTACGGGTGACGAGGCAAGTGTGTGTGTGTTTTACAGTCTAGCCGGTTAAGGCATAGACATATAGGCTAAATAGCAAGACCACCAGCAGCTGCACTGTGTAGGATGTCTTAGACCTGCAGTGAGCATGGTACCAAGTTGTTCAAGTGTGATGGTAAAGGTATGATGCATGTATGGCTGATGGTACGGGTGACGAGGCAAGTGTGTGTGTGTTTTACAGTCTAGCCGGTTAAGGCATAGACATATAGGCTAAATAGCAAGACCAACAGCAGCTGCACTATGTAGGATGTCTTAGACCTGCAGTGAGCATGGTATCAAGTTGTTCAAGTGTGATGGTAAAGGTATGATGCATGTATGGCTGATGATACAGGTGACGAGGCAAGTGTGTGTGTGTTTACAGTCTAGCAGGTTAAGGCATAGACATATAGGCTCAATAGCATGACCACCAGCAGCTGCGCTTTGCAATGTCTTGGACCTGAGCATGGTACCAAGGTGTTCAAGTGTGATGGTAAAGGTATGATGCATGTACGTCTGATGCTACGGATGGCATGGCAAGACCACCAGAAGCTGCGCTGTGTGTGATGTCTTAGACCTGAGCATGTTGCCAGGCTGTTCAAGGTTCCTGGTATATGCATGAATGCATGATGCATGTACGGCTAATGCTACGGGTGGTGTGGCAAGACTACCAGCAGCTGCGCTGTGTAGGGCGTCTTAGACCTGCACTGAGCATGGTGCCAGGTTGTTCAAGAGTGCTAGGGAAGGTGTTCTGCATGTACGGCTAATGGTACGGGTGATGTGGCAAGACCACCAGCAGCTGCGCTGTGTGCGATGTCTTGGACCTGAGCAGGGTACCAAGTTGTTCAAGGGTACTGGTCAAGATGTGATGCATGTACGTCTAATGCTACGGATGATGTGGCAAGACCACCAGCAGCTGGACTGTGTACGATGTCTTGGACCTGAGCAGGGTACCAAGTTGTTCAAGGGTACTGGTCAAGATGTGATGCATGTACGTCTAATGCTACGGATGATGTGGCAAGACCACCAGCAGCTGGACTGTGTATTCCTTCCCCTTCCCTCCTCCCCTAGGATGTCTTAGACCTTCAGTGAGCATGGTGGTGGGTTGCTCAAGGCAACCGGCCAAGGTGTGATGCATGTATGGCTGATGCAGGCTTCTATCAAGTCCGAAACGGTCTTTGGGATGACATGAAAACGAGGCGGCACACATAGCATAACCCCCTTCCTCCCTCTCCTCCCCTTACCTCTCGCAGCTCATCCACTACAGCATACATATCTGGGCGGGCCCCAGGGTCGAAGTGCCAACAGGCTTCTATCAGGTCCCAAACTTTCTCTGGGATGACATCCACACAAGGCGGCCTCCAACGCTGTGCTACTCTCTGTATTAAAATGAACAACAGGGGTTAGAGTAAGCTAGCATCAGTACTTTTTCATGTTAGCCCCTCCTGTCATGGTGGGGCAATGTAGATAATGTAGGTGTGATAGACATCTTCACTTTATAGATTGCTACTGAAATAGTAAAATTGTCGCAGCCTTGATGGTTACGGTTGGGCAAGCCCCTTGAGCCTATTTGGTCTACCACTGGACTGTAACAGCTGATACTGCATCAAAATGAGCAACAGCAGTTACTTTGTGTATTTTCTGGGATATTTGTGTCCAATATGTTTTGCTACCAGGGCTCTGTCCTTGGAGGAGGCTTAAACCCATGCAGCTACCAAGTAACCCACTTTCTAAACTGAAAAAAGACTCTGCTCCTTCTAGGTAGCTCCTCTGTGCAGCAGTGTGTGTCCACTAATAGTGAAGAAGAGAAGAGCTCCTACATAACAACATCCATAATAACTGCCCCTCCCCCCTCCTTCCTGTCAACATTATATGCGTTCCACTGAAAAAATGACTCTGTTCTTATGTAGCTTACCTCAACATAGCGCCTAGCCTCTTTGGGAGCATCAGCGGAATTCTTGCAGTGCGTGACCACTAATAATGAACGTGAGAAGAGCTCGTACATCACGCAACCGAAGCTGAACACATCCGCCTTTTGGTTGTACGGTTGACGCAGATGTACCTCTGGGGCCATGTAGAAGAAGGACCCCGTATTACCTGCACAAAAGCAGTACAAAACATTAGTGACGTAGATGTACCTCTGGGGCCATGTCGAAGAAGGACCCCGTATTGCCTGCACAAAAGCATTACAACACATTAGTGACGTAGATGTACCTCTGGGGCCATGTAGAAGAAGGACCCCATATTGCCTGCACAAAAGCAGTACAAAACATTAGTGACGTAGATGTACCTCTGGGGCATGTAGAAGAAGGACCCCGTATTGCCTGCACAAAAGTAGTACAACACATGAGAGATGCGGATGTATCTCTGGGGCCATGTAGAAGAAGGACCCCGTATTGCCTGCACAAGAGCAGTACAAAACATTAGTGACGTAGATGTACCTCTGGGGCCATGTAGAAGAAGGACCCCGTATTGCCTGCACAAAAGCAGTACAACACATTAGTGACGTAGATGTACCTCTGGGGCCATGTCGAAGAAGGACCCCGTATTGCCTGCACAAAAGCAGTACAACACATTAGTGACGTAGATGTACCTCTAGGGCCATGTAGAAGAAGGACCCCATATTGCCAATCTATCCTACAAAGCACACCAGTCAAGACGAATACAATTAGCTACCATGTACTAATCCAATACAATCCAATATAATCTAGCCTGCAAAACAATATAATCTAGCCTGCAAAACAATATAATCTAGCCTGCAAAACAATATAATCTAGCCTGCAAAACAATATAATCTAGCCTGCAAAACACACCTGTCAAGTTGCAGCTTATGTGGTAGTGCTCCCCGTTGGGACTTAGGTCACCCTTTCTATCCTTGCCCCTCCTGTCAGGCTTCAAGATTAATCAAAATTAAATCAATAAACACATAAATCGTACGCCTTATTCCAAGGCGAGAGGTTGAGGGGGCCAGCCTGTTTGCTTGCACTGGGGGAAACCAACAAAATAAAAATTAAGTGCCATGTACTCATTCACTCAAAAACACAACTGTCAAGCTACAGCTTATGTCGTAGTGCTTGTCGTTGGTGCTCAAGTCATCCTTGCTACCCTTGCCCGTATCAGAGGCCACCTTTCACAATCTTGTGATCTTGCCTCACCACGCCTCACCACACACAGTCTTGTGACCCTGCTTCACCACACCACACCACACCACGCCTCACAACACACAGTCCTGTGAACCTGCATCACCACACCACACCACACCACGCCTCACCACACTTTAGCTCACCACGCCTCACCACACACAGTCTTGTGAACCTGCTTCACCCCACCACACCCCACCACGCATCACCACACACTGACTTGTTACCCTGCTACCTGGACTAATGGCTTTGCCTAAACCACTAAATTTGCCCTTACAGCCCTGGACTGTCATGCTTCAAGATGAATCAAAATTAAGTAAATAAACCCATAAACTGTACGCCTTATTCCGAGGCGTGAGGTTGAGGGGCCCAGCCCGTTTGCTAGCACTTAGGTCAAAAACATTTTTTTTTACCATGTACTCATTCACTATAGCCTCCAAAGCACCAGGGATTTTCAGCTATATATATAGCGGAATATGGCAGAATATAGCTATCACTATTTTTGACCTCATTTTATCCCAAATGGCCAGGATAAAAATGTAAAAAATAATTGCCCTGAATAGACCTAAAAGCTGTAATAAGCTACAAAAATGCTGTCCCTGGTGGAGGCCTACGACCATACAGCTAGAAAAAAACCACTTTCAGGTTTAAAAAATCCTGCAAAGCACACCTGTCAAGTTGCAGGTGATGTCGAAGAACTCCTCATCAGGGCTCAAGTCATCCTCGCTCTCCTCACCCCTATCAGAGGCCACCACGCATCACCACACCTCACCACACACCAGGGATATTGTTTTCAAATCAAAAAGAGGAAATCTTGTTCCTTTTTATTTGATTCCTCCCTAATTTCCTCCCAAAACAGGATCCTTATTCCGATTTGGGTCGATTTGGGTAATTTTTAGTCAATTGCAGTAAAAAAAAACTTTTTTAATTTTAGGTTTCTTATTCCGGCAAGTTTGTTCAAAACGGGGTCTCGTATTCCGATCGGAATGTATTTCTGAAAAAAATATCCCTGCCACACACAGTATTGTGAACCTGCATCACCACACCACTCCTCACAACACACAGTCTTGTGAATCTGCTTCAGCAGCTGTTCAGCCCTGGCTTCCAAGACTTTCAAAGCACACCTGTCAAGTTGAAGGTGATGTCGAAGAACTCCTCGTCAGGGCTCAAGTCATCCTCGCTCTCCTCGCCCCTTTCAGAGGCCACCACCACCTCACAATCTTCTGCAGCTTGCTCAGTAGCTGTGGGGTCCTGGCTACCCAGACTTCTGGCTTCGCCCTGACTGCTAAATTTGCCCTTGCAGCTAAAACTGCCTCTGTTGTCTAGCATGTGTTCACGGCCTGGGCTCCCTCTGGAACTGTGTGTTCCTTGGAAGTCTGTGGTTTGGCTGCCACTCCGTGCTTTTGACCTGGCACTGCTTCCTTCTTGGAAAGAGAGGGCACTGGACTGTTGCACCTTGCCGACACCCCCTGCCTTCGATTGCAGGGCAGGATTGGGCGGTATTTTGGATAGATCGACATGTGCAAGGGAGGTCCAGGCGCTGAGCTGTTGCACCTTGCCGGCGCCCCCTGCCTTCGATTGCAGGGCAGGATTGGGTGGTATCTTGGATAGATCGACATTTGCAAGGGAAGTCCAGGCACTGGGCTGTTGCACTTTGCCAGCTCCCCCTGCTTTCGATTGCAGGGCAGGATTGGGTGGTATTTTGGATAGATCGACATCAGTAGTGGAAGTCCAGGCACTGGACTGTTGCACCTTGCCGGCGCCCCCTGCTTTCGATTGCAGGGCAGGATTGGGTGGTATTTTGGATAGATCGACATTTGCAAGGGAAGTCCAGGCACTGGACTGTTGCACCTTGCCAGCGCCCCCTGCTTTGGATTGCAGGGCAGGATTGGGTGGTATTTTGGATAGATCGACATCTGCAGTGGAAGTCCAGGCACTGGGCTGTTGCACTTTGCCAGCGCCCCCTGCTTTCGATTGCAGGGCAGGATTGGGCGGTAGATCGGATAGATCGACATTTGCAGGAGAAGATTGGGAGGTAGTTGGTGGGCTGCCCGAGTTATCACTTCCTGACTCTTCTTCGGTGTCCAAAGACGTCGTAGGACTTCGTAGAAAAGGAACACTCACTGAAAGTTGCACCATCGCAAGTCTGGACTTTTGCCTGGGGACCTGTGACTCGCCGAATTTTCGGCGCACATGGGGCTGATTCACCACATGCCTGGAAACCGCCGATTCGCCGGACCTTTGGCTCTCATTGGATTCATCCCCCGTTTGCCTGGATACCACTGATTCGCCGGACTTTTGGCTCTCATTAGATTCATCCCCCGATTGCCTTGGAACCACTGATTCGCCGGACTTTTGACTCACATTGGATTCATCCCCCGATTGCCTTGGAACCACGGATTCGCCGGACTTTTGGCTCACATTGGCTCCATCCACCGTAGGCCCGGATAACGCTGATTCGCCGGACTTCCGGCTTACCTTGGCTTGGTCCGCCGCAGACGTCGATCCCCCCTCCTGTTGATGCGCTCCCACCGCACCTTGATCTGTCTGTCCAATTGCCATTCGGAACTTTGAAACCTCCTTCTTTGGGGCCGGTGCCATGGGCATGACACCAAGGGATCCCCCTGTCCCCCATTCACCTTTCAGTGACACGGACTCTGCATCTTGATTCACCCTGGATCTCTCTAGAGCAGCTAACTCCATTCCAATAGATTTGGTGGGACCAAGAGTAAGAGGTACCTCACCACCACAGCCGACAGAGTTGGTTAAGCCGGGATCTACGCAAGGATTAAGGGGGCGTGCGCTGCCAGCCAAGCTGACAGAGTTGGTTGAGCCGGGACCCGACCAAGGGTTTAGGGGACGTCCCCCACCACCATAGCCCACAGAGTTGGTTGAGCCAGGACCTGACCAAGGGTTAATGGGACGTCCGCTGCCAGTTAAGCCCACAGAGTTGGTTGAGCCAGGACCTTTCCAAGGGTTACCAGCACGTCCGCCGCCACCTAAGGCCCCCAGCTGGGAGGAAAACGATGCTGTCCCTGAGCGAACTGATCTGCAGGGCCAGGGCAATCATGGGTAGGGTTGGGAAGCAAACGTATATTTTGTTTTGTATAAGCCATGTAAACGTATATTTGTTTTGTATTAGCCATATTAACGTACAAACGTGCACATTTTTTGTATCATCCATATAAAAGTATACACGTATAATCGTACAAAAATACATGAGCTAAAATATATTGCCGCGTTCAGGCCGCGTTACTAATTTCATGGGTAAATGTTTGGGGGATGCCCCTCTCCACACCAGCCCCCACCCCCCAAACCCCACCCCACCTTAGGCAACCCCACCCCATCCCTCTCCACCTCATCCCCATCCCACCCCACCTCAGGCCACCCCATCCCCATCCCACCCCACCTCAGGCCTCCCCACCCCTTCCCCATCCCTCTCAGACTGATTCCTTGCCCCACATGTATATCCATCCCCACCTGAGCCTTCACTAGTGTGAGTTGTGAGGTTGGCAGTTCTGTTACTGGGTCCATCATGTATGTTGGATGCTTGCGGGTTGAACAGTGAGCACAGTTAGTGGGCAGTGCAAGTGCAAGCTAACATCGTGGCAGAGGGAACCTGAGGTGGTCGTGCTGGTAAGGCCTGACCTAACTGTCTGCTACGCATGGGGTACCAGCAACTACATGCATGTTGAATGTCTGAGGATTGAGCAGTGAGCACAGTGAGCAGGCAGTGTGAGAGCAAGCTATCATCGAGACAGAGGGAAGCTGTGGTGCATGTGTTGGTAAGGCCTGACCTAACTATCTGCTGTGCATGGGGTACCAGCAACTGCGTGCATGTTAAATGTCTAAGGGTTGAGCAGCGAGCACAGTGAGCGGGCAGTGTGAGTGCAAGCTAACATGGAGATAGAGTGAAGCTGTGGTGCTTGTGTTGGTAAGGCCTAGCCAAACTGTCTGCTGCGCATGGGGTACCAGCAACTGCGCGCATGTTGAACGTCTAAGGGTTGAGCAGCGAGCTCAGTGAGCAGGCAGTGTGAGTGCAATATAACATTGAGACAGTGAGAAGCTGTGGTGCATGTGTTGGTAAGGCCTGACCTAACTGTCTGCTGCACATGGGGTACCAGCAACTGCGCGCATGTTGAACGTCTAAGGGTTGAGCAGTGAGCACAGTGAGCAGGCAGTGTGAGTGAAAGCTAACATCGAGATAGAGTGAAGCAGTGGTGCTTGTGTTGGTAAGGCCTGACCTAACTATCTGCTGTGCATGGGGTACCAGCAACTGGGCGTATGCTGAATTTCTGAGGATTGAGCAGTGAGCACAGTGAGCACGCAGTGTGAGTGCAAGCTAACATGGTGGCAGAGGGAGCCTGAGGTGCATGTGTTGGTAAGGCCTGCCCTAACTGTCTGCTGCACATGGGGTACCAGCAACTGTGCGCATGTTGAACGTCTAAGGGTTGAGCAGTGAGCACAGTGAGCGGGCAGTGAGAGCGCAAGCTAACATGGAGATAGGGTGAAGCAGTGGTGCTTGTGTTGGTAAGGTCTGACTCAACTATCTGCTGTGCATGGGGTACCAGCAACTGGGCGCATGCTGAATTTCTGAGGATTGAGCAGTGAGCACAGTTGGCACGCAGTGTGAGTGCAACCTAACATCGTGGCAGAGGGAGCCTGAGGTGGTCTTGTTTGTAAGGCCTGACCTAATTAGCGTGGAGTACGTAGGCGATTGTACAGTCCCTTATAGGCGGTGGCAGGATGGAAGAAGTTCCCTCCCCTCCTCCCTCCCTTCATCCTCTCTTTCCTCCCCTCCCTCTCCTCCTCCCTCCCTTCCTCCCTCTCTCCTTCCCTCTCTTCCTCCCTCCTTCCGTCCCTTCCTCCCTCCTCCCTCCCTCTCTCCTTCCCTCCCTTCCTCCCTCCTTCCGTCCCTTCCTCCCTCCTCCCTCCCTCTCTCCTTCCCTCCCTTCCTACCCCTCCCTTCCTCCTTCCCTCCCTTCCTACCCCTCCCTTTCTCCCTCCTCCCTCCCTCTCTCCTTCCCTCCCTCTGTCTCTCCTTCCCTCCCTGCCTTCCTCCTCCCTCTCTCCTTTCCTCCCTTCCTACCCCTCCCTTCCTGTCCCTTCCTTTCCACCAGGAGCCCAATACAAAGCAGTGCGCACCTATCATCGAATACAGACGTGGGTCTTGAGTAGTTGCCTGTGCGTTGTGACGGTCGACCAAAGCCCTTCTTCCCGTCCAGGACCTTCAAGTAAAAAGATGGAATACACTTGTTCACTCAAGTGTATGCTATAAGCCAAAACCCTTGACCCTAAACCTAAAACCTTCAAGGAAACCAATTGAATACTCTCAATCACTCAAGTGTACGCTATACGCCAAAACCCTTGACCCTTAACCTAGGCCCTTTAAGAAAACAGATAAAATAATCACCATCACTCAAGTGTATGCTATAAGCCAAAACCCTTGACCCTAAACCTAAAACCTTCAAGGAAACCAATTGAATACTCTCAATCACTCAAGTGTACGCTATACGCAAAAACCCTTGACCCTTAACCTAGGCCCTTTAAGAAAACAGATAAAATAATCACCATCACTCAAGTGTATGCTATAAGCCCAAACCCTTGACCCTAAACCTAAAACCTTCAAGGAAACCATTTGAATACTCTCAATCACTCAAGTGTACGCTATACGCCAAAACCCTTGACCCTTAACCTAGGCCCTTTAAGAAAACAGATAAAATAATCACCATCATTTGAGAGTATGCTATAAGCCCAAACCCTCGACCCTAAACCTAGGACCTTTAAGGAAACAGATAGAATACTCTCAATCACTTAAGTGTATGCTATAATCCAAAACCCTAAATGGACGACCTTCAAGGAAACCAATGGAATGCACTCTCTGTCACTCAAGTGTATGCTTTAAGCCCCAAAACTTAACCATCAAACTAAGACCTTCAAGGTAACAGATGGAATACCCTTGATCACTCAAGTGTATGCTATAAGCCAAAATCGTCAACCCTCAACCTAGGAACTTCAAGGAAACAGATTGATAATCTTCATCACTCATGCCTATGCTATAAGCTACCCAAGCATTTGTAGAGATTAGATTTTCTACCCCCTCTCCCTCGCTCGCCCCCCTACCCCTCCCACTCCAATCACTCGTGTGTATGCTTGAAGCCACCCGAGCATTTGCAGATATTTGCCCCCCCCCCCCCCCCCCCCCACCCCCCATACTTCTCTCTACATCTTCACACACCTCTACTTCTCTCTCTCTCTCTGTCTCTCTCTCTCTCTACATCTTCACATTCCCCCCCCCCCCCCCCCCTACCTCTCTCTCTACATCTTCACACACCCCTACCTCTCTCTCTATGTGTATCCTCACCCCCCCCCCCCCCCCCCCCTACCTCTCACACTCAACATCTTTATCCCTCCCTCTGTCTGCTTGCCCGCCTGACTTTTAGTAGGCTCCTAAACATTTCAGCGGACCAAAATCTTCCTAAACATCTCTCAAAACCAACATCTTCAAAACCTACATCTGTATCCCTCCCTTCCTCTGCCTGCTTGCTTGCCTACCTGCCTTTCAGTCGGCTTCTAAACATCTCATCGGACCAACATCGTCCTTAACATCACCCATGACCAACCTCTGCAAAATCGACATCAAAGCAGCAGAAAGACGGCGAGCAGCCAAATCGCTGACCATGTAACAAATTTCAAGACCAAGGAAGCAGCAGACAGTCCCATCCCCAACCATTGCATCCCGACAAAATCCCGTAAGTCTAAGGCGTGCGAAAGGAAACCTATCCTTTGGGTTTAACATTATTTAATGGCAAAAATCACAAATCCCATCATGGCATCCCCACAATATTCTTTTAGTCTGAGGCGAGCGCCAGGAAACCTATCCTTTGGGGCGAAAGTCCTTTCATTCAAAAAAACACATATCCCATCATGGCATCCCGACAATATCCCTGAAGTCTAAGGCGAGCGCAAGGAGACTTATCATTTGGGGGGGACATCCTTCCATTCCCAAACGCAAATTCCATCATAGCATCCCGACAAAATCCTGTCTAATGCATGCGCAAGGAAACCTATCCTTTGGGGTGGACATTATTCCATTCCAAAACAACAAATCCCATCATGGCATCCCGGCAAAATCTTATGAGTCTAAGGCGAGCGCAAGGAGACCCATCCTTTGGGGTTAATTTTATTTTATTGCAAAACAACAAATCCCATCATGGCATGCCGACAAAATCCTCTAAGTCTGAGGCGAGCGCAAGGAGACCTGTCTTTTGGGGTGAAGATCCTTTCATAAAACAAATCCAAAGTCTCCCCTGAACCCCTGAACACTTCCCCACATCACTAGTGTTAGTTTCAATTAGCCCCTCCAGTAAATGTATAAACGTTCTTAATTATTCGATGTTGGGCAAGTCCCTTAAGCCTGGTAGGCCACCCCTAGACTGTGCAAAACCTTTGAATCGGCAGAACAGAACACGGTGCGCTGTGCTATGTGCGCATAACAAAGCGTGAGTGCTTCCTGAGGTGCTCCTTTGGATACAAACTAGCCCAATTGCCTTGCATTGCCTTGCCTTGCTGGCTTGCCTTGCTTAGCCTAATTGCCTTGCCTTGATGCCCATGAGGTACTGGATCACACAGCAGACCACAGTCTTATCAATATACTGTGGATACAATCCCTGTCAATACCCCTGGACTGTAACATACATACACCACCGTCCTTGAAAAGGCCCAGGTCACACAGCTCGGCTTGCACAGCTTTGCGACCGGGCCTTCCTATTAATCTATACATGACCTTGATTATTCGAGGTTGGTCAACATACATACACCACCGACCTTGAAAAGGCCCAGGTCGCACAGCTCGGCTTGCACAGCCTTGCGACCGGGCCTTCCTATTAATCTATACATGACCTTGATTATTCAAGATTGGTCAACTTACATACACCACCGACCTTGAAAAGGCCCAGGTCACACAGCTCGGCTTGCACAGCTTTGCGACCGGGCCTTCATATGAATCTATACATGACCTTGATTATTCGAGATTGGTCAACATACATACACCACCGACCTTGAAAAGGCCCAGGTCACACAGCTCGGCTTGCACAGCTTTGCGACCGGGCCTTTCTATTAATCTATACATGTTCTTGATTATTCGAGGTTGGTCAACATACATACATCACGGACCTTGAAAAGGCCCAGGTCGCACAGCTTGGCTTGCACAGGAGCAGCGGTCCTGCCTGAAGTCAAGAGGATATTCTCCAACTTGATGTCGCGATGAATTAACATGGGCTGCAACGACAGGGGAGAGGAACACAGGCAACGTGAAAGAACGATACATTGGATATGGCAGTTGGATATTATTGATTGGCTTGGCTTGCACAGGAGCAGGGGTCCTGGCTGAAGTCAAGAGGATATTCTCCAACTTGACGTCGCGATGAATTAACATGGGCTGCAACGACAGGACAGGATGATGATGGTCAGGATGAGATAAAGGCAAGATCGGGATGAAACTCCAAGGCAAGGCCAGGTGGATTTGCTGATATCACTTGATATCACGATGAATTAACATGGGCTGCAACAATAGGGAGGGGGGGGGGGGGGGGGGGGGGGGGGGGGGGGGGGGGGACAAGCAAAGTCAAGAGCTCGGTTGTTGGTGATGGTCAAGACGAGATAAACAGGAAAGGTTGGGAAGAGACTAAAAGGCAAGTCAACAGGATATTCTCCAACTTGATGTCACGATGAATTAACACGGGCTGCAACGACAGGGGGGAGGAACACAAATAAAGTCAAGAGCTCGGTTGTAGGTGATGGTCAGGATGAGATGAAGGCAAGATCGAGATGAGACTCCAAGGCAAGGCCAGGAGGATATGCTGATATCACTTGATATCACGATGAGTTACAGGGGGCTTGAACGACGGGGTAGGTACACAAAGCTAAGTTGTTGGTGATGGTCAGGATGAGATGAAGGCAAGGTCGGGATGAGACTGGAAGGCAAGGTCAGGAGGATATTCTCCAAATTGGCATCACAATGAGTTACAGGGGCTTGAACGACAGGGGAAAGTCCAGAGAGCAAAGTCAAGAGTTCCGTTGTTGGTGATGGTCAGGATGAGATAAAGGCAAGGTCGGGATGAGACTACAAGGCAAGGTCAGGAGGATATGCTTATATCACGATTAAGTACATGGGGTTACTAGGATAGGGGTAGGGCAAAACGCAAAGTGAAAGAAAGAAATATTGAATGTATGCATGTTGCAGTCTGGGGGTAGCCAAATAGGCTAAAGAGACCTGCCCAACCTTGATTCAGGAGGGGCTAATACAAAAACAAGCACTGATGAACTGGGCCCCAACAAATTGTTCTACCGACGGAGGCAATGAGTTCATGCTTGTGCTGTGATGATGATGATGATGATGATGATGATGATGATGATGATGATGATGATGATAAGGATGATATATAATTCAACTTAACATTAAGCAGCTACATGTCTCACCTCAAGGGTGCCATTAAACTGTATAAATTCAAATTGTATGCCTGAGTTTGAGCGTGTGCATGCAGTGCAGGTGAGGAAACCATGTAATAATGATGAATCGATTCAAATTCAAATGATATGCCTCAGTTAGAGCGTGCGCATGCAGCTCAGGTGAGGAAACCATGTAATGATGTATCAATTCACATTCACAATCAATTCAAATTCAAATTCAAAATATTATGTGTTTTCAGTTTTACCGTGCGCATGCAGTTCAGGTGAGGAAACCGTGTAATGATGTATCAATTCACATTCACATTCAAATTATTTGCCTCAGTTTGAGCGTGTGCATGCAGTTCAGGTGAGGAAACCATGTATTGACGCAGTATTGATGTATCAATTCAAATTTATATTCAAATTATATGCCTCACCTCGAGCGTGTGCATGCAGTTCAACACTTCTCCGATATTGATGCACCACTCAACCGCGTCAAGACTTGTGTACGGTTTCTGCATGGAGATATAAGAAGCTGGATGAGGAAGAATACATTTAATTAAAATGAATTAAAACATATTCAATTCAGAACTCAGATTATTCATTACTTAGACAATTTCATTTGAGACACGCCGCACCACTCAACCGTGTCAAGACTTGGGCAGGGTCTCAGAATGGAGACATGGGAAGCTGGATAAGGAAGACTAAATTAAAGTAAAAGTAAAATTAATTAAAATGTATTCAATTCAGAACTTAGATAATTCATTACTTTTGTTTTTACAATTTTCATTCTGGACGCGCCTCACCACTCGACCGCGTCAACGCTTGTATAGGGTCTCTGCATGGAGACACGGGCAGCTGGATCACTTCTTTTTTTCAAATCTGAAAGTGGGTTTTTTCTAGCTTTATGGTTTTGGACCTCCTCCAGGTCAGCGTTTTAGTGCTTTATATAGCTTTTTAAAGCTCTTATAGCTTTCATGGCCTCTTATAGCTTTTAGGGCCATTCATCTCATAGGGTAAAAACAAACAAAATTGAATTAAACATTTTACAGCGATATTTTCGCCAAAACGGGGTCAAAACTAGCGATCACTTTGTACAATGGTAAAAAAAGCCCTGAGCTGGATGAGGAAGAAAAAGATAATGCCTGGAGGGGCATGGTGTGAAGGGGGCCCTCCCGTACGCCGCAGCCGGGGAAAGTAACTATCTGAACGACATGTGGCAGCGGAATGGAGCGGACTGAAGCCAGTTAGTTACACGAGACGGTTGGCTGACATGTGAGGCTTCGTCTCAGTCGTCGGTCGGACGGGGTGAATCTGGGCCCCCCCGCCCCCCAGAAAGGGGGGCTTTGCCAATAACAAGCACAAATGAACTGGGAACATACCTTGTGTGGATCGGCGATGTCCAGCACCTTCCTTACCACAGAACCTCCCTGATAGGACGAGAAGGGGTGTAGTGGAGTGTTGGGTAAAGGGTGTAGTGGAGTGTTGGGTAAGGGGGGTAGTGGAGTGTTGGGTAAGGGGGGTAGTGGGGTGTTGGGTAAGGGGTGTAGTGGAGTGTTGGGTAAGGGGTGTAGTGGAGTGTTGGGTAAGGGGTGTAGTGGAGTGTTGGGTAGGGGGTGTAGTGGAGTGTTGGGTAAGGGGTGTAGTGGAGTGTATGAGTTTGGGTCAGCTGCCTTCTGCCTTGGGACAAGGACGATGGCATTGATGCCTGCCATCGATGTGGATCGGCAATGTCCAGCACCTTCCTTACCACAGAACGTCCCTGACTGAATGAGAAGGTAGCATGCATTCAGATACAAACAATGGAATATGTATTTGTACAGTCCAGTGGTCCATATAGGCTAAAGAAACTTGCCAAACCTTGAAGACAGTGAAGGCAATTTAAGAAACAAGCACTGGTGAACTGGACCCCAACAAATCGTAAACGATGTAAATGGAGAAGCAGAAGTGCGGAGCCCTTGGTGCAGCCCTTGTTACTGCCCTTGTTACCGCCCTTGTTACCGCCCTTGTTACCGCCCTTGTTACCGCCCTTGTTACAGCCCTTGTTACCGCCCTTGGTACTGCCCTTGGTACCACCCTTGGTACAGCCCCCACTAAGATCGCCCTGATCCACGAGAACATTTGAACACCTACCCCCTCCTTTTTTCCCCAGACAACAGTCTAACAAAACCCTCTCTGACCTGCTCCCCCTACCACCCTGATTGGATGAGATGTACTTAGAAACAAACAATGGGCAATAATAAAAAGCACAGCAGAGCACAGCACGGTACAGCAAAGCACAGCAGAGCACAGCACAGCAGAATCATCAGCCCAAAGTTCACATCCAAGACAGGAACTCACTTCACAGCACTCAAGCAACATTCCCCAAATATGGGATCTGTTCTTGAACGCCCTTGTACCGCTCGGGACAAGAACGATGGCATTGAAGCCCACCATATTCCTGCGAGGGACGACAACCACAACACTTCAGCACAAGAAGGAGCCGAGGTTAAACTATTTTATTTTGTTTATCTTCATTTTATTTATTTTGTATTTTATTTATTTTATTTTATTTAGGTTTAACCTTTGCCCTTGAGTTTCGGAATAGGTTTGCGTATAGTTTTAATCTACTCCCAAATCTGGTCCCTGTCCTTGAACGCTCTTGTACCGCTTGGGACAAGAACGATGGAGCTGAAGCCCTCCATGTTCCTCAAGGAATGACAACCACAACACTTCAGCACATAAGTATGGGACTGGGTTCATGTTTGAGTTTGGGTCTGCTGCCTTCTGCTGCCTTCTGCTTCTGAGCCATGTATGGGTTTGGGTCTGCTGCCTTCTGCCTCGGTACAAGAACGATGGCATTGGTGACCACCATATTACTGCGAGGGATGACAACCACAACACTTCAGCACATACGTATGGGACTGGGTTCATGTATGAGGTTGGGTCAGCTGCCTTCTGCTGCCTTCTGCTTCTGGGCCATACATGGGTTTGGGTCTGCTGCCTTCTGCTGCCTTCTGCTGCCTTCTGCTTCTGGGCCATACATGGGTATGGGTCTGCTGCCTTCTGCTGCCTTCTGCTTCTGGGCCATACATGGGTTTGGGTCTGCTGCCTTCTGCTGCCTTCTGCTTCTGGGCCATACATGGGTTTGGGTCTGCTGCCTTCTGCTGCCTTCTGCTTCTGGGCCATACATGGGTATGGGTCTGCTGCCTTCTGCTGCCTTCTGCTTCTGGGCCATACATGGGTTTGGGTCTGCTGCCTTCTGCTGCCTTCTGCTTCTGGGCCACACATGGTATGGTCTTGCTGCCTTCGGCTGCCTTCTGCTTCTGGGCCATACATGGTTTGGTTCTGCTGCCTTCTGCTGGCCTTCTGCTTCTGGGGCATACATGGGTTTGGGTCTGCTGCCTTCTGCTGCCTCTGCTTCTGGGCCATACATGGGTTTGGGTCTGCTGGCCTTCTGCTGCCTTCTGCTTCTGGGCCATACCATGGGTATGGGTCTGGCTGCCTTCTGCTTCTGCTGCCTTCTGCTTCTGGGCCATACATGGGTATGGGTCTGCTGCCTTCTGCTGCCTTCTGCTTCTGGGCCATACATGGGTTTGGGTCTGCTGCCTTCTGCTGCCTTCTGCTTCTGGGCCATACATGGGTATTGGGTCTGCTGCCTTCTGCTGCCTTCTGCTTCTGGGCCATACATGGGTTTGGGTCTGCTGCCTTCTGCTGCCTTCTGCTTCTGGGCCATACATGGGTATGGGTCTGCTGCTTCTGCTGCCTTCTGCTTCTGGGCCATACATGGGTATGGGTCTGCTGCCTTCTGCTGCCTTCTGCTTCTCTGGGCCATACATGGGTATGGGTCTGCTGCCTTCTGCTGCCTTCTGCTTCTGGGCCATACATGGGTATGGTCTGCTGCCTTGCTGCTTCTGCTTCTGGGCCATACATGGGTATGGGTCTGCTGCCTTCTGCTGCCTTCTGCTTCTGGGCCATACATGGGTATGGGTCTGCTGCCTTCTGCTGCCTTCTGCTTCTGGGCCATACATGGGTATGGGTCTGCTGCCTTCTGCTGCCTTCTGCTTCGGGCCACATGGGGATGGGTCTGCTGCCTTCGGCTTGCCTTCTGCTTCTGTGCCTACTGGGTTGGGGTCGGGCTGCCTTCTGGCTGCCTTCTCCCTTCTGCTTCTGGGACATACATGGGTAGGGTCCGGCTCCCTTCTCTGCTTCCTGCTTCTGGGACATACATGGTATGGGTCGTCTGCTGCCTTCTTCTGCCTTCTGCTTCTGGGCCATACATGGGTATGGGTCTGCTGCCTTCTGCTGCCTTCTGCTTCTGGGACATACATGGGTATGGGTCTGCTGCCTTCTGCCTTGGGTCAACTATGGCCTGGGCCCAACATGTCCCTACGAGGGATGACAACCGCAACACATTTGCATATTGTAGGAGTGGCTCCACCATTCGAACTGAATCCTCTGTGTTGCTGGTTTCTGTCGGGAGACCCACCTCCTGGGGTGAAAATCCTTTCACAACTAAAAAAAAAAAAATTCAGCACGTATGTATGGGGCTGGGTCCATGTATGGATATGGGTATGCTGCCTTTTGCCTTGGGACAAGAACGATGGCATTGAAGCCCAGTTGAAGCCCACCATACTACTGCGAGGGATGACAACCACAACACTTCAGCACATAAGTATGGGACTGGGTTTGTGTATGAGTTTGGGTCAGCTGCCTTCTGCTGCCTTCTGCTTCTGGGCCATGTATGGGTTTGGGTCTGCTGCCTTCTGCCTCGGTACAAGAACGATGGCATTGGAGACCACCATATTACTGCGAGGGATGAAAACCATAACACTTCAGCACATATGTATGGGACTGGGTCCATGTATGAGGTTGGGTCAGCTGCCTTCTGCGTCTGGGACGTGTATGGGTTTTGGTCTGCTGCCTTCTGTCTTGGGTCAACTGTGGCCTGGGTCTGTTGGGCCTGGGACTGCTGCCTTCTGTCTTGGGTCAACTATGGCCTGGGTCTGTTGGGCCTGGGACTGCTGCCTTCTGTCTTGGGTCAACTGTGGCCTGGGTCTGTTGGGCCTGGGACTGCTGCCTTCTGTCTTGGGTCAACTATGGCCTGGGTCTGTTGGGCCTGGGACTGCTGCCTTCTGTCTTGGGTCAACTGTGGCCTGGGTCTGTTGGGCCTGGGACTGCTGCCTTCTGTCTTGGGTCAACTATGGCTTGGGTCTGTTGGGCCTGGGACTGCTGCCTTCTGTCTTGGGTCAACTGTGGCCTGGGTCTGTTGGGCCTGGGACTGCTGCCTTCTGTCTTGGGTCAACTGTGGCCTGGGTCTGTTGGGCCTGGGACTGCTGCCTTCTGTCTTGGGTCAACTGTGGCCTGGGTCTGTTGGGCCTGGGACTGCTGCCTTCTGTCTTGGATCAACTATGGCTTGGGTCTGTTGGGCCTGGGACTGCTGCCTTCTGTCTTGGGTCAACTATGGCTTGGGTCTGTTGGGCCTGGGACTGCTGCCTTCTGTCTTGGGTCAACTGTGGCCTGGGTCTGTTGGGCCTGGGACTGCTGCCTTCTGTCTTGGGTCAACTATGGCTTGGGTCTGTTGGGCCTGGGACTGCTGCCTTCTGTCTTGGGTCAACTATGGCTTGGGTCTGTTGGGCCTGGGACTGCTGCCTTCTGTCTTGGGTCAACTATGGCCCGGGTCAGTGGGGCTTGCGTCAACTATGGCCTGTCTATGACAATGTCATGTATGTGTATGCATGTTACGGTCCAGGGATAGCCACTTGGGCCAACGGGACTTGCCCAAACATTCAAGATCATCTCTAGATTTCCAGAAGATGCTCATTATAAGAAACACTGGGCGAACTATATGGATGAATTGGGATGCCTTACAAAACGAAGTTGTAGAGCTGGAGGTCTAGTAAACGCACCAACCAGTTTTTGTTGTTGCAATGCGTCGCAAATTGAGTGACTCAGTGCGACCCCAGTGCGGCCCCAGTGCGAAGCGCGGAGCCCGGGGGGGTCGGGGGGGCATTTCTGACAAGTTTAGCCAGACCCATGCGTTGCCATGCAGCGACGGGCTGGCGACAGAATAGCGAGGCGGATTCAGCGGCAACTGCAGATTCTATTCTCAAACACAGACCAAACTTTACGTTTCGAGACAGCTCCAAATGCTAACTATCTACATGTATACTGCACTGATCAAATTTCTAAAGGCAAGGCAAGGCAAGGCAAGGCAAGGCAAGGCAAGGCAAGCAGCCATGATGTCCATCCCTCTCCAAAGTGCAACCCCCCCGCTACCCTAGCTTTAACCTCCTCACCTGCACCGTCAGATAGTACCCAAGTCAAGCCAAGCCAAGCCAAGCCAAACAGCCCTGGTGGTCATCCTCGTCCAAAGTGCAACATCCCCGCTACCCTAGCTTTAACCTTATTCTCTGCACTGCCAGATAGTACCCAAGCCAAGCCAAGTCAAGCCAAGCCAAGCCAAGCCAAGCCAATCAGCCCTGGTGGCCATCCCCATCCAAAGTGCAACACCCCCGCTACCCTAGCTTTAACCTCCTCCCCTGCACTGCCAGATAGTACCCAAGCCAAGCCAAGCCAAGCCAAGCCAAGCCAAGCAGCCCTGGTGGCCATCCCTATCCGAAGTGCAACACCCCCGCTACCCTAGCTAACCTCATCTTCTGCACTGCCAGATAGTATCCAAGCCAAGCCAAGCCAATCAGCCCTGGTGGCCATCCCTATCCAAAGTGCAACCACCCTGCTACCCTAGTTTTAAAAACGTGATCAGAAAGCTCTGTTTCAGAACTTCACCCCCGTTTAAATGAAAGAAACTCTCAGAAGATTTTTTTTATATCAAAGCCGCGATTAAAGGGTTCTATTTAAAAGAGGGGCCAATGCCCTTACTGACTGTCTAATTATGTGTGAGTGCACGGCCATGTCAATGACTTGGCAATCGCTCAGATTTTTGGCGGAGCCCCCAATGGCACCCTGTTGTCCGATTGTTTGTCAGTTTGTTCGTCACGTTACAACCCTGGGCCTTACTGGCCTCTGACCCTGTCGTAAACCCTGGCTTCGATTCGCTGCACTCGATTCTGGTGCTCCCTATCGCTCCGATAGCCAACATTCTCCGTCAATTTTCCGCGTCACTTGCGACGCGCCTAGGACTTGTCCTGAACATCCCCCCTTGATACCTACTTGTGGGTTGCTGTCTTCAGGGCCAAGCCCTTTTCAGCAGGAACTTCTCCTCCTTAAAAACTTGCTCAGAAAGCTCTGTCCCAGAACTTGACAGTTTAATGATTTGAGAGTGCATGGCCATGTCAATGACTTGGCAATCGCTCCGATTTTTGGTGTAGCCCCCAGAGTCACCCAGTTGTCTAATTGTCTGTCCGTCAAGTTCCAACCCTGGGCCTTACTGGCCCCTGGGCCTGTCGTAAACCCTGGCTTTGATCCGCTGCACTCGATTCCTGTGCCCCAGTCGCTCCGATAGCCAGCACTTTCTGCCAATTTTCCACATCGCTTGCGACGCGCCTAGGACTTGTCCTGAAGATCCCCGCTTAATACCTACGTGTGGGTTGCTGTCTTCAGTGCCACGCCCTCTTCCAACAGGAACTTCTCCTCCAAAAACTTGCACAGAAAGCTTTGCCTCAGAACTTGACAGTCTAATGATATCGACTGCATGGCCATGCCAATTACTTGGCAATCACTCCGATCGCCATGAATATCCTCCCTTGATACATACTCGTGGGTTTCTGTCTTCAGTGCCAATCCCTCTTCGAACATGAACTTCTTCTCCTTCAAATACGCGGGATCGCTATCACAGTCCTCTGCCTGGTTCAACAGCTTGAGGGTGAATAAACATCCACGCCCTTGATACCTACTTGTGTGCTGCTGTCTTCAGTGCCAATCCCTCTTCGAACATGAACTTCTTCTCCTTCAAATACGAGGGATCGCTATCACAGTCCTCTGCCTGGTTCAATATCTTGAGGGCGTATAAACATCCCCGCCTGCGGATCTTGTACACCTACACCACCCAAGCATGCACAATGTTAAGGGGGGAAGCAAGCATATACAATGCTAAATGTGAAGGGGAGGGAGGGAGGGGGGGGGGGGGGGGGGGGGGGCAAGTCTGGTTCAATAGCTTGAGGGCGTATAGACATCCACGCCTGCAGATCTTGTACACCTTAATCACACAAGCGGGACAAAGGGTAGTCCATAAGATGATACAGGTTGGATGATACAGGTTGGATGACACAGGTTGGATGACACACGTTGGATGACAAATGTTGGGTGACACATGTTGGATGGCAAATGTTGGATGACACAGGTTGGATGACACATGTTGGATGGCAAATGTTGGGTGACACATGTTGGATGACAAATGTTGGATGACACAGGTTGGATGACACATGTTGGATGACAAATGTTGGGTGACACATGTTGGATGACACATGTACACAAGCGGGTGCGCTTAAGTGTTCGCGGTCGCTGTCAACCGCCATGGTAGCTTTGTCCAGTTAAAGTAGCAGCCCATTCCCTACCCCCGCAAGACGGGGCTTCCTTCAAACCACACCCCACCAGGCGTTATCATTACTTTTACATAGCTACGTCTCTGCTAGGGTCCTGCTGCAAAGCCTAATCAAATCAAGCCAAAGCAAAATCAAAGTCAAAATTAAAATCGGAACCAAGAACAAAACCAAGCTAAAGCAAATCAAGCCCTACCTATGAGATTACGTTCTGTACTCAGGAGCGTGGTGTACTACTGCACTAGTGTTAGAATTTTGAAAATGTATTCCCTTGCCACGGGGCGTAAGTTTTAAGGAACCTTACCGTTTGCTTGCACTGGGGTCAGTTACTGTGGGTCTTGATTTCTCAGACCACTAATGCGCCTGAGAACAGGCTGCCGTGCGACAGCACGGAGGGAACTTCTCAACCTCTTCCAAGGCGGCAGGTCTAAACATTGTGAGCCTAGGCCCGGGCTCGAACCACAGACCTGTCAGGCTAGTGGGTTGAACTGAACAAACCAGCCTGAGATTGATAACTAGTGTTTAATATTACACTGCCCGTGTTTACTTTGTCCGCCTGCTGACAGTGAGCAGCGTGAAGGCTGACAGACCATGTACTCAATTCAAATCTGTATCTGCTGCAGAATGCTTCCAACCATTCTCAAAATCTCAGGGTACAAGCAATAAAGCAATGCGGCTACGCCTCATAGCTTTTCTTTTCAGCTACGAGGATTAACTGCTAGGCAGCTCCCAGAGCTCGCCACTGGGACAAGCTCCTATATTTCAACAAAAAAGCTCCTAGATTAAAAAAAAGCAGAATGGGATTCCAGGTGGCCATGAAACTAGCACCTCTGGCTTTGAAAACGTCACAGCTTTTCTTTCCGGCTACCAGCATCAGCTTCTAGGCAGCTCCCTGAGACTGCTACAGGGCCAAACCCAAAGATACCAGGAGCACTGGAAAGCTGGCCATAGCCGCTTCCAGGTACACGGGGTTGCTTAAGGTTTGGATGAAGAGAGAGCTCGGGGAGCTACCTAGAAGCTGCTGCTTGTATCTGAAATTAATTGTTATTGAATACGTCAGGATGAAGCACTGAATAAGAAAGATATACACAGCCTATTACATCTAAGGGGGTCATGGGATGTCAGTGAGAACTCGAGTGTATTTAGGACCGCCAAGCAGCAGTTCATGTATAGTCAGCATTGACAAACGAGATCAGGCTTGGCTGGTACAGTAGAGGCAGCTTTATCTCCATTCCGACAAATGGCTCAATGGTTGAGCTCCTAGAAAGAACGAAGAAGTTGCCGGGTTCGAATCCCCACGGGTGCAATTTAGTGTTTGCGATCGCTGTCAACCGCCATGGTAGCTTTGTCCAGGTAAAGTAGCAGCCCGTTCCCTACCGCCGTAAGACCGGGCTCCCTTAATACCACGCCCCACCAGGCGTTATCATTACTAGAGCCAGCTTTGACTGTCAAGTCGGCGGTTCGACCCTGTTGCTGGGGTTCACGATTACCAACCTGCCGCCTTGCAAGGGGCTGAGAAATTTCCCACGTGCTTTTGCGCGGTTGTTTGAGCTCAGGCGCAGTAGCCGTTTGCGGAAGTCAAACCCACAGTAACCTTCCCCAGTCCGGTCGAGCAGGAAGGTTCCTTCAATCTCACGCCCCGTGGCAAGGCTTAACAATTTTCACGTACAGTTAGCATTGACAGGACCCCCAAACATCCACCATCCAACCTTATAACAGTCAGCATTGACAGGACCCCCCAATATCCAACCTCATAACAGTCAGCATTGACAGGACCCCCCAATATCCAACCTTATAACAGTCAGCATTGACAGGACCCCCCAATATCCAACCTTATAACAGTTAGCATTGACAGGACCCCCCAATATCCAACTTTATAACAGTCAGCATTGACAGGACCCCCCAATATCCAACCTTATAACAGTCAGCATTGACAGGACCCCCCAATATCCAACCTTATAACAGTCAGCATTGACAGGACCCCCCAATATCCAACCTTATAACAGTCAGCATTGACAAAACCCCCCAATATCCAACCTTATATCAGTCAGCATTGATAGGAACCCCCCGATATCCAACCTTATAAAAGTCAGCATTGACAGGACCCCCCCCCCCCCCCCCCTCCCATGTCCCACATCAGATGCTTACCGTTGCGAAGCCACCCTTCCCCAATTTGCCCTGCAGGTGAGACATACAGCAGGCAGTGTAAGTTGGCATGTCCTGGATAGAACGCACTTATATACTCAAGTCAAGTCAAGTCAAGTCAAGTCAAGTCAAGTCAAGTCAAGCCAAGCAAGGCCAGGCAAGGCAAGGCCATACTCAAATTGGGCTCACATGCCCATTTTGTGCCCACCTGCATGGCAATGCTAAAATCATGATGTGGTCAGGTTGCAGTGGGGCGAAGGTGAGGACAGCCACCAAAGCAAGTTAGCATGCCCAGGATAGTAGGCAAATCCATACTTGCTCATTTTGTGCATAGCTTTTCTTTTCCGATACGAGCAGCAGCTTTTAGGCAGCTCCCTGAGCCAGCCACTGGGCCAAGTCCTAAGAGGTCAGCACTTCTGGAGAGCTGCTTCTGCCAGCTTCAATATGCATGGCTATGCTCAAATCATGATGTGGTGAGGTTGCAGCGGGGCCAAGGTGATAACAGCCGCTAAATGAACATACATTACCGATCAAGTGCATTGCATAGTAACCTGCATAATATGCTCCCTAGTGTCTGTGGGTATCGCACGGGGGGGGGGGGGGGGGGGGGCTTGGAATTGGGGGTGGTAAGCAGCTCGGAGCTGGCTGAAAAAACATGCAACAATCCAATCCAATCCAAGCACTTTGCATGTTGACACAGGAGAAGATGAGGTGAACGATGGATTCCATGACACTAGTGCCAGGCATCCAGACCAGCATGCTGCTCAGCAGGATGACAGACCTAAATAGATGCTTCATCTCACCTGCAACTTCCAGTCCTTGTCAAACTCTGCACAGTCAGGTGTGAGTACTTCCTCCTCGAGGAATTGGCACAGAGCTTGCTGCCAGGTTTCATGATGAAGAATCGAAGGGATCATTACGTAGACGGTCAGAAATCAAATTCGCAGGTGGGAAGAAGAATGAGGTTCGCCATCCCGGCAAGTCACGTGGAGCATTTCAGAGCAAATACACCGGCGCTAGTCTTGTGCTGTACTTAGTTTGTTCAGTTTCCTTGCGCTGTGCACGCTGGGGATCAATAGATGCCGATCGCACGCTGGGGATCAAACGATTCTGATCGACTCTCTGTAAAGCAGACACGGAGGGGACATCACGTGCGACAATAGCTTCTGGAAGAGAGCTCAACTTAAAGTAAACATTAGAATGGCAGACAGCACGGTCGTGGCCACGGAAGACAAACGAAAAAAGCGAACGTGAGGAAGAGCGAGAAAGAGCCTACCCGCCCACCTGAAATGGACCCTCAAGGGCTTTAGGGGCCCAAGGGGCGCTAGCTCCGGGGGCCCCACACAAGGCAAAAAAATTGTACCTTTCTTTTACAATGTCTTCGTGGAGACCTAAGGCAAATGCGAAGCAAGCTCAGGAGTTTGCATCTTAGTTCCACCTCCTGTCATCATTCCTGCCATGGCTTGTAGCGGAAGCTGTTCGAGGGTACGAAGTGACTGCCGCGAGCTCCACAGAGCACAGATCGAGTTGAGGAATCGATCAATCGCCACCAAAACGGTACCGTCCATCACAGCGCCCATCACATTACCTTGTTAAGTTCGGAAGTTAAATCGAGTTAAGATTGACAGATCTGCGATTCCGACCCAGATTCCGACCAGATTTCGACCGCTGCTGGTCGGAATGCCAGCCTGTAAGGGCTGGAAATTGCCTGTTTTGGGACTCGTGCACCAGCCCAGGCCTCCCAAGTAATGATAACGCCTGGTAGGGGCGTGGTATTAAGGGAACCCGTCGTACGCGGGCAGAGAACGGTCTACCACCTTAACTGGACAAGCTACCATGGTGGAGGTTGACAACGACTTGTAGGCCTCCAAATGTTTACTAATGCCGATCGATTTATTCTGAGAATGGGGCCATAATGGCATGATTTATGGCGATGTTTAGAGCTAGTTCGTTTTGCTATCTTTGATTCTTTGTATTCAGACCTCCAATTGACATTCTGACTTCTGAGACAACGATTGGGATTGCGTTGACAAGGGCAGTTCATTGGCACCACCACAAGACCCGTTTGGGGGGGGGGGGGGGGGGGGGGGGGGTATAAGTGTGGAACTGTGGATGGGTGGATAATATGGGTGGGTGGGTGGGTGGGTGGGGGTGGGTGAATGGGTGGTATGGATGGGTGTATGGGTGGGGCATTGGATGGGTCAATGGATGAATATGGGTGGTATCGATGGGTGGGTACGGATGGGGTGGGTGGGGTGGGTGGGGTGGGTGAATGGGTGAGTATTTTGACTATCACACAATTTTTGGTAATTCTGGGGAAGACTTTGTGTGCGCCATGGTGTAAATGCCCAGAATTCATTTACTGGTATAATTTTAAGTCATGCCTCTTACGGTATTTATATTTAAGGGGGAGGGGGGGGGGGGGGGGGGGGGGGGGGGGGGGGGGGGGGCAGCCCTCCTCAGGATTTTAGGCATCAGGCTGTCAATTTAGGGTCGTTGTTTTACTCTATAATGTTATATTTTGGGTCACCTAGTTAACTTCAGAACCAGATCCCACCAGGCAGCTTTTACTAGGAGGGGGACGACAAATGTTATTGTACGGCTTTCATGCTTTCTCTAAAGTAACAATAGAGCACGTAGGCCTCACTGCCTCAAGTGCCTTCTGCAGTGCCGTTGGCCAGCTATGGCCACATGCCTTGCCATGCAGTACCTATATTCGGGGCTGCCGTTTCCTTCATCTGTCCTCTCCGTCCTGATGGACGCATCTATTGTAAGAAGCTATTCTTCTCGTCTATATCAATCTCCAAAACTGAAAACAAACGACCTGGTGGAGGGATCGCGTTTCTGGTAGAAGACCTATAGGAAATGTGAGGGGCCATGAGGTATTATTTTAATATTTGAGGCCAAAATACAGGGGGTAGTTAGAAAGTTGTTTTCATATACCTAAGTTGGAAGTGTTTGTAATCTGCCTGACCCCCCCCCCCCCCCCCCCCCCCCCCACACACACACACACCCACACCCACACACCCACCCCACCCCACCCCTGACACACACACATACAAAAGGACCATATCTCCTTCAGCTGTCCAGCAATGACAATTAGGGGGTATATTGATCCTCTCGACGAGCTCTGTCAAATTGGATTTGAGCAAAGTTTGACAACATGGCCAAGCAAACACCCTTTACTTGCCCTTATTCTGAGCTGACCCTTTGAAAGTTTTGGTGTATGAGAATTTTGAAGGTGCTATTAAGCCTAAGATGCATATCTAAGTACCCTCCATATACCCAAGAAGTTTTGGGAGGAACTATTGAGTTTCTGGTCTGGCCCAACTTTCACACTAGCTGTACTTAAAACCTGTGGAGGTCACTACCCGAGCACCACCTCGACACGTTGACTCAGTCTCGAAAACAAGTGCGGATTCGGAATTCTCTCGTCTGTCCAGTTTGATGCGTATGCTTAACTTTCTCAGAGTGCTGAGGAAGTTTCGACTCCAAACAGACTTCAACAGATGAAATGTCTGCCTCCCCCCCCCCCCCCCCCCCTCCCCTTTAACTTTAAAACCCATAATGGGAGATTGGCAGTGGCTCCTTGTCGTTACCTCCTAAGAGTTTAGTCTGTTGTGCGTGAACATATGTTACAGTCCATGGGTAGCCAAACAGGAAAAAATAATATATTTCAGCAGCAATCTATACACTGAAGCTATCTATCACATCTAAAATTTTAAAAATGAATCCATCCTTCCAAAAGTCCACCAATGACCCCCCCCCCCCCCCCCCCCCCCCCCGACACACACACCATATATCAGAACCCCTTTATATGCCCCCCGCCCTAGAAACCAGGAACCCGGATGGTTTGAGCCAGGACATGGTTCCGTGCCCTAAAGAAGGTATCCAAGCAGCATGCTCCAGCCTCCCCATCAGCTTCTGATGACATGCCAAACACTTTATCAAAATCCTCATCGGAAATATCTATCCCAGCATCCGCCACCAAGTCCTTGATTTCCGCCTTGAAGCGGAGCTTGATGTAGTGAGACTCGTTCACACCCAGCTCAACAGAGCGAGGGGGGCGCAGCAGCTGGAAAGCATCTGGCTCATTGCCGTAGTTAACAGTGCATGAGACTGACTTACTGTTGGGGAGTGCAACATCAGTACGGACCTGACAGTTGTGGAGGGGTGTGTGTGTGTGTTTGTGTGTGGTGTGTGTGTGTGTGGTGTGTGTGTGTGTGGTGTGTGTGTGTGGTGTGTGTGTGTGTGTGTATGTGTGTGTGTGTGTGTGTGTGTGTGTGGGGGGGGGGGGGGGGTACAGGATGCATGGTTATGTTGTGTTTAGAGTTTCAGTCCTGGACTACATGGTTGCATATAAATCAGTATGGAGCAAACAAAACGATTTGTTTGCGTTTACCTTTTCCAGGTTATTGTTTTTTTACTGCCGAAGACAGTGAGCAGCCAAATTGCTGGCTGAAGCTATGTAACCAAGTTCAAGTTCAAGTTTTGGGCTCACCGAAGGGGTTCCAAAGGTCCTGTTCTCTGGTGCAATGTTCCTCCATCCCTCCCTCAGGGACTTGCCCAAATCGGCATCAGGCTGTTGCTCCCCAACAGGGTAGGCTCCAGTCAGCAGCTCCTTCATGCCAGGCTCCGGGCCATGGCGCATGGAGTTCACGCCAAACACATGGGTCTCCGGCAAGTTGCGGTCTCCAGTGCCTAGGTTGCGAACGGTGCCCAGCCTGTCGGCAGCGGAGAGCTTGTAGTCCTCGTGCAACTTGGAAGCTATCTTGGCTGGTTGCTGTGCAAGGATGAATACAATAATAAGCAAATGAAGTGTTTGAAATAAAACCACCAGTCAAGTAGTCATGCATAATAAATTAATAATTGTTACACCCAGTTACACCAAAAGTTATAAAATAAGTTGCATACATTTGATTTTTGGCGGTCACACAATAGGAACAAAGCCATGGTTTGTGTAACACTTCAGGCATCCTACACACTCAACCTCATGTGTTGGACGACTTTCAAATGTGGCTCTGCAGTCAGCCATTGTTTGGACAAAACAGATTCAAGCCCCTACCTCATCCCTGGAATAACCACTTCAACCCTTTCTCTTTTTAACCCTTTTTAACACAATGTTGACACTATTTAAAGGGTTAAAGACAGGGTCGATGAGTATAAACATATATTTTAAGCTCATTTTTAAAATATGTAAACCTATTTATTATCATAGTAAGCACAACCGCACATTTGTCCCCATCATGGGGCATGGGCTTTAATTCAATCAAACAACGCTGATTCAGTGCCCTACCTCTAGCGATTGGTCAAGCCCAGGGTGGATAGCCTTCTTCACGCCATCGCGGTATTGGTCCTTATCCACAGCACCAAAGCGGTGCTCCTCAGGATTGGCTCCTGTAGATTCCCAGTTGTAGTTCCTACGGCGCTGCTCGCCAGGCTGGTAATCTGCGTGGCTTGTCACGTACAGCTGGTGTGCGGCAGGGTCCTCCGTAGGGTTGCCATCAGTGGGGAAGATAATCGTCCTGGCTTGGCCAGCCTTCTCCTTGCCCTAGGGTGACACAGAGGCAGTGGGCAAGTCAGCGTAATATGAAACACCACCACCAACAGCAATACTAACGGCAGCACCAACACATCTAGCACCAGCACAAGGACCAACCAGTTACACAGAGGCAGTGGGACGAGTCAGCGTAATATGAAACAACAACACTAACACCAACAGCATCACCAGCACAACCAGCACCAGGACCGACCAGTTACACAGAGGCAGAGGGGCAATTCAGATAAGCTGAAACAACACCACTAACACCAACAGTTACGTCAGCACCAACACAACTAGCCCCAGCCCCAGGACCAACTAATTACACAAAGGCAGTGGGGCAATTAAGATAATATAAAACAACACCACTAAACATGCATGCAGCCGTGAGGATTAGTCTATCAGTCAGTCAGTCAGTCAGTCAGTCAGTCAGTCAGTCAGTCAGTCAGTCAGTCAGTCAGCCAGTCAGACACTCAGCCAGACTGTCACACACACAAACAGAGGCAGTGGGATGAGTCAGCGTAATTTGAACCAACACCACCGACACCAAACGTAACACCAACACAACCAGCACCAGGTCCAACCACATGGCAGCGGCATCAAATGGCTGAATATAGAGTGATCTCTTTGAGTAATTTCCATTGACAGTGTATTTAAAAACAATCCCCAAATGACTCATGCAAATATTCAAATTAAAACCATGTAAAACAGCCCTACCTGTGCGTCTATGACCCTGCCGTAGGGACCCTCGGGGATCTTATGTCCTCGCACCATGGACTTGCCAAGGGGCTCCTGCTTGGAACTGTGCAGGTTAAGAAAAGCAGGTTTTTCTTATGAGTTGGGGTCGGCTATGTTACATAATATTAGTGAATAAATAATATTATTTAATATTATATGATAGTAGTCGGACGAGCTGTCACACCAGAATTTTGAATTTGTTTGAAAAAATAATATGATTGTGACACTACAATAATATTAGTTAATATTAGTTTTTCAAAAAGTTATAATAATTGCCGTTCCCCACTTATGAGTAAACGAGGTTTACTTGTGAGTTAGAGGAAACACATATTTTTTGTTTTGTTTTTGCAACATGGTAAATCATAATATAAGCCTTCGGGCTACTAATCAAGCGGTAGTTTAGATGATGAAGATGCAGTTTTGGTAGGGCTGAGGACAAATAAAGGCATTGTTTGTGAAGGCGGCGGTGAGCAGAGGACTAGCTGCTGCCAGAGCCATTAACTTGATTTGAAAACATGGTCTACTAGCCTGTACACGATAATACATCACACTTAGGCGGAGTACAGAATGCAATCACATGGACGTAGGCAAGGTTATAGACACGTTCAGGTCTGAGCAAGAAGGTCCAGGGACAGACTTCCCAATGCATGCCTTTAGGCAGGTGAGGAGTTATTTTTGCATGCAGCACTCGGTTAGTTGAAAGCATGGGCAGCCATAGGGGAGGGGTTTGACGGCACCATGAAATCATAAGCAAGCATCGGATGGCATAGTGGAATTATAAGCAACCAGGGGAGGGTTTCAAGAAACCGGAAGCAAGAAGGGAAGGGAATCATACATCCGTAAGCAAGTTGGGGAGGATTTAGAGGGCATCCCAAAACCAAAGGGAAGAGTGAGCCAGTGAGGCAGATCAACACTTCAATCCATCATGCAGGGTGAGGGAAATCGACGGGAACCAACCCTGGAGGGAGAGTGCCTCGCAAAGTAAAATGGAAGATAGATGTACCACTTTCTCGACAACGGGCAGCCGCGTCTACACCTGGTCTGGGACCGGTGAGATCGTGGCGTGACATGTCAAAGTTATTGGCCACATCATTCATGTTCGTTCTTGCTCGTGCATGCTCCCTCTTGAACATGAATAATCAGCACAAGTATCTCGCGTCCCACCTTGCGTAGTGGTCCTCTGCGCGTTCCAGCTTCCAACGAGCCATCTCGGAGTCAGGGTAGCTCTTGACGCATGCCTCCACGTTTCTGCCGGTGTTATCTGCAAAGGACCTATCGCCATAGGTACCTCCGGGAATGGTATCATCGGCCAGTCCAGGATGCTTGACAATCTTGCCGGGCTCATGAAGAGTGCTCTGCCTGTACTTTTTCAGCTCGTCGGGAGTGCTAGGGCGCTCATTCCATGTCAGTGCATCCTTCGCGGTATCCGCAAAGGAAGTCACTGCACCAGCGGGCCTGATATGGGTGCTCTTGTTGTCAGTTCCATAATTCGCTTTGGCTAAGGATGAAGCTAGGTAGGACATTGTTCAACACCAATTGATAAAGCTCCACACAGGGGATGGACCGCTGAGCAGGCATGCTTCCTGAGTTCATAAAACCATCGTCCTTGAAGTTGAAGTACAGCGGTACAATGTTGGCCCACGCTGCATCCTTTTTTTCTTCCACCGGTAAGATTGGACCATCTGACGTTGCTAGAGGTCTAACAAGTTAATTCATAAATTCTCTCATTTGTTGCCACTTCTAATGGCGCCAAGCAAAAAAGGGGGCGCAGGTGGGGACCGGGTGGAGGCCCGGACCACCCTCGCGGCCATCCTGCTCGCGGACAGCTTCACGCAGGTGATCTATACCACCAGCATAGTCGCATCGTGCATCTACGATCCTGAGCAACACAATCTGAATTCCCGGGATCCAGAGCCCCAACCCGCATACCAATCTTGCTCCACCCTCCATAACCTCCATAAGACCCCATGTACTGCGATGTTTGCAGCAATTTCGCCCAATGTCCGTGGAGAGACCGAAAGTGCTTCTCCCTCTGGTGAATGCACCCATGATAGAGTACACACTTGAGTGGCTGGCCATGAACAAAGTTGAAGAGGTAAGTGCTTATCTTACAGGTACTCTTCCAGGATTTTTCAGCACACCAGAGCCCACTGGGCCTCTATAGTTGCATTTATGGTGAGGCAAGGAAGGAGCAGGAAGAAGCCACCTAGTCGGTGTATCTTTGCTGCAGGGTTGAACATGCAGCACTGCTTTTCTTTCGGCTCCAAGCAGCAGTATCTACCTACCTCCCAACAATTCGCCAAAGCCCCGATACTTCAGCACTGCCTGAAAGCTGATCATACCAGCCATTAAGTGGGCTAGGTTGCTTCAGGTCTGCCTGAATACAGTATTTTGGGCTCCAAACAGCAGTATCTACTTAGCTCCCCAAGCCAACAATTGGCCGAAGCCCAAATACTTGAGCACTGCCAGACAGCTGATCATGCCAGCCATTAGATGGGCTAGGTTGCTTCAGGTCTGCCTGAATACGGTCTTTTGGGCTCCAAGCAGCAACATCTACCTAGCTCCCCAAGCCAACAATTGGCCGAAGCCCAAATACTTCAGCACTGCCAGACAGCTGATCTTGCCAGCCATTAGGTGGGCTAGGTTGCTTCAGGCCAGCCTGAATACGGTCTTTTGGCCTCCAAGCATCATCATCCACCTAGGCCCCCAAGCCAACAATTGGCCGAAGCCCCAATACTTCAGCACTGCCATACAGCTGATCATACCAACCATTATGTGGGCTAGGTTGCTTCAGGCTGGCCTGAGTACAGTCTTTTGGGCTCCTAGCATCATCATCTACCTAGCTCACCAAGCCAACAATTGCCCAAAGCTCCAATACTTCAGCACTGCCAGACAGCTGATCGTGCCAACCATTAGGCGGACGAGGTTGCTTCAGGTTTGACTGAGTAACCAAGAAGAAAAGTTTTGCTGTGCTGAAGTTGAGAGGTGATGAATAAATACATCCTACGCCTTACGGCGAGGCGTGTGGTTGAGGGGGCCAGCCCGTTTTCTTGCACTTGGGCCAACCAGCAATGGTAGACAACTCAAGCTAGTTCCTTCTGGAGTTTCTCGGTGTACTGCATGTTGGAACTCTTAAGTAGGAGGGGCAGATGCTGTGGGCTGTATATATATGGCTGTATGGGGTGTGTGGTGCATTTGTGGGCGTGTGTGGGTGTGTGTGGGGGGGTTGAGGCGTGATGGGTATATAGGTAGTTTGTGGGTTGGGTTCGGGGGATGCTGGGGCGCGATGGGTGCAGTTTGTGGGGGATGGGTTGGGGTGTGGGGTGGTGGTGGTGGGGAATGTTGAGGTGTGATGGGTATGTAGGTAGTTTGTGGGGGATGGGGTGGGTGGGTGGGGAGAGGGAAATGTTGAGGCGTGATGGGTATGTAGGTAGTTTGTGGGGGATGGGAAGGGTGGGTGGGGAGAGGAGAAGGGTGAGGTGTGATGTGTGTGTAGGTAGTTGTGAGGGGTGGTGTGTGTGTGTGTGTAGGGGGGGGGGGGGGGGGGGGGGGGGGGGGAGGGGAATGTTGAGGCGTGATGGGTGTGTAGGTAGTTTGTGGAGATGGGGTGTGTGTGTGTGGTGGTGGTGGTGGGGGGGAATCTGAGGCGTGATGGGAATGTAGTAGTTTGTTGATGGGGTGGGTGGGTGGGGAGATGGGAATGCAGGTAGTTTGTGGGGGGATGGGGTGGTGGTGGGGGAGGAATGTTGAGGTGTGATGGGTATGTAGGTACTTTGTGGGGGATGGGGTGTGTGTGGGGGGAGAGAGGAATGTTCAGGCGTGATAGTATGTCGGTAGTTTGTGGGTGGGGGTGGGGGGGATGTTGGGGCGCAATGGGTGTGTAGGTAGTTTGTGGGGGGTGCGGGGAGGGGAACTTGGGGGGGTTGATGGGAATGTAGTTAGTTTGTGGGAGATGAGGTGTGTGGTGTGTGTGTGTGGGGGGGGGGGGGGGGGAGGGGGAATGTTGAGGCGTAATGGGTATGTGGGTAGTTTGTGGGAGATGGTGTTTGTGTGTGTGTGTGTGTGTGTGTGTGGGGGGGGGGAGGGGAATGTTGATGTGTAATGGGAATGTAGGTATTTCGTTGATGGGGTGGGTGGGTGGGTGGGTGGGAGGGGAATATTTAGGTGTGATGGGCATGCAGGCAATTTTTGGGGAGTGTGGAGAGGGTAACGGGGGAGGGGAATGTTGAGGTGTGATGGGTAAGTCAGTAGTTTGTGGGGGATGGGGTGTGTGTGTGGGTGGGAGGGGAATGTTGAGGCGTGATGGGTATGTACGTATTTTGTGGGGCAGGGGTAGGGGTAGGGGAATGCTGGTGCGTGATGATTATGTAGGTAGTTTGTGGTGAGTGGGGGGAGCGGAAGGGGGAAGGGGAATGTTGAGATGTTATGGGTATGTCGGTAGTTTGTGGGGGTTGGGGTGGGTGGGTCGGGGGAGGGGAATGTTGAGGCGTGATGGGTATGTAGGCAGTTCGTGGGGGATGGGGTGTGTGGGGGGGGGAAGGAGAATGGCAAAGTGTGATGGGTATGTAGGTAGTTTGTGAGGGGTGGGGTGTGTGTGGGGGGGGGAGGGGAATGTTGAGGCGTGATGGGTATGACGGTAGTTTGTGGGGTTGGGGTTCGGGAGGGAAATTTGGTGTGTGTGATGGGTTTGCAGGAAGTGTGTGGCTGCAAAAGCGGAGTTGGTGGATGTGTGATACCAATGTGTTTGCGTTGGAGTATTTCATGACGGGGGTCGATGAGATGGGCGCCCCCCTTGAACCCACTAACCCACAGACACACACAGTCATACACTCCCCTCTTCAAACCCTAAAACCCCAAACCCTGTGCCCAGCAAATGAAACAGTTCCTGCCTGACTCCAAGTGGGGCTCCAATTCTAGAAGAGGCATGAGGGGGATACCCCTAAACCCACTCACCCACTAACCCACAGACACACACAGTCATACACTCCCCTCTTCAAACCCTAAAACCCTAAACCCTGTGCCCAGCAAATGAAACAGTTCCTGCCTGACTCCAAGTGGGGCTCCAATTCTAGAAGAGGCATGAGGGGGATACCCCTAAACCCACTCACCCTCTAACCCACAGACACATACAGCCATACCCTCCACTCCACTCCACTCCCCCCCACCCCGCCCCTCCCACCACCACCTCCACTCCCCACTCCACACCACCACCACCACCACCTACCCCACTGCCATTCCCATGCCCTCCCCCCGACCCCACCCCACCCACCACCATCCCCATCCCCCCACCCCCACCCCGACCCCATCCCAGGTGTTCGTCTTCTGCTGTGCCCATGCGGAGCAAATCAAACAGTATCTGGCTGACTCCAAGTGGGGCTCCAATGCCAGCGGAGGCATGCGGGTGATGACCATCATCGCAACCAACTGCTTGTCAGCTGGAGAAGCTCTCCGAGCAATCGACCAGAGAGACATCATCAAATCCGATTTCGTGTTGGTGACTGGTGATACTGTATCCAACATGAACTTGAAGCCCGCTCTCGAAGAGCACAGGGCCAGGCGGGCGGCAGACAAGAACGCTATCATGACTATGGTGAGAGGGGGAGGGGATGGAAGGGGTTCATGCTTGACTAGCAGCATGATCATGAGCATGATGAGAGGAGGAGCGGGGGAGGGGGGGGAGGGGGGTAATGGGTTTAAGGACACCCAGCTCCTAACACCCAAAAGCCCTAACCCCCCAACCTTCAGCCCCACACGCAACGCCCGGCACCCAACATCCAACATCCAACGCCCAACACCTAACCCCTGACGCTCAAAACTATCACTTTAATATGTTGCCCAGGTCATGAATCCGTCAGCCGCCCACTCTATCCAAGGCCTTTGAATGGGTGTTGCAAAGCCTGTGGTACTGGTCATGACACCCACCACCTTATACCCATCACCCAACTACTCAAACCCACACGCCTAACCCCGTTGCAGGTCATGAACCCCCCCGCCACCCACTCTATGCAAGGCTTTCCAATGGGTGTTGCAAAACCTTTGGTATTGGTCATGACTCTAACCACCTAGAACCCATCACCCACGTACTCAAACCCAAACGCCTAACCCCGTTACAGGTCTTGACACCCACCACCTTTAACCCACATCCAACAACTCAAACCCACACGCCTAACCCCGTTACAGGTCATGAACCACCCGGCCACCCACTCTATGCAAGGCTTCCCAATGGTCGTTGCAAAGCCTTTGGTATTGGTCATGACTCTAACCACCTAGAACCCATCACCCACATACTCAAACCCAAATGCCTAACCCCGTTACAGGTCTTGACACCCACGACCTTTAACCCACAACCAACAACTCAAACCCACACGCCTAACCTCGTCACAGGTCATGACCCCCCCCAGCCACCCACCCTATGCAAGGCGTTCCAATGGGTGTTACCAAGCCTTTTCAACAGGTCATGACACCCACCACCTCATACCCAGCACCCACATACTCAAAACCACATGCCTAACCCCGTTACAGGTCATTAACCCCACCACCTTGAACCCATCACCCAACTACTCACACCACTTACCCACACGCCTAACCCTGTTACAGGTCATGAAACCCACAGGCCCCCACTCTATGCAAGGCCTTCGAATGGGTGTCGCCCAGCCTTTGGTGGTGGACCTGGATCCCACAACCCACCGGCTGTTGAAATATTTGGAGCTAGACACCGGGCACACGCCTGCTAGCATGAAGCTGGATACAGCTTTCTTCAGCGAGAGGGATGCTGTGCAGGTGGGTTGATTCATTCATTCCGAGCATGGGGTCTCGGAAAAATAAACTTAGCTTTAAAATTTCCTGGACCCCCTCTTTAGAAACAAACTTGTTCTTGTAGACACCAGGCACTGGCCTGCCAGCATCAAGTTTGTTGCAGAGGGATGCTGTGCAGGTGGGCTGATTAATAGAAAGCATACACTGAAATACTGACTGGATAATGTATTTATTACAAATAAAAATCATTTGATGCAATACAAAATAAAGTAAAAATAAAACTATTATTTTCTGCTATAAACTGGCCTGCTAGCATGAAGCTGGATACAGCTTTCTTCAGCGAGAGGGATGCTGTGCAAGTCGGTTGATTCATATAATATAAATACTGAAATGCAGCACTAGTGGAGGACAACGGGATATTGTTTATATGGGCTGATTTATATAGTACAGAAACAGTTAAAATGGCATCCCTCCGCAGTTGAAATTCTTGGAGCAAGCACTAGCCCCTCCCTCTAGCGGAGAGCAAAGGGTTTTCGTTTAGGAGGGCTAATTTGTACACCCCAAAACAGTTAAAATGGAGCTTTTCGTTATGTTTAGGTGGGCTGATTGATACAAAACAAGGGCTATGTGATGTTTTCTAGGTGGGTTGATTTATATACTGGACAGATACAACAATGTAATGTTTCGATAATTTGATGTTTTTACGGCTAAGGGGTAGGCAGGGGTTCCTCGGAATCGATCGGTGCGACAGGGGGGGGGGGGGGGGGGGGGGCATTGCGCCTGCGGATTTGTCGGTTACGGATTCTCTTTATCGGAGAATCGCGTTGTGTTCGAAGACGGACGTCAAATTTTAAAAACGTTAGATTTCTGTGTAACACAAATACCTTCTCTCATGGAGTACTCCGTGACGTTCATATTTTCTGTTAATGCTGCTCATGATTTTTTGGGGTGTCGATAGGTCAGGCTATCAGCGTGATCTGGGTGATCTGAATGATCTGGGTGGATATGACAGATGAGGTGTACAATGCATGTGGGTAGATCTGGTTGAACTTGGTAAATCTCGTTTTTGTTCAACTCAGCTGATGTGGATGATCTGGGTGAACTGGAAGATCTGGGTGTTCTGGATGATGTGGATGATCTAAGTGATGTGGATGATCTGGGTGATCTGGGTGAACTGGAAGATCTGGGTGATCTGGGTGATGTGGATGATCTGAGTGAACTACAAGATCTGGGTGTTCTGGATGATCTGGGTGATCTGGATTATCTGGGTGATCTGGATGATGTGGGTGATCTGGATGATCTGGGTGAACTGGATGATCTGGGTGATGTGGATGATCTGGGTGATTTGGATGATGTGGATGAAGTGGGTGAAGTGGATGATCTGGGTGATCTGGATGATGTGGATAATCTGGGTGCTCTGGATGATGTGGATGATCTGGGTGATCTGGATGATGTGCATAATCTGGGTAATCTGGATGGTCTGGGTGATCTGGATGATGTGGATGATCTGGGTGTATTTGCCAAGTAGGTGGAATGTATGACCATGCATGATCACACAGATGATGTTGATCTCAGCCCCAAACCCTAATCTTGCCTGCAGATCAGGACCGACCGCATGGACAGCCAGATCTCAATCTGCTCGCCGGAGGTGTTGATGCTTTTCAGGGATAACTTGATCTCAGCCCTAAACCCTAATCTTGCCTGCAGATCAGGACTGACCTCATGGACTGCCAGATCTCAATCTGCTCGTCGGAGGTGTTGATGCTTTTCAGCGATAACTTTGACTACCAGAACATTAAGCAAGACTTTGTCATCGGTGGGTATCAGTGCTTGCCAATATTTGTGTGTCTACCGTTGTCTGTGTTAGTGTCCGTGTCAATGTCCGTTTCAGTGTTAGTGTCAGTGACCGTGCCCGTGGCAGTGTCAGTGTCCTTGTCAGTTAGCACTACCTAGCCGTGTTAGTAGTACAGTCAGTTATGTCCGTTAGTGAATACGATTGTAAACCTATTACAGTGCTCTCGTTGAAATGATTCATTCACATGCCCAGATCACATTTCCTAACAGCCACATTACTTTTACCACCAGAACAGTAAGTAAGGCTTTGTTATTGGTGGGTATCAGTGCTCGTGTTGATGTGTATTATTCACATGACCCGATCACATTTCCCAACAGCCACCTTCCCTTGACCACCAGAACAGTAAGTAAGGCTTTGTTATTGGTGGGTATCAGTGCTCGTGTTGATGTGTATTATTCACATGACCCGATCACATTTCCCAACAGCCACCTTCCCTTGACCACCAGAACAGTAAGCAAGGCTTTGTTATTGGTGGGTATCAGTGCTCGTGTTGATGTGTATTATTCACATGACCCGATCACATTTCCCAACAGCCACCTTCCCTTGACCACCAGAACAGTAAGCAAGGCTTTGTTATTGGTGGGTATCAGCGCTCGTGTTGATGTGTATTATTCACATGACCCGATCACATTTCCCAACAGCCACCTTCCCTTGACCACCAGAACAGTAAGCAAGGCTTTGTTATTGGTGGGTATCAGTGCTCGTGTTGATGTGTATCATTCACATGACCAGATCACATTTCCCAACGTCCACCTTCCCTTGACTGTCAGAAAAGTAAGCAAGGCTTTGTTATTGGTGAATATCAGTGCTTGTGTTGATATGTATCATTCACATGAACCGATCACATTTCCCAACAGCCACCTTCCCTTGACTATCAGAAAAGTAAGCAAGGCTTTGTTATTGGTGAATATCAGTGCTTGTGTTGATATGTATCATTCACATGACCAGATCACATTTCCCAACAGCCACCCTCCCTTGACTATCAGAAAAGTAAGCAAGGCTTTGTTATTGGTGAATATCAGTGCTTGTGTTGATATGTATCATTCACATGACCAGATCACATTTCCCAACAGCCACCTGACCTTGACTACCATAACAGTAAGCAAGACTTTGTTCATAGCTTTTTTTTGATGGGGAATGTAATCAGGATGATGCATTTGAACAATGCACGGTGAGCAGTGGAGCATAGGCAGAACAATGCACGGTGGGCAGTGGAACATGAGCTTAACAAAGAAGAGTGGTTCCTGAGGTGTCCCCGTTGACAAGACATTTCCTAGTCGTCTACTGCCCATGGTGTACTGGCTCACGCAGCAGACAATAGTCTCATCAACACTGCACCATGGGTCCTCAGGTTGAAAGCATGTGAATGATGCATAAAAAGGTAATGATAACGCCTGGTGGGGCGTGGTGTTAAGGGAGCCCGTCGTACGCAGGTGAGGAGCGGTCTCCTACCTCAACTGGACAAGCTACCATCGCGGTTCACGGAGACCTGCAACGCCAAGAGCGACCGAAGGGGGAGTCGAACCCCCGACTCTTCATCCTTAAGCGATCTGGTCTACCACTAGACCATTGTATATCACTGAAAGGGGCTGAATGATGCATATCAACAAGAGCACTGATACCCACCAATAACAAAATCATAACTTGTATTTTCAGCTACAGGCAGCAGCTTCTAGGCAGCTCCCCTGCCTTGTTGCCCAGGAAAGGTCTTGTCAGCTAGGGCACCTCAGGGATCACTCTTCTGTGATTAGGCTCATGTTCCACTGCTCGCCGTGTATTGTTCTGCCTTTTCAAATTTATCATTCTCATGACCGGATTACATTCCTCATCAGCCCCCCTACCTCGCCTACCTCTTGCACATCCCTTGACACCTTCCAAAGCTCACCCACCACCATCGCCACCCTGTTCACCTCCCTGAACGTCATCCTGGCCTTACCCACAAACACCACACGCCTTTCCCACCAGAACCACAACCTCTGACACATCTCTGAGCAACTTCCTAAGCTTATCTAGCACCACCTCCACCACCACCACCATACCCACCACCACCATACCCACCACCACCGTACTCACCACTACCATACCAACCACCACCACCACCACCATCTCAAGCACATTCCCTGATCACCATCCTAACCTTACCCACCACACTCTCCTGTGCTCGTAGGTATGCTGAGTGAGGAGGAGCTGGGCAACAAGCTGTACGTGCATGAGTGCAAGACAGAGTATGCTGCCCACATCCACAACTTGAGATCCTATGACGCAGTGTCCCGAGATATCATGCAGGTACCTGTGGTGGCTGTATTCCCCGTTTTTATGTATGTATGTATGTATGTATGTATGTATGTACGTTACAGTCCAGGGGTAGGCCAAATAGGCCAAGGGGACTTGCCCAACCAAGACAGGAAGGGCTAAACAGAAACAGCATTGATAAACTGAACCCCGAACAATCGTTTTACCATGCGGGGCACTGAGTTCATGCTATAGTGATAATTTAATTCTACAATATAAGCCCTGTATATGCATATATGTATTTGTACAGTCCAGGGGTGACCAAAGAGACTAAAGGGACTATGCTTTGACTGTAAACCTTTTATTAGTAGGGTTTCATCTGATCCTAACGCTGACCCATATGATTGAAAAAATGTACCTGATAGGGCTGCCAATGCTTGTAACACTGTCAATCAAAACTGTATTTGAAGTCTTTCGACTGGTTGTAAAGCAAACTAAAACCTTGTATGTTGAGTATTTAGAATGCTTGTAATGCAAGCAAAAACTCTGCATCTGACGTACTTAACTAGCTTGTTATCAGGTATTGCTAGCATAAACCTTGTATGTTGAGTATTTAGAATGCTTGTAATGCAAGCAAAAACTCTGCATCTGACGTACTTAACTGGCTTGTTATCAGGTATTGCTAGCATAAACCTTGTATCTTGAGTATTTAGAATGCTTGTAATGCAAGCAAAAACTCAGCATCTGACGTACTTAACTGGCTTGTCATCAGGTTGTAATGCTAACAAAATCCTTGAATGCTGAATATTTGGAATGCTTGTAATGCAAACAAATAATCAGCATCTGACGTACACGACATGCTTGTAATCAGGTTGTTGTGCTAACACAAACCTTGTACATCAAGCATTTAGAATGCTTGTAATGCAAGCAAATACTCAGCATCTGATGTACTCATCAAGTTTGTAATCAGGTTGTTTTGCTAACATAAACCTTGCATGTTGAGGATTTGGAATGCTTGTAATGCAGGCAAAAACTCAGCATCTGGCGTACACAACATGCTTGTTATCAGTTTGTAGTGCTAACATAAACCTTGCATGTTGAGTATTTAGGATGCTTGTAATGCAAACAAAAACACAGCATCTGACGTACTCAAGTTGCTAGTATTCAGGTTGTAATGCTAATATAAACCTTGCATGTTGAGTACTTATAATGCTTGTAATGCAAGCAAAAACTCAGCATCTGGCGTACACAACATGCTTGTTATCAGGTTGTAGTGCTAACAAAATCCCTGTATTATAAGTATTTCAAATGCTTGTTTCTGCTCGTGATGCGAACACAACTAAATGCCCTATATTGATCACTCCCGTATTAGAAGAAGTTCAAATGCTTGTTACTCCCCGTGATATGAACACAACTAAATGCCCTATATTGTCCACTCCCTGTATAAGAAGTACTTCAAATGCTTGTTACTGCTCGCGATGCGAACACAACTAAATGCCCTATATTGAACACTCCACTGGTTGTACCACTTGCCCCGTTTGCAGAGATGGTGCTTCCCCTTTGTACCGGACACCAACGTACTGCACAAGGGCGGTACTTGGGGGCCCTCATCGTACCGCTACGGCCGCAACCATGTGTACATGGAGCAAACTGTGCAAGTGCAGCGCTCAGCCACAGTTTCCAATGATGTCTGCATCGGAGCTGGTACATATATAGGTGTGTAGTTGGGGTTGGTATTTTGTCTGGTATAGCTGGGTATTTGGCGTTGGTATAAGTGGGTAGTTGGGGTTGGTATTTTGTCTGGTATAGCTGGGTATTTGGCGTTGGTATAGGTGGGTAGTTGGGGCTGGTATTTTGTTTGGTATAGCTGGGTATTGGGGGTTGGTATAGCTGGGTATTGGGGGCTGGTATTTTGTTTGGTACAGCTGGGTATTTGGCGTTGGTATAGGTGTGTATTTGGGGCTGGTATTTTGTTTGGTATAGCTGGGTATTTGGCGTTGGTATAGGTGTGTATGTGGTGTGAGTATTGGCCGCTACATAGATCATTCCAAATGTGCAAGGTCTTGGGTCGCATTGTCGTGTCTACGATCACGAAATGCAATCTTGTTCATGTTTCTGACTCATGCAGGCGACGGTTGTCAAGTGAACATGTTCCTCATCAGCCGGAAGTGCCCATAAACACTGTCCTCTTTACTATATCGTAATTTGATCTCATTCGTGTTTCTGACTCATGCAGGCGACGGTTGTCAAGTGAACATGTTCCTCATCAGCCGGAAGTGCCCATAAACACTGTCCTGTTTACTATATTGTAATTTGATCTCATTCGTGTTTCTGACTCACGCAGGCGACAGTTGCCAAGTGAACATGCCCGTCATCGGCCGCAACTACCCATACACACTGCCCTGTTTACGATCATGTAATGCGTTCTCATTCGTGTTTCTAATGCAGGTGATGGTTGCCACGTGAACATGTCCGTTATCGGCCGCAACTGCCGCATTGGAAAAGGGGTGGTCCTGCTCGGGTCTTACATCCAAGACAATGTTGTTATCCAGGACGGAGCGGTGCTCAAGTGTGCGATGGTCTGTGAGGGCGCCCTGGTCTCCAGCGGTGCAAAGCTTGAGCCAGGGTCGATTGTGAGCTATGGTGCTACAGTAGGCCCACAACACGTGGTTCCCAAGAACATGCGCATCTCTCTCTGCCAGCAGATACGTGCGGATGAGGTGTGTATGCTATGTATGTTGTGCTGTGGTGCTGTGTGTTGTGCTGTGTTGTATGTGCTGTGGTGACACACACAACACAGCACATGGCACACAACACGCGGTGCCCAATAACATGCGCATCTCTCTCTGCCAGCAGATACGTGCAGATGAGGTGTGTGTGTTGTGCTGTGGTGACCAGCTGCGGTGCTGTGTGTGTAGTATGTGCTGTGGTGACACACATAGCACAGCACACACAGCACACAACACGCAGTGCCCAAGAACACACGCATCTTTCTCTGCCAGCAGATACGTGCAGATGTGGTGTGTGTGTTGTGCTGTGGTTACCAACTGTGGTGCTGTGTGTGTTGTACTGTTCTGTGTTGTATGTGCTGTGGTGACACACACACAGCCCACAGCACACAGCACATGGTGCCCAAGAATATGCGCATCTCTCTCTGCCAGCAGATACGTGCAGATGAGGTGTGTGTGTTGTGCTGTGGTGACCAGCTGCGTTGCTGTGTGTGTAGAATGTGCTGTGGTGACACACATAGCACAGCAAACACAGCCCACAACACGTAGTGCCCAAGAACATGCGCATCTCTCTCTGCCAGCAGATACGTGCAGATGAGGTGTGTGTGTTGTGCTGTGGTGACCAGCTGCGGTGCTGTGTGTGTAGTATGTGCTGTGGTGACACATAGCACAGCACACACAGCACACAACACGCAGTGCCCAAGAACATGCGCATCTCTCTCTGCCAGCAGATACGTGCAGATGTGGTGTGTGTGTTGTGCTGTGGTTACCAACTGTGGTGCTGTGTGTGTTGTGCTGTTCTGTGTTGTATGTGCTGTGGTGACACACACACAGCCCACAGCACACAGCACATGGTGCCCAAGAATATGCGCATCTCTCTCTGCCAGCAGATACGCGCAGATGAGGTGTGTATGCTGTGTATCTTGTGCTGTGGTGCTGTGTGTTGTGCTGTGTTGTATGTGCTGTGGTATCACACACACACACACGGCACACACAGCCCACAACACATGTTGCCCAAGAACATGTGCATCTCTCTCTGCCAGCAGATATGTGCGGATGAGGTGAGTGACACTTTGGGTGCTAGGTAGAAAGCAAAACAGAACAACACAAAGCAATGCAATGCGAAAATTACAATACATTACATTGCGTGACATGACATGGCATGGCATGACATACCAAAGCCAGCAGATACGAGCAGATGGTGTGAGTGACACTTAGGGTGCTAGGTAGCAAGCAAAGCAGAACAACAAAAAGCAATGGAATGTAAAAAATACATTACGTTACATACCATTACATTGCATGGCGTGGCATTGCATTACACAGCGTGAGATAACACAACATAATACAACACAGCATGACACAACATAACGCAACATGACACAACATAACATAACACAACATAACACGACATGACACACCACAACATTATGCAGCATAACATGACAAAACAAAACCATGACCCTCCCACCAACACACACACACCACCACCGTCATACACACACACACCACCACAAATACACACACCACTATCAGCATGCACACACACACACACCACCACCACCACCACCGACACACACACCACCATCGGCATGCACACACACACCACCACCACCACCGGCACACACACACCACCACCAACACACAAAACCATGCCACTCCATCGGCATGCACACACACACACACCACCACCACCACCGGTACACTCACACCACCATCACCACCGCCGGCCCACACGCACATACACACCACCACCACCACCACCGGCACACAAAACCATGTCACTCCCTCTGTGTCGCAGAAAGGGAGCGATGACGAGTTGGAGTACTCTCAGAAGGGTGCGAAACAAAGGCCAGGCACTGGCTTGGGCGCCGGCTCTGACGATGACAGCGATAGTGACAGTGACAGTGACAGTGACCTCAGCACAGGGGAATGTGCGATGGAGAAGCCTAGCGAGGTAGTGCTGAAGGCCGCCTCCGCTATTACGGCCGCCCGCATCAAGGCAGAAGGAAGTGAGTCCGTACCCCTAACGACCCACCCTACCACCAACCCCCAAACCCTTCTCTCCCCAAGCCCTTGCCACCCATGCATACAGATAATCACTTCACCAACCCACCAACCCTACCACCTAGCAATGCAGTACTGAAGGCCGCTTCAGCCATAACTGCTGCCCGCATCAAGGCAGAAGAAAGTGAGTCCGTACCCCTTCACACCCGACTTCCCCATCTGCTTATCCTCGTCTGTCCACTCTTATCTTCCTCTCCCTCTCCCACTAACTCAAAACCCACCAACTCACCCAACCACCCACCCACCAACCACCCAACCACCCACCTTGCACGATAGTGCTGAAAGCCGCCTCCACCATTACTGCAGCTCGCATCAAGGCAATGGGAAGTGAGTCCAACCCACTAACCCACCTACCACCAACCAACCACCAACCACCTAGAAATGTAGTCCTGAAAGCCACCTCAGCCATTACTGCTGCTCGCATCAAGGCAGAAGGAAGCGAGTCCAACTCACTTACCCAACCACCGAACCAAACAGCGATAACGCTAAACCCAATCACTCCCATCCACTGCGAAGCTGTACATAGGAGGCACAGTCAAGTGGATGAGGCTTCAACCCACCCACGCACCAACCCACCAACCACCAACCCACCCACGCACCAACCCACCAACCCACCCACGCACCAACCCACCAACCCACCCACGCACCCACGCACCAACCCACCTACCAGCCAAGGCTTCGACCCCCCCACTTCAGGCTTCAGGCCAGTTCAGGCTTCCCCCCCCCACCACCACCACCACCACCAACCCACCAACCCATCTACCAACCCACCAACCAACCAACCCACCCACGCAGACAGAAACACCAACGCTAAACCCGATCACTCCCCTCCCCTGAGTAGCTGTACATGGGAGGATCAGTCAAGTGGATGAGACTTCAACCCACCCACGCACCAACCCACCAACCCACCCATGCACCCACGCAGCTACCCACCTACCAACCAAGGCTTCAACCCCCCCAGTTAATGCTTCAGGCCAGTTCAGACTTCAACCCACCCGCCCACCTACCCACCAACCCATCTGACAACCAACCCGCCTACCAACCAACCCACCTACCAACCAACCCACCCCGACAGAAACACCAACGCTAAACCTAATAACTCCCCTCCCTTGTGTCGCTGTACAAAGGAGGCACAGTCAAGTGGATGAGGCTTCAACCTACCCCCCCCACCACCTACCCACCAACCCACCTACCAACCAACCCACCCCGACAGAAACACCAACGCGAAACCCAATAACTCCCCTTCCCTGTGTCGCTGTACAAAGGAGGCACAGTTAAGTGGATGAGGCTTCAACCTACCCACCCACCACCTACCAACCAACCCACCTACCAACCCACCCCAACAAAAACACCAACGCTAACCCCAATCCCTCCCCTCCCCTGCGTAGCAGTACAAAAGAGAATCAGTGGCGGCGGTGGTGCAACCTACCCACCTACCCACCAGCCCACACACCCACCGAACCAAACAGTGACAACACTAAACCCAGTCACTCCCCTCCCCTGCAAAGCAGTACAAAGGAGGACCAGTGCCGGCGGTGGTGCAACCCCTCCTGTCGAAGCTGGCCTCGCCTTCGATACAGACGCCGTGGGTGCCAACGGCGCCGGCTTTGTGTGGCGCCTGGTGGAGGGCATTAGCTTAGAGCGCTTCTCCTTGGCACCGCCCAATCTGTAAGTGTGTATGCTTCGATGACTGGCGTGAAATTCATACCGGTTTGCAAGTGTACTGTGAAGGATTAAAATAACATTGCTACAGTAAATTCTCTTGTGCTTTGTGTGGCGCCTGGTGGAGGGCATTAGCTTAGAGCGCTTCTCCTTGGCACCGCCCAATCTGTAAGTGTGTATGCTTCGATGACTGGCGTGAAATTCATACCGGTTTGCAAGTGCACTGTGAAGGATTAAAATAACATTGCTACAGTGCATTCTCTTGTGCTTCGTGTGGCGCCTGGTGGAGGGCATTAGCTTAGAGCGCTTCTCCTTGGCACCGCCCAACCCGTAAGTGTGTTTAATATAGCCCCTCCTGTCATGGCTGGGCAAGCCTATTGGGCCTACACCTGAACTGTAACAAACATGCAGGTCTGTTTCTTACAGGCCATTGAAGTCATTTGCAAGTGTACCATGAAGAATTCAAATAGCATTGCTACAGTTCATTCTCTTGTGTTTTGTGTGGTGTGTAGTGGAGGGCATTAGCTCAGAGCGCTTCTCCTTGGCACCGCCCAACCTGTAAGTGTGTTTGCTTAGGCGACTGGCGTGAAAGTCATACCGGTACGCAAGTGTACTGTGAAGGATTAAAATAACATTGCTACAGTGCATTCTCTTGTGTTTTGTGCGGCGCCTGGGGGAAGGCATTAGCTCAGAACGCTTTTCCTTGGTGCCGCCTAACCTGTAAGTGTGTTAGATATAGCATGAAGCCCTTCCTGTCACGATTGGGCAAGCCTATTTGGCCTACCCCTGGACAGAAACATATGTAGACATAAACTGCAATGGCCATATTCGACGCAGGGCTAACATTCGAAACGAAGAGGGAGAGGCTGAGGATGAGGTGGCTGGAGCCACGGAGCGTGGCGGCGCTGGTGGTGGCTTCGCTGCTGGAGGCGAAGATGAATCTGCTTCTGAGGGTAGGTGTAGAATTGAATATTCCACCTAGCCTTTTCTACACTGTGTCTTATTTGGTCAAGTTCAGGATTCAAGGCCTAGAAGGTGCCATGCGCAGGCAATACAGGGGCAGTGGGTAGGTGTGGGTGGCTGGTACCACGGAAAGTGGCAGTTCAGCTGGTGGCCTCGCTGCTAGAGGCGGAGATGAATCTGCCTCTGAGGGTAGGTGTAGAAATGAATATTATTCTACACCGTGTCTTTTTAGGCAAGGTTATGATCCAGGGCCTAGAAGCTGCCATGCGCAGCCAATACAGGAACTGTGGGTGGGTGCAAAATTAAATAATTAACCTAGTCTTTTCTACACCGTGTCTTTTGTAGGCAAGGTTATGATTCAGGGCCAAGAAGCTGCTCTGCATAGCCCAAATAGGAACAGTGGGTAGGTGTGAGTGGCCGGTGCCACGGAACGTGGCTGCGCACACCCCCACACCCCCCACCCCCATACCCTCCACCCCCTACCCCACACCCACACAACCCCACACCCAATTCCCTACCAAATACTCAACCTTGTCCCCCCCCCCCCCCCCCTCATCTTGCAGAGGACTCAGATGGGGAGACCAACCCAGATGCAATCTTCTAGCGCGAGGCACCCTCCACTCCCTCCCCCCCCCCACACACACCCACTCCCAATTCCCTACCAAATACTCAAAACCTCTCCCCTCCCCCCCCCACCCCCCTCATCTTGCAGAGGACTCGGATATGGAGACCTAACCAGATGCAATCTTCTAGCGCGAGATACCCTTCACCCCAACCCCCACCCCCACCCCGTACCTTCCACCCCTACCCCCCCCACAACCCCACTCCCAATTCCCTACCAAATACTCAAAACCTCTCCCCCCCTTCATCTTGCAGAGGACTCAGATGTGGAGACCAACCCAGATGCAATCTTCTAGCGCGAGGTACCCTTCACCCCAACCCCCACCCCCACCCCTTACCCTCCCCCCCTACCCCCCCACAACCCCACTCCCAATTCCCTACCAAATACTCAAAACCTCTCCCCCCCTTCATCTTGCAGAGGACTCGGATGTGGAGACCAACCCAGATGCAATCTTCTAGCGCGAGGTACCCTCCACCCCCTATTCCCCCAAACACAACCCCACTCCCAATTCCCTTCCAAATACTCAAACCTTCTTCCCCTCCCCACCCCCTTCGTCTTGCAGTGGACTCTGATGAGGAGACTGACCCAGATGCGATCTTCAACCGCGAGGTTTCAGAAACCTTCATGCGCTGTGTCAAGATGAAGTTTGATCAGGTGAGGGGGACTGCTTGTAGTATTGTCTGATTAGGGTGTAGGGTGGTGGTGGTGGTGGTGGTGGTGGTGGGGTGGGGGGGTGGGGGGGGGGGGCGAGGGGTTGAGGTGTGTGTGTGGCGGGGAGGGGGGGGGGGGGGGCAAGCGGGCGAGGTTTCATAAACCTTCATACGCTGCGTCAAGATGAAGCTTGATCAGGTGGGGGACCAGGTGGTTACATGGTGGTGGTTGGATTGGTGTTGGAGACATGGTGGAGGTGGGGTGTGGGGTGGTGGTGGTGGTGGAGGTGGAAAGATGCAGTTTGATCAGGTGGGAGAGATTGCATTTAGTATCGTCTGATTGTACTCTCGTGACACTACTTCACATTTTGTTTTTTATGTCTTATACATCTCTCTGTGTGCAGACTAATGCCGTGATGGACCCAAATGGATTGAATGGATGAAAAGCATTTTGTATTTAAAACTCTTATCCATCTTTCCATATTTCAGTGCAGACTTATGCCGTGATCGAGCTGGATGGAGCTGAATGGATGAAACACATTTTTTTAATATCGTGTATATCTTTCCTCTTCTCTCAGTGCAGACTAATGCCGTGATTGAGCCGGATGGATTGAATGGATGAAATGCATTTTTTATTTGAACTCTTATCCATCTTTCAGTCTCTTTCTGTGCTGGTTAATGCCGTTATCCAGCTGAATGGGTTTTAATGGATTGATGAAGACCGCTCCTTCGCAGACCATTGGCTTTACTACACATTTTGTATACAATATTTTATCCATCTTTCAACCTCTTTTTGTGCAGACTAATGCTTTGATCAAGCTGAATGGGCTGAAGATTGCTGAGGACTGCTCCTTTGCTCTGCTACACCTTTTGTTTGTAATCTTGTTTGTTTGTAATCTCTGATAGTTCTCTCAACCTCTCAGTGTGCAGGTTAATACCATGATCGAGCTGAACGGATTGACAATTCCTGAAGGCCGCTCCTTCGCTCTACTACACCTTCTGTATGCAGTGTCTGATCGTTCTCTCGACCTCTCCTTACTGTGTGCATGTTTTTTTATTTGAACTCTTATCCATCTTTCAGTCTCTTTCTATGCAGGTTAATGCCGTGATCAAGCTGAATGGATTGACAATTGCTGAAGGCCGCTCCTTGGCTGACCGTTCGCTCTACTACACATTCTGTATGCAATATCTGGTCGCTCTCTCAATTTCGGTGTGCAGGTTAATGTTGTGATTGAACTGACTGCGATGAAGATTGCTGAAGGCCGCTCCTTCGCTGACCGTTCACTCTACCACCCATGCGCATGCAATGTCTGATTGTTATTTCAGTCTCTTTCTGTGCAGGTTAATGCCGTAATCGAGCTTACTGGGTTGAAGATTGGTGAGGACCGTTTAGGATTCTACAAATTTTGAATGCAATATCTTATAGGTCTCTCAACTTTTTTGTGCAGGTTAATGCCGTGATTGAGCTGAATGGGTTGAAGATTGCTGAAGACCGCTCCTTTGCCGACTGTGCGCGCTACTACACAGTTTGTATGCAATATCTTATCCATCTTTCAACCTCTCTTTGTGCAGGTTAATGCTGTGATCGAGCTGAATGGGTTGAAGATTGCTGAAGACCGCTCCTTTGCCGACTGTGCGCGCTACATCTTCACCACCATGTGTGCCATGTGCCTTCCTGCAACGCCCAGGCTGGCGGCTGGGGAGTATGCCTGCCTCTTCCCCAGCACATCCCCAGATATGAGTACGCAGGTGAGCAGGCTCTTCTGCATTATGGGTAGGGGTGGGGCGTGGGTGTGATTATGGGGGAGGGTGATTGCGAGGGTGGGTCTTGGTGTGGGGAGCAGGCCTGCCTCTTCCCCAGCACATCCCCAGATATGAGTACGCAGGTGAGCAGGCTCTTCTGCATTATGGGTAGGGGTGGGGCGTGGGTGTGATTATGGGGGAGGGTGATTGCGAGGGTGGGGTCTTGGTGTGGGGAGCAGGCCTGCCTCTTCCCCAGCACATCCCCAGATATGAGTACGCAGGTGAGCAGGCTCTTCTGCATTATGGGTAGGGGTGGGGCGTGGGTGTGATTATGGGGGAGGGTGATGTGAGGGTGGGTCTTGGTGTGGGGAGCAGGCCTGCCTCTACCCCAGCACATCCCCTGACATGAGTACGCAGGTGAGCAGGCTCTTAAGCATTCTGGGTAGGGGTGGCGGTGAGGCGTGGGTGTGAGTGTGGGGTAGGGTGATTGCGAGGGTGGGTCTTTGTGTGAGGAGCAGGCCTGCCTCTTCCCCAGCACATCCCCTGACATGAGTACACAGGTAAGCAGGCTCTTCAGCATTATGGGTAGGGGTGGCAGTGGGGGTGAGGCGTGAGTGTGATTGTGGGGGAGGGTGATTGCGAGGGTGGGTCTTGATGTCGGAAGGAGGCCTGCCTCTTCCCCAACACATCCCCTGACATGAGTACACTGGTAAGCAGGCTCTTCAGCATTATGGGAAATGGTGGCAGTGGGGGTGGGGCGTGGGTGAGAGTGTGGGGGAAGGTGCTCGCGAGGGTGGGTCTTTGTGTGGGGAGCAGGCCTACCTCTTCCCCAACACATCCCCTGACATGAATATACCGGTGAGCAGGCTCTTCAGCATTATGGGTAGGGGTGGGGCGTAGGTGTGAGTGTGGGGGAGGGTGATCGAGAGATTGGGTCTTGGTGTGGTGAGCTGGCATGTATGGGCTGTCAGCGCGACAGGTAGCAACATAATTAGAGCAGCGGACCGAAGCCAGGGTGTACGAAGCAACATAATGAGAGCAGCGGACCGAAGCCAGGGTGTACGAAGCAACATAATGAGTGCAGCGGACCAAAGCCAGGGTCTATGAGACAGTTAGGGCCAGGGTTACTTGTTTCGTGTTAGTTTCCAACACTCAAGCACTCAAACCCTCAAGCCTCCAACACGTACCTCATCCCCAGCAGGACACCAAACATGAAAAACCTGGTAAGCAGGCTTTTCAGCATTGCAAGTGTCCCTCAGCCCCTCAACCCCCCTCAATACCTCAACCCCTCGCCCGCTTGCCCCTCAACCCCCTCAACCCTCACATCCTCATATCCCTCAACCCCTCAACCCTCACCTCTCAACCCTTCCACCCCCCCCCCCCCCCCCCCCCCCCATGCACCCCTCACATCCCTCAACCCCCTCACCACTTACTCCCTCCACTCACACCACTCACACACCACCACTCACCCCCACCTCTCACACACCACCCCTCACACACACCACAACACCACACACCACCCCCCACCCCTCACCCCTGAACCTTGCACAGAATGGTAAGATAGCTCTCATCAGGCTGTTCAAGAAACAGCTCACTGATTGACCCCTCACAATTCACCACTCACTCCATCACCCACTGTGCCCCACCACTCACCACCACCCCTCACTCGCTCACCGCTCACCCCCACCCCTCACACGTCACCCCTCACCCCTCACCCCTGAACCTTGCGCAGACTGGTAAGATAGCTCTCATCAGGCTGTTCAAGATGCAGCTCACTGATTGACCCCTCACAATTGACCCCTCACTCCCTCACCCACTGCGCCCCAACACTCAACTCCACCACTCAACCCCACCACTCAACCCCACCACTCAACCCCACCACTCAACCCCACCACTCAACCCCACCACTCAACCCCACCACTCAACCATGGATCTTGCGCAGGAGGGTAAGATTGCTCTACTCAGGCAATTCAAGAAGCAACTCACTGACTGGAGCCCTCTGCTGCAGCGCTTCCTCAAGAACGAAGACGACCAGGTGAGAATAAATTGTATGTTGTTAAGCCCCGCCACACACCCAACTCCACCCACACCCATACCCACAAACACACCCACAACCACGCGGACTGGAGCCCTCTGCTGCAGCGTTTCCTCAAGAACGAAGACGACCAGGTGAGAATAAATTGTATGCTGTTTAGCCCCGCCACACACCCAACTCCACCCACACGCATACCCACAAACACACCCACAACCACGCGGACTAGAGCCCTCTGCTGCAGCGTTTCCTCAAGAACGAAGACGACCAGGTGGGAATAGATTGTATGCTGTTGAGCCCCATCACATGCCCAACCCCACCCACACACACACACGCACACCCACACAAACATACCCACACGCACAACCACAACCACACCGACTGGAGCCCTCTGCTGCAGCGTTTCCTCAAGAACGAAGACGACCAGGTGAAAACATATTGTATGCTGTTGAGCCCCGTCACATGCCCAACCCCACCCACACACACACCCACACGCATACCCACGAACACACCCACAAACACGTGGACTGGAGCCCTCTGCTGCAGCGCTTCCTCAAGAACGAAGACGGCCAGGTGAGGATAGATTGTTTGCTGTTGAGCCCCGCCACACACCCAACTCCACCCAAACCAACATCCGCACACCCCCACACATAACCACACCAACACCCACAAATATACCCACAACCACACCGACTGGAGCCCTCTGCTGCAGCGCTTCCTTAAGAATGAAGATGATCAGGTGAGAACCGGTTGTATGCTGTTGAGCCCTGCCACATGCCCAACCCCACCCGCACACACCCGCACACCCACACAAACATACCCACAAACACACAACCACAACCACACCGACTGGAGCCCTCTGCTGCAGAGCTTCCTTAAGAATGAAGACAACCAGGTGAGAATATATTGCATGCTGTTGAGCCTCGCCACATGCCCAACCCCACCCACACCAACACTCGCACACCCACACAAACATACCCACAAACACACAACCACACCCACACCGACTGGAGCCCTCTGCTGCAGAGCTTCCTTAAGAATGAAGACAACCAGGTGAGAATATATTGCATGCTGTTGAGCCTCGTCACATGCCCAACCCCACCCACACCAACACCCGCACACCCAAACACACATACCCACATACCCCCACACACAACCACGCAGACTGGAGCCCTCTGCTGCAGCTCTTCCTTTAGAATTAAGACGACCAGGTGAGAATATCTTGTATGCTGTTGAGCCCCGCCACACACCCAACCCCACCCACACCGACACCCGCACGCATACCCACACACACACCCACAACCAGGTGGACTGGAGCCCTCTGCTGCAGCGCTTCCTAAAAATGAAGACGGCCAGGTGAAAACATATTGTATGCTGTTGAGCCCCGCCACACCTCCAACCCCACCCACACCAACACCCGCCCACCCACACACATACCCACAACCACATGGAGCCTTTTGTTACAGCGCTTCCTTAAAAATGAAGACGGCCAGGTGAGAATACAATGTATGCTGTTGAGTATGCTGTTGAGCCCCCACACCCACACCCACACCAACACCAAGATCCACTCTCGCAACCCCCCTCCTCCCATACCCCCACCCCACCTTACCCCCCCCCCACACACACACCAAGAACCACCCTCGCAACCACCCTCACCCCCCCACCACCACCACCACACACACACCTACACATTACACCAACACACATACCTACACATGATACAAACACACATACCTGCACATTACACATGCACACACACCTACACATAACACAAACACACACGCGTCCCGCCCTACCCCCCCCCCGACACTCTCACCTCAACCTTTAACCCTCCGCCTCCCTCCCCCAGATTGAGGTTTTGTTAACACTGGAGGAGTACTGCTCTGACGAGGGAGTGTTTGAAGGCAGCGGAGACCAAGGAAAAGCATTCGCTGAGATCTTCCCACAGGTGGGTAGATGTGGTGTGTGGTTGTGGAGTATGTGTGGATGTGGTGTGTGTGGATGTGGTGCGTGTGTGTGTGCCAGACCAGTGCTAGCCAGTTGCCAGACTTGCACAACCACGAATGACGAGGGAATGTTTGAGGGCAGCGGAGACCAAGGGAAAGCATTCGCTGAGGTCTTCCCACAGGTGGGTGGATGTGGTGTGTGTGATTGTGGTGTGTGTGTGTGGTTTGGGAGTGTGCCAAACCAGTGGTAGCCAGTTGCCAGACTTGCACAACCACAAATGATCTAGAGTCGGGTTGCCAATCACGATATCGTTGGTATCTAAATCCAGTCTAAATCGTACATTTATATCGGTATGTATATATGTTACAGTCCAGGGATAGTCCTCATCATTACCTTCCAACATTCCCTCGCAGCTGCTCCAACAGTTGTATGACATCCCACTGCATCATGAGCATCCTCATCACCACCTTCCTACATTCTTCCGGAGCTCCTTAAACAGTTGCATGACATCCCGCTGCATCATGAGCATCCTCATCATCATTTTCCTTTATTCCCTTGCAGCTGCTCCAACAGTTGTATTCCATCCCACTGCATCATGAGCATCCTCATCATCACCTTACTACATGCCCTCGTAGCTGCTCCAACAGTTGTTTTCCATACCACTGCATCATGAGCAACCTCATCATGAGCATCCTCATCATCATTTCCCTTTATTCCCTTGCAGCTGCTCTAACAGTTGTATTCCATCCCACTGCATCATGAGCATCCTCATCATCACCTTCCTACATGCCCTTGCAGCTGCTCCAACAGTCGTATTCCATACCACTGCATCATGAGCATCCTCATCATCACCTTCCAACAGCTGTTTGACATCCCACTGCATCATGAGCAACCTCACCATCACCTTCCTACATTCCCTTGCAGCTGCTCCAACAGTCGTGTTCCATACCACTGCGTCATGAGCATCCTCATCATCGCCTTCCAACATTTCCTTGCAGGTGCTCCAACAGTTGTATGACTCAGATGTGATTAGCGAGGAGGCCTTCTTGGCTTGGGCTGGCGAGAAGGAGCATGCAGACGAAAGCGAACGCTTGTACCTCATCAAGGTGGGCGCAAACATTTATGTATATATTTGTGCAGGGGGGGGGGGGGGGGGGGGGGGCAGATTGTTTACCGCATCATTGATACGGATAGAGAACGCGAGCACATGTCTATACCGTTGAAATCATGTCGATACACCCAGGGGGGAGGGGGTGGGGGGGTGGGGGGGGGGGGGTCCAGCTTTATTTGTACTTCGTGTAACTTCCTTGCTAGCGCGAATTTTCGAGCGTAGATGAGAGTGAACACTTGTACCTTATTAAGGTGTGCTTGTATTAGACGCGCTGTCTAGTGCATGTGCAAGCTGACATCATTAGCTCTCTAGCTTGCTGAAATCTGTATGTGGGCTGAGGCCAGTGGCTTGCTCTTGAGGCCGCCTACAAGCTGCTGCATGTGACACAAGCTTTTTCAATTTCATATTAACACATGGATAGACACGCCCATGTCAGGTCAATACAAGTCCGCTCAGCAAATTCCGGGCAGGGGAGCTATCCAACCATTCCACAATCAACAGTTTGAAGGACTCATTGTACCGTCACCAACACCGGGGTGCCATTGTTTACATGGCGCTGGCTGGTGATGAGCAAAGAGACGGCTGCTTCAGATTGCTTTGTGTGAAATAATAGTGTTGTGTCAGGTCTTCCACATGCATGTTCGCTGCTTTAAGCCCGCTCCGCAAATTCCTGGCTTGTACCTGATTAAGGTGGGCGCAAACATGTATGTATGTATTATTTGTTTGTTTATGTATTTATTTATGCATTTATGCGTTTATTTGTTGAAAGAATGTTCACCCCCAGAACACAAACCAGCGCCACCGAGGATTCAGAAAGAACATGTCATTCGTTTTTGGTCGTTCATTCGTGTGTTCATTCGTATGTTCATTCAGTAGTTTGTTTGTTCGTTCATTCATTCATTTTGTTCGTTTGTTCATTCAATTGTCTTTTCATTCCTTTGTTTGTTCATTCTTTTGTTTGTTCATTTTTTTTTTTTCGTGCGTTCATTTGTTTGATTGAATGATCATTCATTTGCTCATTGGTTTGTTTGTTTGTTTTTGTCTCGATCGGTCTTTTGATTGTTTGTTTGTTTGATCGATCGCTCATTCATTCATTCATTCATTGATTTGTTAATGTATGCTTATGTTCTTTCATGGATTCATTCATTCATTTGCATGCTCATACATTCATGTGTGTGATTGTACATTCGTTTGTTTGATCGTTCGATCGCTCATTCATTCATTCATTCATTCATTCATTCATTCATTCATTCATTCATTTATGCTACATTAATTCATGCATTCATTTGTTTGTCTGTTACTTCGCTCAGTCATGTGTTAGTTTGTTAGTTTGCTTGTTTGTTCATGCATGCATACATTTTTTGTTTCATGCGCTTGTTTTTTGTTTCTTGGTTATTTCATTTTCCCAATGGTGTGTTCGTAACTTCATTTCTTTCCTCTTTGATACTTACGTACATTTCAAACGTATTGCTTCCCAGGCTGCTAAATTCATGGAGTGGCTGCGGGAGGCTGATGACAGTGATGACGACGAGGATGATGATGACAGTGATGAGTCCGATTAATGAACTCTGCACTGTTTCATTTGCTGGATACTCTTGGCAACTCCCCGCCAGCTCCAACAGACAGCAACTGGGCCAAACGCAATGCCTGAGGCTGCACTAGAATGCTTGTTGTATCAGCCTTCAGACACACTAGCTAGCTTCAGGTTTGGCTCGAACCCCGCACCTTCATCATTTGAACGAGCTCCACCTTTGGGCCATTCGTCAAAACGGGTTAACATGTGTAGTATAAAAGCTACTGCACCACTCTCTTGTGTACAGCTGGCTGTGCAGTAGTTGTACAGTCCTGGGTACCTCCAGCCTCAATGTACGCAAACAGATACCTTGTGGCTGTTTGGAGGTGCCAATGTACCATATAAGTCTAGATGAACAGCAGGAATGCGAAGGGCCACATCGGTATTTGTACATGAAAACCCGGCTCAAACCGTGGCTTAAACCTGCTCAAATCGTGGCCCAAACCGTGGCTCAAACCGTGTCCCAAACTGGCTCAAACCGTGGCTTAAACCGGCTCAAACCGTGGCCCAGGATGGCAAACGTGGCGAAACTTGTCAGACAAAAATTTGGCGAATTGAGCTTGGCCAATTTCTATATTTAACCAAACTATGTTCTTATACATAATATCCGTACACTAGGTTACATACGTTGCAGCATGCATTAATAATTTATTATTGGGTGAATAATGCGATACCTTTGTCCTCTAACTTGCTAGAGTTGTGTCAGACTGTTAGCTGGTCTCTAGTACAGAACAAAGACCTATCTCTATCTTCGACCTCGTCAAGCTTCTACACGAGGATTGTAAACAACAACCGCAGAAAATAATGAATGTGTCGAACTAGGAGGGAGAGTGGGAGCAGGGATGTTTAGAACGGATATATTTAACCTCACTATGGTATTACACATAATATCTGTCAGCGTTGGCTGTATTCTTGCCTTCCTGTATTTTTTACGCCCGGGTCCCATCTGGACCGTCCCTTGCTGTCCGGGGGTCTTTCCTGGACCCTATACCCTAGAACTGTTACAATGCCTGCGCCACTTAGAGCGCCGCCCCTTTTTGTAATCTGTCCCAAGTTCTCGTATTCTTTTTCTTAACTTCTCACTTGAACTTGAACTTGGTCACATAGCTTCAGCCAGCAATTTGGCTGCTTGCTGTCTTCGGCAGTAAAACAATTATTACCAGGAACGGGAGTAGAAAAAAAAGTTCCCCCCCCCCCCCCTCCCCCCCCCCCCCCCCCCCCCCCCCCCACCCCACCCCGCTTAAAAAAAACTGAGGGCTGTGCCCCCCCCCCCCCCCCCCCTAAATAGAAATACATTTTTTTGAAAAACTTATAATTGGATTCTGGGGGTTGTCAATATGGCGCACATAATGGCATCCTCGGAATTCCCACAGAAGTATTGTGTGAAATTCAAAACTCAGTTCTGCACCCCCTTGGGGTTGCTTAAGTACCGTGGTCGCCCTTGCAGGAGGCGGCCAGAAACTGGAGTTTTCATTATACTAAACCGGTCCAAACAAAACAGTAGCAGGACAGTTTTCTCAGCATGGTTCAACTAAACTTCCCCTTGGGCCCCACCCAACTCGGCCCCAATGTTGCATGGGCCTTGACCGGAGGCCTTTCCAGGTTTTGTCCAAATCAGAATAATATACATTGCACATAACTAGGATAGTAGGATCTACAACAGGTATTTGTACATCGCAGAAGGATCTGTAACATATATCTTGTACCGTACATTTGAATAAGCAGAACAGTACACGGTGAAAAGTGCAACGTGAGCCAAACAAATATGAGTGGTTCCTGAGGAGCTCCCGTTGATAAGACCTTTCCTAGTCTTCTGCTGCCCATGGTGTTCCGGCTCACACAGCAAACAACGGTCTTATCAGCACCATCGGTCCTCAGGTCTGTAACATACAAACACAACCTCTATTTACCTCCAAGCAGAGCCTTCCAATTATAATTATTACAAGGTTCTATACGCCAGGTTTGGCGTCTAAGCGTCTGCACATTGCAGCCAACAATTACCCCCCGTGCGAGAACCACAGAAACTAGGGATTTCTAGTGGACATGTCGGAGTGCAGGTTCGAACCGGGGACTCCTCCGGATGTGGTGACCATTCTAACCCGTACACCACTCGGGGGCACAAGCAGTATCTCCACTATGCATCTAATCTGCACGACCTGGCAACGACATTCGAACTATCTCCTCGCTGTTGCTGGTTTGTGTCGGGATACCCACCTCCTGGGGTGAAAGTCCCTTCACAAAAAAACCCTCTCCCTCCCTCCAAGGAGTACCTCCTTGCGGTACAGGCCCAATACCCAGCTGGGGAAGATGTTCCTGTGGGGGAGGGATCAGTATTTTTTTTTGTATGGCATGTTTGTATGTTAGTATGTTTGTGTGTTTGTATGTTTTATTAGTATGTTTGACTTGTTTGTATGTTTTGTAGTATGTAAGTGTGTTTGTGTGTTTGTATGTCTGTATGTTTTGTAGTATGTTAGTATGTATGTGTGTAGGTAGTATGTTAGTATGTTTGTTCATTTTGCATGTTTGTATGCTTGGCATTTTTTTGTATGTTAGTACTCAACGGATGGATGCTTGGTTTGGATAAATGGATGGGAGGGTGGGTGGAAGTGTGAATGAATGAATGAATGAATGAACGAATGAATGCATGAATGAATGAATGAATGAATGCATGAATGAATGAATGAATGAATTGATGCATGAATGAATGCATGAATGAATGAATGCATGAATGAATGAATGCATGAATGAATGAATGCATGAATGAATGAATGAATGAATGAATGAATGAATGAATGCATGAATGCATGAATGAATGCATGAATGAATGAATGAATGAATGAATGAATGAATGAATGAATGAATGAATGAATTAATGAATGGATGAGTGACTGAATGCATGCATGAAAACCAGGCACCTATACTACCGTATATGTAGTTAGCGGAAGTGGCCATGCAGTTGCGGTTGAACACACTGCTGATGCGTTGCTGTGGCCAGTCACCGGAGGGAAGCTGGTGTTATATGGGGTACCTTCAATGAACCAGGGTGGCATGGTTGAGACACACAGTCGAGTTGCATGGCTGGGCTGTGTAGGTGGAGATGTTTACTGAAAGCTAGCATGGCTCATGGGACACGGTTGAGACAATCAGTCGAGTTGCATGGCTGGGGCTGTGAAGGTGGGGGCATTCATTGTTCCCTAGCATGGCGCATGGGTGAACTAGTTGAGTCGGGTTGGAACAAGCGACGGTACCGCAATATAAGTGATTGAGGCGGGAAGGAGGTGGAGAGGGCGAAGTTCAGTTTGCCTTTCTGAAATTCCTGCCGGACGCTACGTGACGTCATGTACCTCTACGTTCAAAATACAAATCGTACCGCCGAAAACATCCCGAAAATGTCCCCTCTTTCCTACTTCTAGCCTCGAGCGCGACTCAACTGCCACCCCCTCCCAAGATCCCCTCATCGCGATTGCGAATTCCTCCCCCCTACCTTATACCCGTCTCCCATAGTGGCGATGGCCATGTCCGAGGATCCCAAGCCAGAAGAGGGCAAAACGCCTATCATGCCTATCACTGCCAAAGGCGCTCCAAACTTCCAACATGTTGCCTCGTTGACGGGACACAGCATGGCCGTTGCGACTGTTAAATTTTGCCCCGCGGGCGGTAACCAGATCGCAACTGGCAGTGCGGACAAGACTGTCAAGATCTGGCAAACGCCCCCCTGCAGCACTAGCAACAGCACTGACTCGACTCCCTCAATAGAAGCTTCTCTTAACCTCTCTGGACACTCGCAAGGAATTTCAGATGTAGCATGGATTCCGGATGGCAGATATGTGTGCTCAGCTTCAGACGACCATACCCTGAAACTCTGGGTAGGTAAATTACAACAAGAATTGTGTTGTCCTGCAAAGAACAAGTATTCATAGAAAGGTGCATAGAAAGGAAACTGTCATACGAGGAGGTTGTTGTGGAATTATGATGCAGGGGGTTAACTACATAAAACAGCCTATTTTATAAGATAAATATCGTTGGCATGATGTGCAAAGCGCGCGTTGTTAATGCAAGCTTGGAATGACGTACACGAGGTGCGATTATGATGCAAGGGGGGTACTCCATAAATGATGCATTTTAGAAGGGATGCAACTTTGTCATGTTGTGCATGTTATTTTTACAGGTTTGTCCTTTTGAACAAGGGCTGTACTGCCATGCAAGGGGGATGTTGTGAAGTTACGATGCAAGTCAAGGGGTGTGCTGTCTAGAACCGGTTATTATTTGTTCATCATTGTGATGACATTATATTAATTAACTCAACCCTTTTGACGACACGACGCGCCCAGTGTTATTTATTTCAGATTTCTGTTGGCCAGTTTTAGTAGCTACTTGGGCTACTTCAGCTTGCTTTCAGGATTGTTGCGTAGCCATGGCATGGTAGAGCGCGGAGCCCTGGGGGCTCAGGGGATTCATGCGTCGCCATGCAACGACAGAATTGCAGGCAGTGGCGACGTGTTGCGGAAAAAAAACTGTAAACACCTTACACCACAAATAATGGACACCCATATCTAGTAATATTTTTCGAGATGTGTATAGGTATGCTGTGTGTTGTGTGTTGTCGTGCAGGGCACATGTTGTTGAGCAGGAGTGGTGATATCATGCAGAGGGTGTACTATCGTTCAAGAACCCAATATTGTGGAGCGGGCTTGTCTTGGGTCAGCAATGACCTGTTGATGACAACATAATGTAATGTAATGTATTGCCAAACATTGGTGCAGTTGTGCAAGGCGTGTTTGCTGTCGTGTAGGGATTGTGTTACAATGCAGAGCATGTCCTATCGTGCAATATGTGTGGCAACGTACAGGGGTTGGGTTATTGTGCAGAGGGTGTCTGGTCGTGCAACATATGTGTCGAATAGGGGTTGTGTTACAATGCAGAGGGTGTCCGGTTGTGCAATATGTGTGGCGACGTGCACGGGTTGTGTTATTGTGCAGAGCGTGTCCGGTAGTGCAATATGTGTGGCGACGTACATGGGTTGTGTTATTGTGCAAAGGGTGTCCGGTCGTGCAATATGTGTGTCGAATAGGGGTTGCGTGACAATGCATAGGATGTCCGGTTGTGCGATATGTGTGGCAACATACAGGGGTTGTGTTCTTGTGCAGAGCGTGTCCGGTTGTGCAATATGTGTGTTGAATAGGGGTTGCATTACAATGCAGAGGGTGTCCGGTTGTGCGATATGTGTGGCGACGTACACGGGTTGTGTTATTGTGCAGAGCGTGTCCGGTCGTGCAATATGTGTGGCGACGTACATGGGTTGTGTTATTGTGCAGAGGGTGTCCGGTCGTGCAATATGTGTGTCGAATAGGGGTTGCGTTACAATGCAGAGAGTGTCCGGTTGTGCAATATGTGTGGCGACATACAGGGGTTGTGTTATTGTGCAGAGGGTGTCCGGTTGTGCAATATGTGTGTCGAATAGGGGTTGCATTACAATGCAGAGGGTGTCCGGTTGTGCAATATGTGTGGCGACATACAGGAGTTGTGTTATTGTGCAGAGGGTGTCCGGTTGTGCAATATGTGTGTCGAATAGGGGTTGCATTACAATGCAGAGGGTGTCCGGTTGTGCGATATGTGTGGCGACGTACACGGGTTGTGTCATTGTGCAGAGGGTGTCTGGTCGTGCAATATGTGTGGCGACGTACGCGGGTTGTATTATTGTGCAGATGGTGCATGTCAGGAGTTTGGTAAGAAGCATGCACTTTCTTTAAAGGGAAGAGCTCAACACAGAGCAATATTCATGATGACTTGAAAGTATGTTGCCACAGTCTAGGGGTACGCTAGGGTTTTTAGCAAGCACTGACTGACCTGGTGATAACTGGACTATGCAGGATGTGGGAACAGGCAAAGGTGTTAAGACCCTGTGTTCAGGGTTAGCCTTTTAGGCCAAAGGGACCTGCCCAACCTCAAATATTCAAGATAATTCTAGATGACCAAGGGGATTTGGGATTTTGTATTAACAAATACTGACTGACACGGTGTTGACTGGACTATGCAAGAGATGAGAACAGTCAAATGTTTGAAGACCCTCTGTCCAGGGTTAGCCTTGTAGGCCAAAGGGACCTGCCCAACCTCAAATATTCACGAGAATTCTAGATAACCAGGGGGATCTGGGATTTTGTATTAACAAGCACTGACTGACAAGGTGTTGATTGGACTATGCAAGATATGAGAACAGGCAAGTGTGGTAAGACCCTCTGTCCAGGGTTAGCCAACTAGGCTTGCCCTACCCCCAAGGGACTTGCCCAACCTCAAATATTCATGACAATTCTAGATAACCAGGGGGATTTGGGATTTTTTATTAACAAGCACTGACTGACCTGGTGTTGACTGGACTATGCAAGATGTGAGAACAGTCAAATGTGTTAAGACCCTCTGTCCAGGGTTAGCCAACTAAGCCAAAGGGACCTGCCCAACTTCAAATATTCTCGACAGTTCTAGATAACCAGGGGGAGCTGGGATTTTGTGTGAACAAGCACTGACTGACCTGGTGATGACTGGACTATGCAAGATATAAGAGAACAGTCAAATGTGTCCAGGGTTAGCCAACTAGGCCAAAGGGACCTGCCCAACCTCAAATATTCAAGATAATTCTAGATGACCAGGGGGATTTGGGATTTTGTATTAACATGCACTGACTGATCTGGTGATGACTGGACTATGCAGGATGTGGGAACAAGAAAAAGTTTGAAGACCCTCCGCGGCCATGTAGAGGGGTTGCGCAATCATTTAAAGAGGTTGCGCAATCATGCATAGGGGTTGTGCAATCATGCATAGTAGGGGGTTGTGCTATCGTGTACTGACTAGGTGCTGACTGGACTGTGCAGGATGTGGAAGCCGGTAGATGTTTAAAGACCTTTTGTGGCCATGTAGAGGGGTTGTGTAATCATGTATATGTAGGGAACGGCAACTAATATAAGTGTTTGAAAAACTAATATTAACTATTATTATTATAGTGTCACAATAATATTAGTTTTTCAAATACATTCGAAATTCTGATGAGACGGCTCGTCCGACTAATATTATATAATATTATTTAATATTATTTATTCACTAACAGTATGTAACATAGCTGTCCCCTATGTATAGGGGGTTGTGCAATGATGTACTATCCTGACTAGGTGCTGACTGGACTGTGCAGGATTCGGAAGCAGGCAAATGTTTGTCGAAGACCCTCTGTGGCCATGTAGAGGGGTTTTGCAATCATGTTTAGGGGTTTTTGCTATCATGTACTGACTTGGTGCTGACTGGACTGTGCAGGATTCGGAAGCAGGCAAATGTTTGTCGAAGACCCTCTGTGGCCATGTAGAGGGTTTGTGCAATCATGTTTAGGGTTTTTTGCTATCATGTACTGACTTGGTGCTGACTGGACTGTGCAGGATTCGGAAGCAGGCAAATGTTTGTTGAAGACCCTCTGTGGCCATGTAGAGGGGTTGTGCAATCATGTTTAGGGGTTTTTGCTATCATGTACTGACTTGGTGCTGACTGGACTGTGCAGGATGTGGAAGCAGGCAAATGTTTGAAGACGCTCCGTGGCCACACCAACTTTGTGTTCTGCTGCGCTTTTGACCCTCAAGGCCATCTCTTGGTGAGTTGGGTTAAGGGTTCAGGATTTTGGCCATCTCTTAGTGAGTGGGGTTTAGGGCTTTGGCCATCTTTTGGTGAGTGAGGTTTAGGGTTTAGGGCTTTGGCCATCTCTTTGTGAGTGGGGTTTAGGATTTTTGGCTTTGGCCATCTCTTGGTGAGTGGGGTTTTGGGTTTAGGGTTTTGGCCATCTCTAGGTGACACACACACACACAAACGTTGTGTTCTAGTCAGTCAGGGGAGCTGCCTATAAGCTGCTGCACTTTTGACTCTCAAAGCCATCTCCTGGTGAGTGGCAGAGCTTTTCTTTTCGGCTACAAGCAGTAGCTTCTAGGCAGCTCCCTCAGCCAGCTACTGTGCTGCACCCAAGTATAGCAGAAGTTATAGACAGCTCACTGCATCAGCTTCAAGGTGCGCTAGGTTGTGTTGTGTTTTGCTGAATAACCCAACCCAACCCAACCCAACCCAACCCAACCCAACCCAACCCAACCCAACCCAACCCAACCCAACCCAACATCCCCCCAGCCCAACCCATCCCATCCCATCCCAACCCTACCCAACCCAACCCAACCCAACCCAACCCAACCCAACCCAACCCAACCCAACCCAACCCAACCCAACCCAACCCAACCCTACCCAACCCAGCATCCCCCCAAACCAAACCCAAACCAAACCAAACCAACCCTTCCACCCTCCCAGGCCTCAGGCAGTTTTGACGAGACCCTGCGTGTGTGGTGCACTCGCTCAGGGCGGTGCTTGAGAGAGATACCGGCCCACTCAGACCCCGTGACCTCCGTGGACTTCAACCATGACGGCACCCTGATCGCCAGTAGCAGCCTCGATGGTCTGATGAGGATCTGGGACACACACAGTGGCCACTGCCTGAAAACTCTGTTCGACAAAGACTCGCCCCCAGTATCCTCAGTCAAATTCTGCCCCAATAGTGAGTGCAGCAAGGACACTGCACTTCCAGCATAATTACAGCACACATTCATTAGATATGGCAGCCTCATAACTCTGTTCGACAAAGACTCACCCCCAGTATCCTCAGTTAAGTTCTGCCCCAATAGTGAGCGCATCAAGGACACAGTACAACCTCTCTACAACATGCATGTAGTGTGTATGGTAGATACCACCCTGCCTCAATAGTGAGTGCAGCAAGGATACAGGACAACACATATACACACACAGATACGTACACAGATACACACATATTCACTTGCACACATACAAAAACACACACACACATACAATCAAACACACTTATACACACACAAATACACACGTACACACATACACACATACACACATACACACATACACGCACATACAAACACACGTACACACACATACACACACATACATACACACACGCACATACACACATACACACCCATGCACACACATACACACATGAGAACACACACAAACATACACACATACACACACATATTCACACATACAGACACATACATACACACGCATACACACATACACACACATACACACACATACACACACATGCACATACATACACACACATACATACACACATATACACACACATAAAAACACACACAAACATAAAAACACACACAAACATACACACATACACAAATGCACACACTCCTACATACACATACACATACACACATACATACAAACACATACACACACATAAAAAGACACTCATAAGCACACAAGCCTACATTTTGACCCTTACAGGTTAATGCATCCTGTCAGGATAGTTAGACACACATTAGATACCCCTCACTACCCCCCCACCCCCCCCCACACACACATGCACATGCACAAGCCTACTTTTTGACCCGTGCAGGTTAATGCATCCTGCCAGGATAGTTAGACACACATTAGATACCCCTCACTACCCCCCCCCCCCCCCCACACACACATGCACATGCACAAGCCTACATTTTGGCCCGTGCAGGTTAATACATCCTGTCAGGATCGTGAACAACACACACACATACATACACGCGTAAAGACAAACATTCACACACACATACACACACAAGCCTACATTGCAAACCTTGCAGGTAAATAGATCCAGCCAGGATCGTTAACAACACACATACATACACACATACACACATACATACACACATACACACATAAAAACAAACATGCACACACACCCGACACACACATACACATACACACACATAGATACACACATAAAAACAAACATGCACACACACCCGACACACACATACACATACACACACATACATACACACATAAAAACAAACATGCACACACACCCGACACACACATACACACACATAGATATACACATGAAAACAAACATGCACACACACCCGACACACACATACACACACATAGATATACACATGAAAACAAACATGCACACACACATGCACACACAAGCCTACGTTTTGACCCCTGCAGGTAAATACATCCTGTCAGGATCGTTAGACAGCATCATAAGACATGCATACACACATACACACACATACAAACACAAATAAAAACAGACATGCACACACACACTTACACACACATACACACACATACACACACAAGCCTACATTTTGACCCCTGCAGGTAAATACATCCTGTCAGGATCGTTAGACAACACACACATACATGCACACATAAAAACAAACATGAACACACACACATACACACATAAGCCTGCATATTGACTCTTCCAGGTAAATACACCCTTTCAGGATTGTTAGACAACACACACACATACATACACACCTAAAAACACATACACACACATACACACACAAGCCTACATTGAAAACCTTGCAGGTAAATACATCCTGTCAGGATCGTTAGACATGCATACACACGTACAAACACGCTTACATACACACACATACACACACACGCCTACATGTTTACCATTGTAGGCAAATACATCCTGTCAGGATCATTAGACAGCCGACTGCGATTGTGGAACTTTGAGAAGGGGCGAGCTGTCCGTCACTACCAGGTGAGACTTCCAGGAGAAACCCCACAACCAGGAGAGAAGAGCGTTGATGAAACTTGAAGTGGCATGCGTTTTGTTTTGTGCATTTGTATTTTTACAGTTCAGGGATAGCCAAATAGGCTAAAGAGACTTGCCCAACTTTAAAAACAGGAAAGGCAGTTTAAAACCAAACAAGCCCAATTGGATCCAATTTGATTTCAAATTCAAATTTCAAACTTTGCTAACCATTATACAGGGAGGCCACACCAACAGCCAATTCTATCTGCTATCGACCTTTGTTACAGCCATGTGAATCCACCCAAATCCCAATTGCCCATATGAACCCATAAAAATCCCAATGCACAGCTAGGCCACACCAACAGCCAGTACTGTCTGTTTTTGACCTTTGTTACAGCCCATGTAAATCCACCCAAATCCCAATTGCCCTTGTCAATCCACCCAATTCCCAATGCACAGGGGGGCCACACCAACAGCCAATTCTGTCTGCTATCGACCTTTGTTACAGCCATGTGCATCCATCTAAATCCCAACAGGATCCAAAATTGATTTCAAATTCAAATTTAAACCTTGCTTCCCAGTCCACAGGGGGGTCACACCAGCAGCCAGTTCTGTCTGTTTCGACCTCAGTTACATCCCATGTGAATAAATACACATGTTGATTTCAAATTCAAATTCAAACCTTGCTTCCGAGTCCACAGGGGGGCCACACCCGCAGCCAGTAATCTCTGTTTCCGACCTTTGTTACAGCCCATGAGAATCCACCCAAATCCCAATTGCCCACGTGAATCCATCCAAATCCCAATGCACAGGGAGACCACGCCAACAGCCAGTACTGTCTGTTATCAACCTTCTCGTCAGCCCATGTGGATCCATCCAAATCCTCATTCGATCCAAATTTTGATTTCAAATTCAAATTTAAACCTTGCATGTCGTTCCACAGGGGGGCCACACCAACCGCCAGTCCTGTCTGTCTTCAGCCTGTGTTACAGCCCATGTGAATCCATCAAGAATTTATGTCAAATTCAAATTCAAACCTTGCTTCGCAGTTCACAGGGGGGCCACACCAACCCCCAGTCCTGTATGTTGTCAACCTTTGTTGCAGCCCATGTGAATCCACCCACATCCCAATGCACAGGGGGGCCACACCAACAGCCAGTACTGTCTGTTTTCAACCTTCTCGTCAGCCCATGTGGATCCAGCAGCGCCCACTGCTGAAGATCGCTCTCCCTGGATTGTTACCGGCTCTGAGGATAACTCGCTCTGTGTCTATCACCTCGGCAACAAGCAGGTTTGTGAGATTGATGCATTTTTAGCGGAGCCCCCCCCCCCCCCCTTTCTGGGGGGCGGGAGCCCCCGGGGTCAACCCGTTGTCTGTGCATTTGTTTGTTTGTGCGACCGACGTTTGTGCGACCTAGACAAAGCCTGACAAGTCAACCAACGGTCTCATAACTAACTGGCTTCGGCCTGCTTGATTCCGTTGCCAAAACTCTCAACCAATTTTCCGCGGCGCTTGCGACGTTGCCTAGGGCTTATTGTGACGCGTTTAGTAGGATAGCATGCTACTAGTCGATATCTCTGGTAATCATAATAATAACGCCTGGTGGGGCGTGGTGTTAAGGGAGCCCGTCGTACGCGGGTGGGGAGTGGTCTCCTACCTCAACTGGACAAGCTACCATCGCGGTTGACGACGACCTGCAACGCCAAGAGCAACTGAAGGGGGGATCGAACCCCCGACTCTTCATCCTTAAGCGATCTGGTCTACTACTAGACCATTGTATATCACTGAAAGGGGCTTATCTCTGGTATATGTCAGGGTACTACATTTTGTCAAATTAGTCAGCGCTTAAAGCGCACAAACGTCAAATTGGCCAGCGCTTTGTAGTGCAAAAAGCGCAAAATTGCGAGCTGCGCCCACAGTGGGTTGAGAAAACTGCGCGAAACGCGCAGTGGAGCTCAAAAAGCGTGCGCGAAATCGCGCTGCCGCGCGCGCTTTGTAGTACCCTGGTATGTGTGCCTTCGATTCTGTATCTTGACTTCTCGAGTATACCTTTTCGATTTGCCACTTATTCTAGCATTTGGTAAAACGAAAAGGCAATTTTTATCCCTATGTAAGCTACCTAATGTACTCAGCGCAGGTACAGTCTATAGCCTTCAATGACGGGTTAACATCGAATTAATACTGGTAAAGTGGTTATCAAATCATGAAATCAATTATCAAGGTCCCTGGCACCTTTTATGGGCGTTTTTAGCCCTATTATGGCTCCATATATATATATATATATATATATATATATATATATATTTTTTTTTTTTTTTTTATATATATGTGGTTATCCCTCTGTAACCTTACTGACGTACACAGCACCAACCAACTTTCGAGCTCTAGCAAGCCATGGAACTTCCAGGTAGCGCCCTCTTGGAAACACGTTGTTGTCAAGGTCTACTTATAATCAACCAATGCACCTTCGTAGACATCTGATCGAATCTCCAAGTCGTGGGAAAGTTAACCCCCACTCAAGTTAGCCCCCACTTAAGTGAAGCCCCCTGCCCACATAGAGAAGGCACGGGATAGCATTGGCATCAGGACTGTAAACACTCCTCATGATGGCTTCCAAGATAGGCTTAAACTAGTGCACAGCAAGGGTGGAGGGTGGTGCCCCCACTTAAGTGAAGCCCCCTGCCCACTCCCACTCCCACTATCCCGCTTCTTGTTCTGTAGATTGTTCAACGGATGCCTGGGGGGGCTTCATCCCAGGTCCCCAAGGTCTACTCATACTCAACCAATGCACCTTAGTGTCAAGCTATACCATGCCGTCATACTCGATTGTCATCTGATCAGATGACAATCGAGTATGACGGCATGGTACAGCTTGACAAAAGCCTAAAATTGCCCCAGTAGTTTTTGGCGGAGCCCCCTCTTCAAGGGGGCGGGAGTCCCCAGGGTTACACATTTGTCCATCCGACCGACCGTCTGACCGTGATGAAGCCCGACACGTCAGCCAACGGTCTCGTAACTACCTCGCTTCCGTTGCCACCTGTCGCTCCCTCGCAATCACTCTTCGCCATTTTTTAGTGTCGCAGGCAACGCTGCATAGAACTTGTTCTCCCCAGCGGTCCCCCTTTGAGTATGACGGCGTGGTATAGCTTGACACTTAGTGGACATCTGGTCGGATCTCCAAGTCCTGGGAAAGTTAGCCCTCACTTAAGTCAGCCCCCCACCCACTCCCACTCTCCCGCTTCCTGTTCTGTAGATTGCCCAACTTATCTCTGGGCAGGCGTCACAAACATGGACTTACACAACACAAACCTGAAAACAACCCAGTCTGAACCAAACAACCTGACGCCCCCACACACCCACACCCGCACTCCCACCCGCACGTACACCCACCCCCCACACTACCCCCCACCCACTCCCACTCCCACTATCCCGTTTCCTGTTATGTAGATCGCCCAACTGATCCCTGGACGGGCTTCACCCGAAGAGCCTGGACCAACACAAAGCAAACCTACACAACCCAGCATGAACCAAACAACCTGACGCCCCCCCACACCCACACCTACACCTGTACCTACAACCACACTCCCCACCACCACCCACTACCACTACCACTAACCCAACTTCCCGCACTGAAGATTGCCCAACAGATCCCTGCCCGGGCTTCACAAACCTGAATCAACACAACGCAAACCGGAACTAGCACAACACAAACCTGAAAACAAACCAGCCTGAACCAAACAGCCTGACGCCCCCAACCTGAACTTCCCGTCCTGTAGATTGCCCAACAGGTCCCTGTGTGGTCTTCACAAACGTGAACTAACACAACACAAACCTGGACCAGCACAACACAAACCTGAAAACAACCCAGCTTGAACCAAACAGCCTGACGCCCCCAACCCCAACTTCTCGTCTTGTAGATTGCCCAACGGATCCCCGGGAGGGCTTCACCCGAAGAGCCTGGACCTGGGCATTGCGACATCGTGTTGTCTGTAGATGCTCACCCCACCCGTTCCATGATTGTCTCTGGGGCGCACACCAAGGACTGCACAGCGAAGCTCTGGGAGCATCGTCCAATTTCAACTGATGCATAGCTTGCATAGCTCTGTATAGCTTGCGCAGCTTCTGATGCATAGCTTGCATAGCTCTGTATAGCTTGCGTAGCTTCTGATGCATAGCTTGCATAGCTCTGTATAGCTTGCGTAGCTTTTGATGCATAGCTTGCATAGCTCTGTATAGCTTGCGTAGCTTCTGATGCATAGCTTGCATAGCTGTGTATAGCTTGCGTAGCTTCTGATGCATAGCTTGCATAGCTCTGTATAGCTTGCGTAGCTTCTGATGCATAGCTTGCATAGCTCTGTATAGCTTGCATAGCTTTTGATGCAGAGCTCTTGCATAGCTTCTGTTGATAGCTTGCGTAGCTCTTGCATAGCTTGCAGATAGGGGATTGCAGAGATTCTGATGATAGCTCCTGATAGCTTCTAATGATAGCTTCTGATGATAGCTTGCATAGCTTGCAGATAGGGGATTGCAGACACCTGCCCAAGCCTCCTATCGAGTGTGCCTGGGGCGCACACCAAGGACTGCACAGCAAAGCTGTGGGAGCACTGTCCGCTTTCCACTCAGGCATAGCTTGCATATGGGGGATTGCAGACACCGGCCTAAACCTCTTAACGATCTTATCTAGGGCGCACACAAAGGACTGCACAGCAAAGCTGTGGGAGCACTGTGCGCCTTCAACGGATGCATAGACTTGAGGTTGGGGGGAGTGTCATGATATCATCACTGTTTCTTTTGGGGGCTGTGTGTAGCAGCTTCTAGGCAGCTATTTTTCCCTGTCATTGGGCCAAATCCGAAGCTAGCTACTGCGTCTAAAAGCTGATGTGATGGGTATTCTAATGCAGCTGCAAGCTTTGGGTTTGAGCCAGTGGCTAGCTATTGGAGCTGCCGTGAAGCTGTCATGAGAAGCCCCCAAATTAAAATTGTTACAAGGTTCTAGACGCCAGGTTTGGCGTCTAACCGTCTGCACATTGCAGCCAACTATTACCCCCCTGCGAGGATTACAGAAACCAGGGATTTGTAGCGCACATGTCAGAATGCATGTTCGAACTGGGGACCCCTCCGGTTGTGGTGGCCATTCTAACCCGTGCAGCTCTCAGGAGAAGCCCCCAAAAGAAACAGTGAACACAGGCCAGAGGGACTTGCCCCACCTCGATATCACGAGACGCTAAAATGAAAACATGCACTGATGAACTGGGTCCCAACAAAGCGTTTACCGACGGAGGCCCTGGCGAGGTGTAGACAAAAGCTGTGCTAGTGGTTGGGAGCACAGGGCAACATGTGCAAGGCTTGCAGGCCGGGTGGGTGTAGCCAAATGGGCCGAAGGGATGTGCTCCACCTTGATATCATCAGAGGCTAAAACGAAAACAAGCACTTTTTGTTTAGTTATTTAAGGAATTTCGCCCCAGGAGGTGGGTCTCCCGACACAAACCAGCACAACTAATGAACAGGGCCCCAACAAAGCGTTTTACTAACGGAGGCCCTGAGCAAGGCGCAGGGTACTTCAGGAGGACCCCCAGCTTTGCTGCACAAATCGCAACCAAGTGTACAGCCTGCGTTTGTGACGCACCGGACCCTTCATCCTGGTCAACAGACCCTCCCCATAATGCGTCTAGCGACGCAACGGACCCTTTGATGTTGCGTCTGCGGAGGGGGATGCAGCGTCCTGAACAACCCTGGTGAGGCTTACGGTAGACAAAGGCAGTATAAGAGGGCTTCTTGAACTACCCTGAGTGAGGCGTAGACAAAGGCAGTACAAGAGGGCTTCTTGAACTTGAACTTGGTTACATAGCTTCAGTCAGCAATTTGGCTGCTGGCCGTCTTCAGCATTAAAAAATAAAAAATGTGGACGCAAACGAATTACATATGGGCTTCAAGAAGACTATGGCAGATGTGCTAGAAGGCAGGGCTAGGGGGCGGGGGGGGTGTAATATTGGTATTTGACTGTCGATTGAGGTTGGGCAATTCCCTGTAGCATATTGCATTATTTGTTGGTTCGGTTGCGTCTCAGGACGCAGGCTGTGCAATTAGTCGCGTCTCATGACGCAGGCTGTAAAATTGGTTGTGTCTCAGGACGCAGAGCTAGAGGGTCCTCCTGAATGGCCCTGAGCGATGAGAGATGTGCAGTCCAGATGGACAAGCAAGTTGGCCTCCTGAAGATCTGGTGGATTTTGTAATTTGATTATTTGAACATTTGAATCCTCGGACTAGGAAGGAAGTAAGATCACAATTGGATCTTCGGACTTGGAAGGAATCAAGATCCGTGGACGTCACCGAACATAAGCATTACATTTACACTGTAGCACGAACTCTGGGCCTTCTTAGGTAAAACGATTGTTTGGGGTTTTTCAGTTTATCTATGCAATTCCATTTAGCCCCTGCAGCCACGGTTGGGCACGTCCTTTCAGCCTACTTGGCCTATCCCTGGACTGGTACAACAACAACAACAACAACAACAACAACAACAACAGACAGACAGGAAACCTGAATGGGAAACAGGGACATGTCCACGTTGAACCTCGGAAATTCGGAAGTTAGCCTTCAGTTAGGTAAAACCCAAAACCGCCTTCCCCCTGGAAACCCTATATCTTCAAAACAAAGCGTAAACCACTAAACCCTAGACTCGTTTGAATGGAGTAGCTTCGGGGGCTAACCCCCCCATGACAAACGTAACACTCTCACGGCAATACCATTCGAACTGAATCCTGGGTGCCGCTGGTTAGTGTCGGGAGACTCACCAACTGAAACCCTTAGCATACCGGTAGCACAGTCATCTGGTCAAGCACTCAAGCAACTTGTCGTAGAATTGTTACAATAAGCAGGACGTAACAAAAAAGTGTTAGAAACTGAAAACAAGAGGTGTTACTGGCAGTACATCGGCGAGCTGCCCGATAGAGCAGTGGAGCCCAGAAAGTTTTTAAAGGCACTCAGTGGAGTTTTTAAAGGCACGCAGTGGAGCCCAGAAAGTTTTTAAAGGCACTAAAGCAATTTGTACCGTGTGAAGAGATTTGACTTAGTATACGTTGATACGCAACTAGTAATGCACTAATGTTTTGGCTGTTGATACCGGTATTAGAAAGGTCTTGCGAGGCCACCTCTGTTTATCCACGAATGTATGAGGACGGCAAGCAGCCAAATTGCTGGCTGAATCTATGTAATCAAGTTCAAGTTCAAGTTCAATAATGTATGAAGATAATGGATATTATAATTGAGTGGATTTTGATAAGAATGCTTTGATTTTTGATTGTTTTTTACTATTTTCGTTACCGTTTACATTTTTCGTGGTAAAATATTTTTACTGGCGAAGACGGCGAGCAGACAAATTGCTGGTTGGAGCCATGTGACCAAGTTCCAGTTGATGCTGTGGCCAAGATGGCGAGTACCGGTACGGTAGTCTTAACAGTTTTTTTGAAGTTGTGTAAGGACTTTCACTCCAGGAGGTGGGTCTCCCGACACAACCCAGTGACCCGGAGGATTCAGTCCGAATGGCGTTGCCCCTCCTACAATAAAGTAGGGGTACAGCAGTGTAACCAAGTTCAAGTTGATGCTATGGCCAGAGATAGCGAGTAGTCTTAACAGGGTAGAGCCATGTAACCAACTAACTAAGATCAAGTTGGTGCTATGGCCAAGGATGACGAGTAGTCTTAACAGGGTAGAGCCATGTAACCAACTAACTAAGATCAAGTTGGTGCTATGGCCAAGGATGACGAGTAGTCTTAACAGGGTAGAGCCATGTAACCAACTAACTAAGTTCAAGTTGGTGCAATGGCCAAAGATGACGTGTAGTCTTAACAGGGTAGAGCCATGTAACCAACTAACTAAGTTCAAGTTGATGCTATGGCCAAAGATAGCGAGCAGTATTAACAGGGGTTAGCCATGTAACCTAGTTGAAGTTAACGCTATGGCCAAAGATATCGATTAGTCTTAACAGGGTAGAGCCATGTAACCAAGTTCAAGTTGGTGCTATGGCCAAAGATGACGAGGAGTCTTAACAAGGTAGAGCCATGTAACAGAGTACTTGTTTGATGTCCCAGTACACAGTGCAGTTGCTGTACAGTGTACAGGCTTAATTTCCCTGGTAATATGTTTTTTACTGCTGGAAACGGCGAGCAGCCAAATTGCTGGTTGCAGCTATGTAACCAAGTTCAAGTTGAAGCTTAGTACGCAGTGCAGTTGCAGTCTACAGACTTCAATGACGGGTTTACATCGGAATTGCAACTGGTTAAGTGGTAATGAAATCAATTATGAAGGTCCATGGCACCTTTTCTGAGCTTCTTTAAAGAAATAAGGAAAAATATCCCTATAACTGTCACCAAGCTGATTCGGCCAGCAGCGAGCAGCCGAATTGCTGGCTGAAGCTATGTAACCAAGTTCGAGTCGCCAAACTATTGCTTTTCTTTATGGCTGCGAGCAGCAGCTTCTATGAAGCCACTGCGCTAAGCCCCAAGATTCCAACAGTACTGGAAAGCTGATCCTGTCAGCATGCAGATGCACTTTGTTGCCTTAGGATTTGCTGCGCAGAAATCCAGGGGAGCTGCCTAGAAGCTCCTGCTTGTAGCTGAAAAGAAAAAGCTATGCGCCAAAGTGTCTAAAACCTAAGTAGTAAAACTAATATGCCATGGGCATATGCCCCCCCCCCACCACCCCACCACCACCACCCCACCACCACACACACACATAAAAGTCGAAAAAAAATAAAAACAACTGCAAAATATATTTCTGATGGAAATTGAAATCAAAAGACAAGGAGCGTCATTTTGGCAGCCAAGGAACTATTGCAGAAAACCTAACCCAATATTACAATTAAATAAACCCGAATAAACTGATAGAAAATGCAATCAATCTACCCAACATGTTTGTGTTTGCTTTGGGAGAAAAACTAACCCACGACACTGTTTCTTTTTTTGGCTACGGGTAGCAGCTTCTAAGCAGCTCCCTTTCCCTGTCCTTGGGCCAGACCTAAGGCTCGCTAGTTTGTCTAAAAGCTGACATGACATGCATTCCAATGCAGCTGCAAGCTTTCGATTTGACCCAGTGGCTGGCTGTTGAAGCGGACGGGAAGCTGTCACGAGCAGGGTGCTACATTTTGTCATCTAGGGTTGCGCTTTTGACGCAACTGCCTCCTTTTGAGTTGCGCTTATGACTCGCCGGAAAACGGAAATCTGCGCGCTGCGCCCAGAGGGGGTTTAAAAAATTGCACCAATCGCGCAGTCGGGCTCCACAAACCTTGCCCCTTTCAGTGATATACATTGGTCTAGTGGTAGACCAAATCACTTTGAGGATGAAGAGTTGGGGGTTCAACTTCCCCTTCGGTCGCTCTTGGCGTTGCAGGTCGTTGTCAACCGCAATGGTAGCTTGTCCAGTTGAGGTAGAAGACCGCTCCCTACCCGCGTACGATGGTCTCCCTTAACACCACGCCCCACCAGGTGTTATCATTACCTTTGCACGCTAGAGCGCAATAATGCGCGTCATGAAGTCCCTGGTCACTAGTAGCAAAAACAAAACGTCCACGATTCACTTCTGTCGCACATCTATCCTCAACTCTTGCCCCCCTCCTATATCCATCCGCATTGGGTGCCCCCCCCCTGCCCCCCCCCCAGGCCGAGCTGTGTAGGACGCAGAGGAGGGCTGGCCCCCACCCCCAGAGGACACCTTCCCAATCTGTTCCCGAAACCCCCTCAGCCAGTCACTATGGTCATGTAGCAGAGTCCGAGCCACTCCTCTATCCTCACGCCATCTATCCAGCTCCCCCATCCCAGAATGCGAGGACCTGCGTCCATTGCCCCCCCCTGAGTTGGAGCTCCTGCGTCTGTAGCCCTCCCCGCCCCCGCCCCCACGCCCGTAGTAACCGTCGTCCTCTTCTGCTGCGGAATGCCAGCCGCCCCGGGGCTGGTGGGCAGACGTGTAGCGTTGCCGGGCGGGGTCACCTCCGGACTCACTTTGCGATGCTTGGGCCACTGCCGCATGCACAGCCCTGCTGATCCGCTCGAGGGACTCCCGTAAGTGTTCGGCCTGCTGACCAAAGTGAGCAAAGTTAGGAAACACACTATGAGCCGAGCAAAGTGAGCAAACACACTAAGAAACGGGAAACACACTAAGAGCTGAGCAAACTGAGCAAAGTGAGCAAAGTTAGGAAACACACTAAGAGCCGAGCAAAGTGAGCAAAGTTAGGGAACACACTAAGAGCCGAGCAAAGTGAGCAAAGTTAGGAAACACACTAAGAGCCGAGCAAAGTGAGCAAAGTTAGGAAACACACTAAGAGCTGAGCAAAGTGAGCAAAGTTAGGAAACACACTAAGAGCCGAGCAAAGTGAGCAAAGTTAGGAAACACAATAAGAGCCGAGCAAAGTAGGTGTTTGTTGAGGAAAACACAAAAAAAGGGAAGTAATGCGCATGTATGGTCCCCTGGCTATCTTGTGAATGTGTATAACATAATAGATTTTGTGAACATGTATACAGTAGTAGTATAGTCTTTGTAACCATGTATAGTCTTATTACAGTTTTTGTGAACACATATAGTCTTATTATAGTCTTTGTGAACATGTTTAGTCAAGTAGCCGTTGTGACCATGTGGCATGTATGCAAACATGTCACAAAGCAATATGAACCATTGTCTGCCTGAGTGTATGAGGACTTGGGATGTATTTTTGATTGTGTGAGGACATTGATTGTATTTTATCGTATTTTTTATTGTGTGAGGATACTTATTGTATTTTATTATATTTTTGATTGTATGAGGATATTTTTTTGTGTTTTATTGTATTTTTGATTGTATGAGGATATTTATTGTATTTGATTATATTTTTGATTGCATGGGGACATTGATTGTATTTTATTGCATTTCATTGTTTTTCTGGTTGTATGAGGAGATTGGATCATGTATATATTGATAAGAATGCTTTGGTTTGGATTTATTATGTTTCTGTCAAAGACGGCAAGCAGTTCAAGGCAGGAGCCATGTACCCAAGTTCAAGGTCGATCTGAGTGTTGGTGCAGTGATTTGTTTTTCAAACATGATAGTAGGTTTCTTCTAGCTTTATGGTTTTAAACCTCCTCCAGGGACAGCGTTTTAGTGCTTTCTGTAGCTTTTTATAGCTTAAGGGCCATTGAGGGCAAAAAAAAAAAAAAACTATTTTTTAAAACCTTTTTTATAGCTATAATTTCGCTAAAACGGGGTCAAAACTCGCGATATATAGCGGAAATAACAATCCCTGTGTTGGTGGGACCAGCCTTGCCTTCATTCACAAACGCAAAACACACATCGCCCTTCGAGATAGCATTGGAAGCAGAGGCAAAGGCCAATGGGTATTGCATGGTGTAAACCTACCCACACCCAACCAAACAAAACCAGATCAAACCAAACCCCTTTACTCACAGACTCAAAAATAAAACTCTTCCTTCAGGGTTGCATTGAAAGGAGAGGCAAAGGCCAATGGATATGTCAGCTGTATGCCCCCCTCCCCCCCCTCTCCTTCCCCGTCAACCTGAGTGTTGATGGGGCCATCCTTGCCCCAGCTGTCTACCCCCCCCCCCCCCCCCCCCCCCCCCCCCCCCCCCCCCCCCCCCCCCCCTCTCACACACACATACACACACGTACATAAGAGTGCCCCCTTCCTCCCCACCCCCACACGCACACATATGAGACTCCCCTACCCCTCCTTGAAGCTGGCTGCTTGTCTGCTAGACAACGTCACCGTGTGTTATGGAGGGTGGGGTGGGGGTTGGGATGGGGGCAGTCTCATGTGTGTGTGAGGGTGTGTGTGGATGGGGAGGAGGCAGTCTTATGTCTGTGTTTTTGTGTGTGTGTGTGTGTGTGTGTGTGTGTGTGTGTGTGTGTGTGTGTGTGTGTGTGCGTGTGGTGGTGGTGGTGGTGGTGGTGGTGGTAGTTGTGCAGGGGGGGGGGGGGGGGGAGGAATCGCCCACCCAACCACCCACCTGAGGACCTCCACCTCCACCACATACCCAGACACACTTGGCAAGACATCAATGACCCACCTGATGACCTCCAGCCCCTTGCGAAAGGAGGGGTAGCACAGCCGCCAGCGCAGCCGCAGTGGCATGCTGGCCGCCCCCAGCCTCACCTGCACCCCCCCTTGGGGTGTTGGCGTGAGAGGCGGGGTTGCGGCCGTGTTGGCCCTGGCTGGCGGAAAATGCATCGAAGTTGACTCGGCTCTCTAAGGCTTGGATCTGAAGTTTTAGACTACGCAGGTTGTTGGCATCTGCGTTCAGCCGGTGTGCCTGGTCTTCCAGGACGCCCTTCACCTGGTGTGCATTGTGTGTGTACGTTTCAGTCCAGGGTTAGGCCAAATAGGCTAAGAGGACTTGCCTTACCGTGATAGGAAGGGCTTAAAAAGTACAAAACATTGAAAATACCTAGATTGTACGGCAACCTACCTGGTGCAATCAATGCTATAGATCTTGAGCTCCATGCAGAGCCCACTCCCACTCCCATTCTCACTCCCACTCTCACCCACATTCTCTCTCTTACCCTCTCACTATTACTCTCCACTCCCACTCCCATTCTCACTCCCACTCTCACTCACATTCTCCCTCTTACTCTCCACTCCCACTCCCATTCTCACTCCCACTCTCACTCACATTCTCCCTCTTACTCTCCACTCCCACTCCCATTCTCACTCCCACTCTCACTCACATTCTCCCTCTTACTCTCCACTCCCACTCCCATTCTCACTCCCACTCTCACTCACATTCTCCCTCTTACTCTCCACTCCCACTCTCATTCTCACTCCCACTCTCACTCACATTCTCCCTCTTACTCTCCACTCCCACTCCCACTCTCACTCACATTCTTCCTCTTACTCTCTCCCTCTTACTCTCCACTCCCACTCTCACTCTTGATCCCAAGCCCAATTCCACCTTCACTCTCACTCATAGTCCCACTCTCACCATGCAGAGCCCATTTAAATGCTACCATAGCTTTTCCTTTCAGCTACCAGCAGCAGCTTCTAGGCAGGTCCCATGGCTTGCTACACAGCCAAATCTAAAGCAACGTAGTGCACCTGTTAGCTGACAGAATCATCGTTCCAACACTATTGAAATCTTGGGGCTTAGCCCAGTGGATGGCTCAAGGATCTGCCTAGAAGCTGCTGCTCATAGCGGAAAAGAAAAGCCATGAATGCTACAAATAAATAGTTTGCCTTATTACGAAGCTTGAGGTTGAGGGGGCAGCCTGTTTGCTTGCACTGGGCCGATCATCAATATTTAAATGCAAGATATCACCGCAATCGTATTATATGCATGTAATATATCACGTAAATATCACTGGTACTGCTGTTGTACAACAGCACTTTACCAGCACCCGTATCGCAACCTACCTGACGCAGTACCGCTGCCTGCTGCTGCCGTACAACAGGGTTGGGGCACGAGTCAGCGGCAGTGGAGCTGTTCTACCAATCATTTATAGTCGTCTCAATCATGGCCTGCCTCTCTTGAGCTTCACATAAACAGAACAATGAGCACAGTGCACAGCGCTTCACTAGCATTCGTATCAAAACCTACCTGGCGCAACGTACCTGACACTTTACCTGACGCAACCTACCTGACACCGTACCTGACACTCTACCTGATGCAACCTCCCAGACACTCTACCTGATGCAACTTACCAGACACTGTACTTGGCACAACCTACCTGGCGCAGTACCGCCGCCCGCTGCTGCCGTACAGCAGGGTCGGGGCATGAGTCAGCAGCAGTGGAGCTGGCCTTTCAATCATTTCTAGCCGTCTCGATCATGGCCTGCCTCTCTTTAATGCTCCTCTTCTGGTGCTTTAAGAACAGCTTTGCCTTGAACATCACTGCTGGCTGCCTCATTGGCACTGCTGCTGTACAACAACACTTCACTAACATGCATAAGTGAGCACGACCACAGTGCACATCACTTCACTAGCCTGCCTCACTAGCACTGCTGTTGTACAACAGCACTTCACTAGCAGTCGTATCTCAACCTACCTGGCGCAGTACCGCCGCCTGCTGCTGCCGTACACCCGGGTCGGGGCATGAGTCAGCAGCAGAGGAGCTGGTCTTCCAGTCATTCCTAGCCGTCTCAATCATGGCCTGCCTCTCTCTAATGCTCCTCTTCTGCTGCTTTAAGAAAAGCTTTGCCTTAAACATCACTGCAGGCTGCAGGAGCTGTGCATCATGGAGTGACCCCCCCTCAAATATGTTGCTAGCTAGTCCTAGCTGGTCATCCCGCTGCCGCTGAATGGCAGTACGCCCCGTTGCCAGGCTGTACGTGTCGTCCTCTTCGCTGAACGCCGCCAGGTTGTTGTGGCGGTTAGGGTTCCCACCAGGGCTGGGTGCTGAGGTGTCAGGTGCTGAGTCATACCGGGGCCAGTTGGTCACGTCTTGTCCAAGCCCCCCCCCTGACTGCTTGATTAGGACCTCCAGACTGCGTTGCAAGCGGTCTGTACTTTCGGCGATGTCAGAGGCCCCCTCAAATGCTGTACTGCGGTTGGGGTCTGTAGTACGGACCAGGTCACCAGGGCTCTGAAGAACTGCTGCGGTCGACTCCCTCCCGGTTTCGGAGCCAGCGACTGTGCAGTGCACATGTGGGAGCAGCAAACAGTTTGTGTCAGGAACAAGAAACAAGAAAGAAACACTGTGTGTAAGAAACACAAAGAATGCATGTAAGAGTCAAGAAGCTAACACTGTGTGTGAGAAACAAAGAATGTGCGTAAGAGTCAAGAAAGAAACACTGTGTGTAAGAAACAAGGAACAAGGACAAGAAACAAAGAATGTGTACGAAACAAGAAACAAACACTGTGTTAATGGACTCAAATTGTATTCTGGAGCCTGAGGGTCTGCTCGGGTGTGGTGTGGGTGTGTGGGGATGATGGTGTGTGTGGTGTGTGGGTGTGTGGGGTGGGGGGCTAGACCCCAGGCTCGACTACTTTCGGAACCTCGTCAGGGACCAGAATTCAGAACGCGCATACAAACGCATTGCACGCGTGCGTTTTCCAGCCTAACTGCCGCTCGTGCGACGCTGGGCGCAAAGGTGTAGGTGACGTCCTGCCTGGATGTGCCTTTCAGGGCATCCACCAATTACACTCTGGGTGTAACCGACTAACGGTTGCAGATTCGTACTCGTCTCGTTGAGCCCTTCTTGATAGTGTACTTAAAACTCAAAAATTTGCACTGGCAAGAAAGTTACACGAAGTACAAATAAAGTTGGGAAAACGGTCGGACCCCCTCTCCCCCTCCCCCCCCCCCCCTTCCCCCCTCTATCTTGGCCGCCCGTAAGTGTATCGACATGATTATTTTGTATCGACTATTGCTCACGGTTCTCTATCCATATCGAACATGCGGTAAAAAAAAATCTTCTAGCCTTCCCCTCGTTTCCATCTGATAAAATTATAGAGCATATAAGCAAATCAATGTTTATGTCCCGTCTGATAAAATGATAGACCATGTCACCAAATCGACGTTTACATCCCATCTGATAAAGTTATAGACCATGCTGGATCATGTAAGCAAATGAACGTTGACATCCCATCTCATAAAATGATAGATTATGTCACCAAATCAACAGTTTAAACACATCATAATAATACTAATAACTATAATAAAAAATCAACCTGGTTGAACAGTAGATAGATAATACATGCACAGTTTAATTTCAACATACCATGTAACCAACTTACTTTGGAGAGCTGGTAGCCTAGGACTGAGTCTGGACATGGGCTGCAGCACCTCCCTTACCACCTCTACATCACCCTTACCACCCTACAGCACCCTGATCCACCCACCCACCCACAGAGCCCAAGCCTACGTGGGTGCGTTCCTTCGTCGCCCTGAGCACCTCACCCCCAGCTTACTTTGGAGAGCTGGTAGCCTAGGACTGAATGTGGACATGGGCTGCTGCACCTCCTTTACCACCCTTACAGCACCCTGATCCACCCACCCACCCACAGAGCCCAAGCCTACGTGGGTGCGTTCCTTCGTCGCCCTGAGCACCTCACCCCCAGCTTACTTTGGAGAGCTGGTAGCCTAGGACTGAATGTGGACATGGGCTGCTGCACCTCCTTTACCACCCCTACAGCACCCTGATCCACCCACCCACCCACCCACTGAGCCCATGCCTACGTGGGCGCGTTCCTTTGTAGCCCTGAGCACCTCACCCCCAGCTTACTTTGGAGAGCTGGTAGCCTAGGACTGAATGTGGACATGGGCTGCGGCACCTCCTTTACCACCCCTACAGCACCCTGATCCACCCACCCACCCACAGAGCCCAAGCCTACGTGGGTGCGTTCCTTCGTCGCCCTGAGCACCTCACCCCCAGCTTACTTTGGAGAGCTGGTAGCCTAGGACTGAATGTGGACATGGGCTGCTGCACCTCCTTTACCACCCCTACAGCACCCTGATCCACCCACCCACCCACCCACTGAGCCCATGCCTACGTGGGCGCGTTCCTTTGTAGCCCTGAGCACCTCACCCCCAGCTTTCTTTGGAGAGCTGTAGCCTAGGACTGAATGTGGACATGGGCTGCGGCACCTCCTTTACCACCCCTACAGCACCCTGATCCACCCACCCACCCACAGAGCCCAAGCCTACGTGGGTGCGTTCCTTCGTCGCCCTGAGCACCTCACCCACAGCTTACTTCGGAGAGCTGGTAGCCTAGGACTGAATGTGGACATGGGCTGCTGCACCTCCTTTACCACCCCTACAGCACCCTGATCCACCCACCCACCCACCCACTGAGCCCATGCCTACGTGGGCGCGTTCCTTTGTAGCCCTGAGCACCTCACCCCCAGCTTACTTTGGAGAGCTGGTAGCCTGGGACTGAGTGTGGGCATGGGCTGCAGCAGCTCCCTTGGACTGTGTGCGTTGTTATCGTCGTAGTGCAGGGTGGTGACCTTGTGGTGCTGTCGGAGGGGCAGAGAAGAGGAGGCTGGATTGTGGGTGGGTACAGGAATGAGTGGTGGATGTGTAGTGGGGAGGACCTGGAAGTGTTGCGTGTGCGTTGGGGATGGGGGTGGGGGGGGTGGGAGGGTCATATGAGCAGCAGAGGAGAGGAAGGGAGAGGGGTGGACGGGGGGGGGATTTGGGAGCATTAGAGACCATGGTACGCGCTCATCCATATTTCTTCCAGGCTTTCTACTTTTATATTAGGCTCGTTTCCTTTCTATTTTTTTAGCCTTTTTCGGGGTCATGCGTATCGAGGAGCGCCGTTCTACGGAATGCTTTTCAACCTCTGTCTCAGCTGCACAAGGACGCTTCAGTCTCACCCGCGGTAGTACGAGCCCCCCTGCTTTTCCTCTCCCGGGGTTTTAATAGAAGATGCGCAGGTACACATTCATGCCTTCGTTCCACCCCTTTTTTTTTTCCTTCGTACCCTCACCTGGACTCCCCTGTCTCTCCTTTTCGCTTAGGCTTATTCCCTTTTTTTTTTCTCTTTTCTCCTTTTATTTTCTTCTCTTCTCTGTTTGTCGGCTTCCTCTTCTACGCCCCAATTCCTGTATTTTCTTCAGCTCGAGAGAGGGGGTGAGGTGAGGGCACATAAGGGATTATGAAGGTGTGGGCCATGAGCTGCAGAGCTCACTATGGACTGTGCGCGTTTGTCATTGTCGTAGTTAGTGCAGGGTGGTGAATGATCTTGTGGTACGTGCTGGAGGGGAGATAAGAGGAGGACTGGATTGTGGGTTGGTAAGGGGAATATTTTAGTATGGTGGATGTGTAGTGGGGAGGAGCTGGAAGGTGAGTGTGTGTGTGTGTGTGGGGTGGGGGGTGGGGGGGGGGGTCAATGAGCAGAGCAGAGTAGAGCAGAGCAGAGGAAAGAGGGGTGAGGCCCACTAGTTCTCTCTTTGCTTTTTTGGTGCAGGAGCGGATCGAGGGATGGAGGGGAAGATAAAGGCAGGGATAAGGGTGCGGGGGGTGGGGAATAAGGATGCGGCGGGGGATGGGGGAGGGGGCGAGGAGAGGGATGAGGTGGTAAGCGGGGTTGGAGGGGAGTTAAGAGAAGCCGCGTAAGAGTTTCTGAGGGGAGAGGATGGGAGGGGAGGGGCTCCTTATGGGTGGGTCGACGGGCCTTCCAGGGGCTCCCGTGCGAGAGGTTGAGCGGCCCTGAGCGGGTTCGGGAGGGGGGGGGAAGGGTAACGAGCGGGAGGTCTTCGACGGGGAAGGGGATTTGGGGGGGGGGTTAGGTAGGGGAGGGGAGGGGAGTTGGGGAGTGGGCTATCCGATTTTTGAGGGGGGGTCTCCAGGGCCTCCGATGAACGGGGGGTATGCCCTGGAGGGGAGGGAGGGGAGGGGAGGGATTTGAGGGTCGAGGGTGCTTGATTGGGGAGGTTGCGTGAGGGAGAGGGACATGGGGGAGTGGGAGGGGGGGAGGGGAGGGTGAGGGGGGGGAGGGAGGGAGGGGAGGGGAGCGGAAGGGAAAAGGGTTGAGGAGAAGGAAGCATCTCTCAAATTAGCCGCCGCCAGTTCCACGTCGCATGTGTATAACTCAGATGACGTTGGTTACTTACACACAGGCAACTGAGGGCGAGGTTCGACCGAGGTTTTGACTGCAGGCATGAGGGTTTTGTTTGGAGGGTTGAGTGGGCAAGGGGAGGGGAAGGGGAGGGGAGGGGAAGGGAGCGGAAGAGGGTCGGGAAGAAGAAGTGGGTTGGGGAGAGGAAGAGGGAGGGGAATGGGGAAAGGGAGGGGATTTGGAGTGGGAGCTTGACTCACATTAGCAGCCGCAAGTTCCACAGCCGCCTGTGCCTCTCTCTTGCCCCTCTTACCGCTAATGGCAGAGCTGTAGCGAGTAAAAGCGGTAAGGCCACACACACACCACACACACACCCCTTAACGCTACTGGCAGAGCTGTAGCGAGTACAAGCGGTAAGGCCACACACACACCACACACACACACCACACCACACACCCCTCAACGCTAATGGCAGAGCTGTAGCGAGTACAAGCGGTAAGGCCACACACACACCCCTCAACGCTAATGGCAGAGCTGTAGCGAGTACAAGCGGTAAGGCCACGCACACACAGAGAGCAGGAGGGGCAGGGAAGGGGAGGGAGAAGGGTGATTGTGAGAGGAGCGATTGAGGGTGGAGAAGTGGTGTGGGCGGTGGATGTTTGTTTAATCACCCCCACGGAGCTTTACTCACATTAACCGCCGCCAGCTCGACTGCCCCCTGTGCCTCTCTCTTGCCCCTGTAAGAACTTAAATCGCCCTCAATCAAGCCTGTCACTGCCCCTTGAATTGCCCTCAAACACCCTCCTTCACCCCACTCACCGCCCCTTGAATCGCCCTCAAACACACTCACTTAAGCAGCCGCAAGCTCCACAGCCGCCTGTGCCTCTCTCTTGCCCCTGAACAAATTTAAAATCTTCCTTTACAGGTCAGTCGTTACGGGGTACCCCTCTCCTTGTTCAGAGAGCAGGAGGGGCGGGGAAGGGGAGGAAGAAGGGTGATTGTGAGAGGGGCGGCTGAGGGTGGAGAAGTGGCGTGGGCTGTGGATGTTTGTTTAATTAAAAGCTTTACTCACATTAGCCGCCGCCAGCTCGACTGCCGCCTGTGCCTCTCTCTTGCTCCTCTCCTTGAGTGTCAGCTTGTCGACCTCAGCTTTAACGGCAGCCATGCGTGACTTCAGCAGCTGCGTCTTCTCCGATTGAATTTGGTCCTCCACGGCTCGCGTCATGCGTGACCTCTGCACCTGTAGAAGCGTTTTCTCTGTGGAATGGGCCTACGTCTGAGGGTCGGGTTTGTGCTGGTGGTGTGCTGTGGGGTGTTGTGGGGGGGTGGGGCCCTTGTGGGGGGGAGGGGAGTATGTACAGGGTCGTGACCTCTGACACATCAAGAAGGTTTGCTTTGTGGAGGGTGATGAAAGGGGGTGCTCTTGTGTGTGTGATTGATGGTAGTGGGGCGGCTGTGGGTGGGGGGGGGGGGAGGGGGATGCCCAGGCTAGTGGACAGGCGTGACCCATGCACTCATTGCAGTCTTTATGTGAGGATGAGGGTGCGAGGGTGTGCTTGAGTGTATGTATTTTGCCTCATGTGTGCGTGTCGTGTGCTTGCGTGTGGGTTGCATCGGGTTGCAACGGTATACCTTACATACGTTCCAGATGTGAGCGCCTTGCTCGGTGCTTTTGTGCAGGTGTGTTATCTGTGTGTGTGTGGGGTGTGTGTGTGTGTGGGGGGGGGGGTATGTCAAAGGTCGTAAACATGCTTGTGCATGTGTGTATATGGGTGTGTGGGGGTGTTGTATGTGTGTTTGTGTGTGTGTGTGATCTGGGTGTGTGTGTGTGTGGGTGTGTGTGGTGGGGGGGGGGGTGGGGGGGGGGGGGGGGGGGGGGGGGAGGGGTAGTCAACGGCTCGTAAACAGGCTTTTGTGCATGTGTGGATTGTGTGTGGGGTGTGTTGTATTGTGTTTTTTTTGGGGTGTGTGTTGTATCTGTGTGTGGGTGGTGTGAATGGGGGGGGGGGGGGGGGTATGTCAAACGGGCTCGTAACATGCTTTGTTGCATCGTGTGGTATCTGTGTTGGGTGTGTAGGTGGTATGTGTGTGTATGGGATGTGTGTGTGTGTGTGTATATGTGTGTGTGTGTGTGTGTGGGGGGGGGGGGGGGGGGGTATGTCAATGGGACTCATAACATGCTTTTGTGCATGTGTGTATCTGTGTGGTGGTATGTGTATGTGTGTGGTGTGAGTGTGTTTGTGTGGGAGGTTGTGTGGGTTGTGTGTGTGTGTTGTGTGTGCTGTGTGTGTGTGTTGTGTGGGGGGGGGGGTATGTCAACGGCTCGTCGTAACATGCTTTTGTGCATGTGTTGTATTGGTTGTTATGTGTCGGGTGTGTGTGTGTGTGGATGTGTTATGAGTGGGGGTATGGCTATGTGGTGCGTGGGCGTTTGTGTGTATGTGTGTCGTGTGTGTGTGTGGGTGTGTGTGTGTGGTGGGTGTGTGTGTGGGGGGGGGGGGGGGGGGGGCGGGGGGGTTGTCAACGGCTGTAACATGCTTGTGCATGTGTGTATCTGGTGTGTGTGTGGTGTTGTGTGGGTGTGCTTTGTGGGGGGGGGGGTATTAGTCAACGGCTCGTAACAGGAGATTTGTGAATGTGTGTATAGTGTGTCGTGGTGGTGGTGGCGTGTGTGTGTGGGTTATGTTGTGTGTGGGTGTGTGTGTGTGTTGTGTTGTGGTGTGTGTGTGTGTGTTGTGTGTGTGTGGGGGGGGGGGGGGTAGGTATGTCAACGGATCGTAACATGCTTTGTGCAGTGTGTATATGTGGTGTGTGTATGTGTATGTGTGTGTGATGGTATGTGTAGGTGTGCGAGTGCGTGTGTGTGTGTGTGGGGGGGGGGGGGGGGGGGGGGGGGGGGGGTGGGGGGGGGGGGGGTCAAACGCTCGTAACATGCTTTTGTGCAAGTGTGTCTCTGTGGTGGTGGGTGTGTAGTGTGTTTGTGTGTCCCGTGGTGTGGGGAGCTGTGGGGGGTGTGTGTGTGGTGGGGGGGGGAGGGGGGATGGGAAAAGGCATAGTAACATGCTTGGGTGAATGTGTGTATCATCTGGGGGTGTGTGTGGGATGTGTGGGATGTCGTGTGTGTGTATCTGTGTGCCCTGTGTGTGTGTGAATGGGGGGGGGGGGTATGTAACGGATCGTACAGGCTTTGTGTGACATGTGTGTATCAGGTGTGGTGTGTATGTGTAGGTGTGTGTGGGGTATGTGTGCCTGTGTGTGTTGTGTGGGTTCTGTGTGTGTGTTGTGGGGGGGGGTGGGGGGGGGGGGGGTATGTCAATGGCTACTAAACATGCTTTTTGTGCATGTGTCGTATCTGTAGCGTTGTTGTGGGGTATGGGTATGTGGGCCCCGGGGTGTTGCAGGGTCGTTGTGTGTGTTGTGTGTTTGGATGTGGTGGGTGGAAGTGTGTGGGTGTGGTGGGTGTGTGTGTTGGGGAGGGGGTGGGGTTTGTAAAGGATAGTAAAAGGACTTTTGGGAATGTGTGTTATGGTGTGTGTGTGTGTTATGGATTGGTGTGTATGTGATGGGTGTGTGTAGTGTATGTGTGAGTGTGGGTGTTTGATGTGTGAGTGTTAGTTGTGTGTGTTGTGGTGTGTGTTCGGGTGTGTGTGTGTGGGGGGGGGGGGGGGGGGGGATGTCAACGCTCGTTAACATGCTTTTGTGCATTGGGTAATCTGGGTGTGGTGTGTGTGTGGTGTGTGTGGGGGGGCGTATGTCAACGGGCTCGTATACATGCTTGGTGCATGTGTTGATCTGTGTGTGGGTAGGTGTGTGTGTGTGCGTGTGTGTGATGTGTAGGTGGGGTGTGTGGTGTGTGGTGTGTGTGTGGGGTGTGTGTGTGGGGGGGGGGGGGGGGTAGGTATGTTCAACGGCTCGTAACATGCTTTTGTGCGTGTGATCTGTGTGTGGTGTATGTGTATGTGTGTGGGGATGGGTATGTGCTAGGGGGGCGATTGGAGTGTGTAAGGTGTGTGTGGGTGTGTGTGGGGGTGGGGGGGGGTAAACGGACTCGAACATGATTTGTGCATTGTGTGGATAGTGTGTGTGTTTAGTGAGGCGTGTGTGTGCCGTATGTGTATGTGTGTGTGTGGTGTGTGTGTGTGTGTGGGGGGGGGGGGGGGGGGGACGTCAACGGCTGCTTGTAACATGCTTTTGTGCATGTGTTGTATCTGTGTGGGTTGTATGTGTTATGTGTGTGTGTATGTGTGTGTGGGGTGTGTGGGTGTGTGTGTGTGGTGGGGGGGGGGGGGGCGGGGGTAGGTCAACGGCCTCAGAAACATGCTTTGTGCATGTGTGTACTGTGGGTGTGTGTGTATGTGTGCGTGTGTGTGTGTGTATCTGTGTGTGTGTGTATGTGTATGTGTGTGTGTGTATGTGTATGTCGTGGTGTGTGTGTGTGTGTGTGGGTGTGGGTGTGGGTGATGTGATGTGTGTGGGGGGGGGGGGGGGTTTTATTGGGGGGGGTATGTCAACCGGCCTCGTAACATGCTTGTGAATGTTGGGTGGATCTGGGTGTGTGATGTAGTGTAGTGGTGTGATGTGTATGTGTATGGGTGAGAGTCGTGTGTGTTGGGGTTGTGTGTGGGGGGGGGGGGGGGGGGGGGGGGCAACGGCTCGTAACATGCTTTGTGCATGTGTGTATTGTGGGTGTGTGTGTGTGTATGTGTGTTTGTGTGTGGTGTGTTGTACTGTGTGTGTGTGTGTGTGTTGGGGGGGGGGGGGCGGGGGGGGGGGAGGGGGGGGGTATGTCAACGGCTCGTAACATGCTTTTGTGCATGTGTGTATCTGTGTGTGTGTGTATTGTGTGGGTTTGTGTGGTGTATCTGTTGTGTGTTGTGTGTGTGAAATGGGGGGGGGGGGGTATGTAACACGGGCTCGTACGTAACATGCTTTGTGCATTGTGGCGTATCTGTGTGTGTGTGTATGTGTTATGTGTGTGTATGTGTATGTGTGTGTGTTGTGTGTGGGGTATCTGTGTTGTGTGTGTGGGGGGGGGTTGTGGGGGGGGGGGGTAGGGGGGGGTATGTCAATGGCTTCATAACCTGCTTTTGTGCATGTGTGTTATCTGTGTGTGTTGTGTATGTGTATGTGTGTGTGTGCCTGGTGGGCGGGTGGTGGTTGTGTCGGGGTCGCTTGCTCTGTGGTTGTTTGTGTGTGGTGGGTGTGTGGGTCGTGTGATGTGATGTGGGGGGGGATGGGGGGGGATATGTCAACGGCTCGTAACATGATTTTGTGCATGTTGTGTATATGTGGAGTGTATGTGGTGTGTGTGGTGTGTGGGATATGTGGATGTGGGTGTGTTGTGATGGGTATGTGGGCGGGATGAGCGGCTTGTTGTGTATGTGGGAGTGTGTGTGTGTCTGTGTGTGTGTGGGTGTCGTGTGTGTGTGTGTGTGTGTGTGGGGTATGTAACGGCTCGTAATATGCTTTGTGCATGTGTGTTGTGTACGGTGTGTGTGTGTGTGTGTGTGGGGGGGGGGGGGGGGGTATGGGTATGTCAAGGATCGTAACCCTGATTTTGTATGCATGTGTGTATCTGTTGTGTGTTGTGTGTATGTGTGTGTGTGCGTGTGTGTTGTGTGTATGTGATGTGTGTGTGTGTGTGGGTGTTGTGGGAGGCTGTGTGCTGTGTGGGGGGGGGGGGGGGGGGGTTTAGGGGTATTATGTCAACGTCTTACGTAAACATGCTTTTGTGCTGTGTGTATCTGTGTGGGTGGTAGGTGTATGTGTGTGTATGTGTATGGTGTGTGCGATGTGCGGTGTGTTGTGGTGTGTGTGTGGGGGGGGGGGGGGGGGGGGGGGTCAACGGCTCGTAACATGCTTTGTGCATGTGTGTGGATCAGGTGTGTGTGTGTGGCGTGTGGGTGCGTATGGTATGTGTGTGTGGTGTGTGTGTATGTTGTGGTGTGGTGTTGTGGAGGGGGAGGGGGGGGGTACGTCAACGGCTTGTAACATGCTTATGCAATGTGTGGGATATGTGTGTGTGTGTATGTGGATGATTGCGGGGTATGTTTGTGTGTGGGTGGGTGGGTGTGTGTGTGTGTTGTGTGGGGGGGGGGGGGGGGGGTATATGTCAAAGGCTCAGAACATGCTTTTGTTCGCATGGGTATATGTGTGTGGTGTGTGATGTGTCGTTGTGTGTGTGTTATCGTGTGGTTGTGTATGTGTATGTGTGTGGTGTATGTGTATGTGTGCGTGTGCCTGTGTGGGGTGTTTGTGTGTGTGTTGGTGGTGGTGGTGGTGGGGGGGTATGTCAACGGTCGTAACATGTTTTGTGCATGTGTGGTATATGTGTTGTTTGTGTTATGGTATGGTGTGTGCTTGTGTGTAGGTGTATGAGTGCGTGTGTTGTCTGTGGGGGGGGGGGGGGGGGGGGGGGGTATGGAAACGGCTCGTTAACATGATTTTGTGAGTTGGGTTGATAGGGTCTTTGACGGTGGGGGGTGAGTGTGGGGGGGGGGTGAGCGGTCAACGGCTAGGTAAAATGAGTGGGGGCAGGGTGTGTTGAGCGGTTGGGTGGCGGTGGGGAGGTGGACGGGTGGTCCTGGGGGGGTCGAGTGGGGGCATGTTCGGTGTGGGGGGGGAGGGTGGCGGGGGGCGGGGGTGCGTGTCGTGTGTGGGGGGGGGCGGGGCGAGCGGGGGTGAGGGAAATGGACGAGAACAAAAGAGGGTGGGATGGGGGTAGTCGGGGGTGTGGGGGGTGGGGGTTGGGGAGGGTACGCGGGTGGGGGGATCGGGGGTGGGGGGGGTGGGGGTGGGTCGGGGGATTTACTAGCTGGGGGGGTAGGGAAAAGGAGAGGGACAGGAGGGTGTGAAGGGTCCGCTGGGTTATGTGTCCCCTCTAGTCCCGGTGGTGTGTAGGCGTGGAGGTGGGAGCTACTCCTCCAGCGTGCCGTTGGTCTCTCCGGGGGGTATGTAAGTGGAGTTGTGTGGGGGTGGGGGGGGGGGGGGTTAAGCGGGGGCCGGTGGTGGTATGTCAAGGGATAGTAAATGATGTGGTGACAGTGGGGTAGCGGGGGTGTGTGGTGTGTATGTGTATGTGTGTGGGATGTGTATGTGTGTGTGTGGTATGTGTATGCTGTGTGTGTGTTGTGTATGGGTGTGTGTGTACTGGGTAGGCTTGGTGTGATGTTGTGATGTGTGTGTGTGTGGGTGTGTGTGGGGGGGGGGCGGGGGGGATGTCCAAGGTCATTAACATGCTTTTGTGCATGTGTGATCTGTGTGTTATGTGTATTGTGTATGTGTGTGTGTGTGTGTGTGTATGTGTGCGTGTGTGTGTGTATGTGTGTGTGTGTTGGGGGGGGGGTGGGGGGGGGGGGGGGGTATGGGTCAACGGCTAGTGAATATTTCCTTACCTTCAGATACGAGCGCCTTGCTCTGTAATGATGGGTGCAAGGGTGTGCTCGTGTATATGTGCTTGCGTGTGTGGGTGCTTGTGTGTGGGTGCATGGTGGTAGGGTGGTGGTGGGTTGGTGGGTAGGCCAACCTCTGCCCTGGCAATGCAGCGTTACCTTACCTACCTTCAGATGTGAGCGCCTTCTAGCCGATACCTTCACTGCTAGCTTAATGTAACCAATACCTTTCCTACCTTCAGATGTGAACGCAATTTAATTGATGAATTAATGTAACGATAACTTAATGTAACGATACCTTACCTACCTTCAGATGTGAGAGCCTTGCTCTGTGACTCATAGTCAAGCTCCTTCCGCGTGTTTAGAAGTAGAGCTGCCACCCTGTCAAGTTGCGCACGGCTGTCTGCCAGCTTGGACTCCACCTCAGCCAAGGACACCTGTACTGCCGAATTGTAGTGCTTGTGTACAGTCTTGTGGTACAGAAATAAATAAATAGTACGCCTTATAACGAGGCGTGAGGTCGAGGGGGCCAGTCTGTTTGCTTGCACTGAGGCCAACCACCAATTGGATGTGGGCTGTGTGTGGGGGTGGGGGGGGGGGGGGGGGGGGGGGGGGGATGGTCATTAAAGACCCAAAAATCTAAAATACGGACTCGGTAACATAAACTAGAAACCAAGCTATGGGTGGTACTCTTGTACGCTATGGGTGGTAGGCTATGGGTGGTAAGCTATTGGTGGTAAGCTATTGGTGGTACGCTATGGGTAGTACTCAATGGGTGGTTCGATATGGGTGGTAGGCTATGGGTGGTACGCTACGGGTGGTAAGCTATGGGTGGTACGCTATGGGTGGTAGGCTATGGGTGGTAAGCTATGGGTGGTACGCTATGGGTGGTAAACAAATAAACCCTCCCACCTTGCTATGGCTAGTCAAAACACCCAAAACAGGACTTTGCTATGGGTAGGGAGCGGCAATATGATATTATGTCATCATATAATCTTATGGTGGTGGATAGTTTAAATGATTCCCCGGGTGCACGTTTGTGTGTATGATCAATAGATTGGATATATAGGGAACGGCAAGATGATATCATATGATATCATGTCATCATATAAGGCCGGCAGTCTAACTACACTCAAGTTACCATTTATGTATGATATATTAATATTTTACGTTGCAATTTGTATGATATCATACTTGTCTTTGGTAAACATTATATTATAGCAATTCAGGGGATGAATTGGACATAACGTTTCCAAGAGAATTCGTGCTTTGTACTTAGCCGATAATTTTGGCCTGGAAATTTGAGAATTCTCGACAATTTGGCCTGGAATCCTCGACAATTCAAGACGACGTACGAAACGTTTGTCCAGTTCATCCCCTGAATTGCTATAAGAGCCAATCACACAACTCTGCTATGGGAAACATATACATCAGACCAAAAACCCAGCAATGAGTGTTGAAACACGTGTAACAGCCTCACACACACTCACGCCTACATCCACACCAGTGTTTTTTATTTCAGATTTCTGTAGTAGTCCAGGTTGAGTAGCTACTTGGGCTACTCAACCCTGATTTCAGGATAGTTGCGTAGCCATCGCATGGCGGAGCGCGGAGCCTGGTGGGGTCGGGGGGCAGCGCGTCCTGATATCGGGGGGTTCGGACGGTGTAGCATTCTACGGAATGGCGACGGAATGGCGACGGAATGGCAAACCGTCGTCGAAAAATAAAACACTGATCCACACCCACACACGCACATTGGCTGAGGGTGGTGAACACACCAGACCTGTCACGCAACAGTGGCTAGTACAAACATCAACCCCCAAATCCCACTCTTATGTAGGAGTCGTAATGCCATTCAAACTGAATCCTCGGTACGGCTGGTTTGTGTAGGGAGACCCACCTCCTGGGGTGAAATACTTTTAAAATCTAAAAAACAAGTTCTGTGCAGCGTCGCAAGCGACGCTAGCAATTGGCGGAGAGTGTTGGCAACGGAGCGACAGGTGGCAACGGAAGCCAATTAGTTATGAGACGGTTAGCTGACGTGTCAGGCTTTGTCTCGGCCAGACGGTCTCACAGACGGACAATTGGGTAACCCTGGGGGCTACCGCCCCCTTGAAGAAGGGGCTCCGCCAAAAAAACTCCTCTCACCGTTTCTTCTGCCAAGCTGGAGCCAACATGTATAGATCTCTTCTGGTTGTCCGCCAGCTCATCAGTCACTGTCTTCAGCTGATTCTGTTTAAGCTCCAATTCGCGTGACGCGGCAGTAAGCTGTGGGGACACACGTGCCAGCTCACTCTTGGTGCTAGAGGGAAAAAGTTGCATGGGGTTGGGTGGTTAGGGTGCTTTGCGTGGTTTCAGGAGTGTTCATTGGTTCAATATGTCGTACATAAACAGGTGTTTCACACCCTGAACACCTGTTAAACAACCTGAACAGGGTGCAGGCTGCTGTAGGGCCTGTTTCGCGTTCATACCACCCTGATAACATGCACTAACCCATACCCCCAACAAACTTAAACTCACAATTCAGACTCAATTATTGATACTCGTCTCCCTTTGTTCTCCACCCCTGAGCCATGCTCAAGCCAGGCACCAAAAGTCCACATCCCACATAACCAACCAACTCACACTCGTAACTCAGCTCCCCCACCCCCTCGCCCTGTCTCGCGATCATTACCCACCCTGATGCCATGCACTAAAGCCCATACACCTACCAAATTTGAAATCGCAGTTCAGACTCAATTTTGTGATACTCCTCGCCTCCCTTTGTTCTCCACCACCGGGCCATGCCCAAGCCAGGCACCAAAAGCCCGCATCCCACATACCCAACCAACTCACACTCGTACTCCGGACCCCCCCCCCCCCCCCCCCCCCCCCCCCCCTGTTTCGAGTTCATACCACTCTGATAACATTCACTAAAATCCAAACACCCAACAAACTTAAAATCCCAATTCAGACTCAATTCGATAATACTTCTCGTCCGCCTTCGTCCTCCACCCCTGAGCCATGCTCAAGCCAGGCACCAAAATTCCACATCCCACAAACCCAACCAGCTCACACTCGTAACTCAGCCCCCCCCCCCCCCCCTCTCTCTCATGTTTCACATTCACATCACTCTAATGACATGCTCTAAAAACCATACACTCAACACGCTTACAATCGTAATTCAGACTCAATTCGTTGATACTCCTCATCTGCCTTTGTTCTCAACTCCTGAGCCATGCTGAAGTCACGTGTCAGCGCCTCAGCTCGTCGACGCCCCACCTGATGACAAAAAAGGGCGGTTGAAAATGAACTTGAGTAAGCCAGTGAGTGAGTGAGTGAATGAGTCAGGAAGGGAGTCCCACCAGGTCGAACAGAGTGGTTGCACATACACTTAAATGAGTAAGTGAGGAGGGAGGAAGGGTGGGAGCCATGCTGAAGTAACGTGTCAGCGCCTCAGCTCGTTGACGCCCCACCTGATGGTAGAAGAGGCAGTTGAACATGCACTTGAATGAGTGAGGAAGGGAGTCCGAAGTGGTTTCATGGAGTGGTTGCATATGCACTTGAACGATTGAGTGAGTGAGTGAGTGAATGAGTCAATGAGGAAGGGAGTCCCACCTGGTCGCACGGAGTGGTTGCACATACACTTGAATGAGTAAGTGAGTAAGTGATTGAGTGAGGAAGGGAGAGACGAGGCCATGCTGAAGTCGCGTGTCAGCGCCTCAGCACGTTGACGCCCCACCTAGTGGCAGAGGAGGGTAGTTTAACATAAACTTGAGTGAGTGAGTGAGTGAGTGAGCGAGTGACTGAGTGAGGAAGGGCGTCCCACCTGGTTGCACGGAGTTGTTGCACATACACTTGAATGAGTAAGTGAGTAAGTGATTGAGTGAGGAAGGGAGAGACGAGGCCATGCTGAAGTCACGTGTCAGCGCCTCAGCACGTTGACGCCCCACCTAGGGGCAGATGAGGGCAGTTGAACATAAACTTGAGTTAGTGGGTGAGTGAGTGAGTGAGTGAGTTAGTGAGTGAGTTAGTGAGCGAGTGAGTGAGTGAGCGAGTTAGTGAGTTAGTGAGTGAGTGAGTGAAGAAGGGAGTCCCACCTGGTCGCACGGAGTTGTTGCACATACACTTGAATGAGTAAGTGAGTAAGTGATTGAGTGAGGAAGGGAGAGACGAGGCCATGCTGAAGTCACGTGTCAGCGCCTCAGCACGTTGACGCCCCACCTAGGGGCAGATGAGGGCAGTTGATTGTAAAATTGAGTTAGTGAGTGAGTGAGTGAGTGAGTGAGTGAGTGAGTGAGTGAGTGAGTTAGTGAGTGAGCGAGCGAGTGAGTGAGCGAGTGAGCGAGTGAGTGAGTGAGTGAGTGAGTGAGTGAGTGAGTGAGTGAAGAAGGGAGTCCCACCTGGTCGCACGGAGTTGTTGCACAAACACTTGAATGAGTAAGCGAGTAAGTGAGTGAGTGAGACAGGGAGGGAGGAAGCCATGGTGAAGTCACGTGTCAGCGCTTCGGCCTGTTGACGCCCCACCTAGTGGCAGAGGAGGGTAATTTAACATAAACTTGAGTGAGTGAGTGAGTGAGTGAGTGAGTGAGTGAGTGAGTGAGTGAGTGAGTGAGTTAGTGAGTGAGTTAGTGAGCGAGCGAGTGAGTGAGCGAGTTAGTGAGTTAGTGAGTGAGTGAGTGAAGAAGGGAGTCCCCCCTGGTCGCACGGAGTTGTTGCACAAACACTTGAATGAGTAAGTGAGTAAGTGATTGAGTGAGGAAGGGAGAGAGGAGTCCATGCTGAAGTCACGTGTCAGCGCCTCAGCACGTTGACGCCCCACCTAGTGGCAGAGGAGGGCAGTTGATTGTAAACTTGAGTGAGTGAGTGAGTGAGTGAGTGAGTGAGTGAGTGAGTGAGTGAGTGAGTGAGTTAGTGAGTGAGCGAGCGAGTGAGTGAGTGAGTGAGTGAGTGAGTGAGTGAGTGAGTGAGTGAGTGAGTTAGTGAGTGAGTGAGTGAAGAAGGGAGTCCCACCTGGTCGCACGGAGTTGTTGCACAAACACTTGAATGAGTAAGCGAGTAAGTGAGTGAGTGAGACAGGGAGGGAGGAAGCCATGGTGAAGTCACGTGTCAGCGCTTCGGCCCGTTGACGCCCCACCTAGTGGCAGAGGAGGGTAATTTAACATAAACTTGAGTGAGTGAGTGAGTGAGCGAGTGAGTGAGTGAGTGAGTGAGGAAGGGAGTCCCACCTGGTAGCACGGAGTTGTTGCACATACACTTGAATGAGTAAGTGATTAAGTGAGTGAGTGAGAAGGGGAGGGAGGAAGCCATGCTGAAGTCACGTGTCAGCGCTTAGGCCCGTTGACACCCAACCTGATGGCAAAGGAGGGCAGTTGAACAGACACTTTTTCAGTGAGTGAGTAACCCAGCTCCCCCTGCTTGGCTGTAACCTGAGCCTTCAAGCTAGCCTAAAGACAGAGGGCGAACAAATTCAAACTACCTATTAACACACACCTTAGCTGCCAACTGCCAACTGCTGATGCAACTACAAACTTCAAAATATCGCTCACCTCAGCTGCCAACTGCCAATGCAACTACAAACTTCAAAACATCGCTCACCTCAGCTGCCAACTGCCAATGCAACTACAAACTTCAAAACATCGCTCACCTCAGCTGCCAACTGCCAATGCAACTACAAACTTCAAAACATCGCTCACCTCAGCTGCCAACTGCCAATGCAACTACAAACTTCAAACATCGCTCACCTCAGCTGCCAACTGCCAATGCAACTACAAACTTCAAAACATCGCTCACCTCAGCTGCCAACTGCCAATGCAACTACAAACTTCAAAACATCGCTCACCTCAGCTGCCAACTGCCAATGCAACTACAAACTTCAAAACATCGCTCACCACAGCTGCCAACTGCCAATGCAACTACCGATGCAACACACATTGCTCACCTCAGATGCCAGTGCACCCAGCTCCCCCTGCTGCGCTGTAACCTGAGCCTTCAAGCTAGCCTAAAGACAGAGGTCGAAAATTCAAACTACCAATTAATACACATCTCAGATGCCATTACACCCAACTGCCAATGCAACTACCCAATGCCCACACACCACGCACCTCATTGGCAACTACCAATGCAACACGCATTGCTCACCTCAGAGGCCAGTGCACCCAGCTCCCCCTGCTTCGCTGTAACCCGAGCCTTTAAGCTAGCCTAAAGAGAGAGGGCAACCAAATATAAACTGCCAATCAACACACACCATGCACCACTGCTGCCAACTGCCAATGCAACTACCAACTACAACACATCGCTCACCTCAGATGCCAGTGCTGCCAGCTCACCCTGCTTCGCTGTAACCTGAGCCTTCAAGCTAGCAAGCACATTCTGCAGCTCCTCTAGGTCCTGCATAATTTTAGAGTTTAGGGTTTAGGTTCATTCTGCAGCTCCTTTAAAGTCCTGCACACCAACTGACATGAGCATGTATATGTTGTTAGGGTTTAGGGTGTAAGCACATTCTGCTGCTCCTTTCCTGCACACCAACTGACATGAGCATGTGTATGTCGTTAGGGTTTAGGGTGTATGCACATCATGCTGCTCCTTTCCTGCACACCAACTGACATGAGCATGTGTATGTTGTTATAGTCCAGAGGTAGGCAAAGTAGGCTAATAGGGCTTGCCCAACCGTGACAGGAGGGGCTAAAACGAAAAAGCACTGATGGACTGAACCCCAAATAATTGTTTTACCAAGGGAAGCCCTGAATTTGTGCTACAGTGAAAAACAAATATGCTTGTTTGCATCGGGGAAAGCTACCTTTGGTTTTGGTTTTGCAGACTGCTACTGCGCCAGGGTACTACATTTTGTCATTTTGGGTTGCGCTTTTGACGCAACTGCCTCCTTTTGGGTTGCGCTTTTAACTCCACTGAAAATGGAAATCTGCGCGCTGCGACCAGATGGGGTACACAAATTTGCGTGCTTCAGTGAAAAGCATACGATCCTGTTTTGAGGAATGGTTTCATGGTTGCGCTTGTTGAACTGATGAAGGTGCAGGGTTTGAATCCCTACGTGTGCTTCAGTGTTCGCGGTCGCTGTCAACCCCCATGGTAGCTTTGTCCAGGTAAAGTAGCAGCCTGTTCTCTACCGCCGTATGACGGGGGCTCCCTTTATACCCCGCCCCACCAGGCGTTCTCATTACATCTGAAAAGCATATTTGTTTGTCTGCATTGGGGAAGCCGACCTTTTTTTTTGGCTACCTTGGGTTTTGTTTTTGCAGACTGCTACTGCGTCTGCATTGGAGAAGGCGACTTTCTTTGCCACCTTGTCTTTTTTGTTTTTTTGCTATCTCATACATTCTCATACCTTGATTTTTTTATGGTTTTTTGCTATCTCACACATTCTCATACCTTGATTTTTTGTGTTTGTTTGCTACCTTTGGTTTTGGTTTTGCAGACTGTTGCTGCGCCTGAGTTTGGACTACCATGTGGTGGCCAACTGCCAATGCAACTACCAATGCAACACATATTGCTCACCTCAGATGCCAGTGCACCCAGCTCGCCCTGCTTCGCTGTAACCTGAGCCTTTAAGCTAGCCTAAAGAGAGAGGGCAACCAAATATAAACTGCCAATTAACACACACCATGCACCACTGCTGCCAACTGCCAATGCAACTACCAACTACAACACATCGCTCACCTCAGATGCCAGTGCACCCAGCTCCCCCTGCTGCGGTGTAACCTGAGCCTTTAAGTTAGCCTAAAGACAGAGGTCGAAAATTCAAACTACCAATTAACACACACCTCAGATGCCGATACACCCAACTGCCAATGCAACTACCCAATGCCCACACACCACGCACCTCATTGGCAACTACCCATGCAACACGCATTGCTCACCTCAGATGCCAGTGCACCCAGCTCCCCCTGCTTCACTGTAACCCGAGCCTTTAAGCTAGCCTAAAGACAGAGGCAAACAAGTATAAACTGCCAATTAACACACACCATGCACCACTACTGCCAACTGCCAATGCACCCAGCTCCCCCTGCTTGGCTGTAGCCCGAGCCTATAAGCTAGCCTAAAGAGAGAGGGCAACCAAATCTAGTTTGGACCACTGTGTGGCGGCATCGTAGGTCCAGGGCCTCAACATATGCGTGTATCATTTTTGAATTGACCCCCCCCCCCCCAAATGAAATATTGTACGATGTCAGTTTACATTATCGTAATAAATCACGATGTATCGTACGAGACATATATCGCCCGATATACTACTCAACGGCCCTAAACTTCAGTCAACTCAAGGAGCCCCCACCCCCCCCCACCCCCCTCCCCCCCCGCACACACACACACACACACAATTAAAGAATGTATAAGAACAAACACGTACATAGTATTATAGAAATGTCAAATCTTCCTGTCAGTACGGTAAAAATAATAACAGTGTCGACACCTTCTTTCTTACACTCCTTCATAATAATATAAACTAGTATAATGTGCCATACAAAGAAGAAAAGAAAATGCCGGTAAAAATAATAACAGTGTTGACACCTACCTTCTTACTCTCCTTCATAATAATATAAACTATCATAATGTGCCGTAAAAAAAAAGGTAAAATGAGTAACAGTGTGGACGCCTACCTTCTTACTCTCCTTCATGGCAGCTTCCCGGATTGCCAGCTCAGCATCACTGAGTCCTGAGCCATAGGCAGCCTGGGTAGCTAGTCGCTGTTGAGCCGCATACAACTCCTTTTGGGATTTTTCAATGTCCTGGGTGATCTCATCCAACTGTGGATGGGTGATGGGTGGGTGAAAATCATGGTGTTGGTGTGTTTCAGTGTGAGCTGCATGCAACTCCTCATGAGATTTTCAATGTCCTGGGTGTTCTCATCCAACTGTGGATGGGTGATGGGTGGGTGAAAATCATGGTGTTGGTGTGTTTCAGTGTGAGCTGCATACAACTCCTTATGAGATTTTCAATGTCCTGGGTGGTCTCATCTAACTGTGGATGGGTGATGGGTGGTAGGTTGGCAATGGTGGTGTTGGTGATGGTGGTAATGATGGTGGTGATGTCAATGTGTTGGTGTTCGTTATGATGGTGGTGGTGGTGGTGGTGATCGTTATGATGGTGTGTTGGTGTTCGTTATGATGGTGGTGATGGTGATGGTGGTAATGGTGATGGTGGTGATGGTGATGGTGGTAATGATGGTGGTAATGAACGTGGTGATGTCAATGTGTTGGTGTTCTTTAGTTGCTGCTGAGCCGTGTACAATTCCTTTTGTGATTTTTCAATGTCCCGGGTGATTTCATCTAACTGTGAAGGGGCGATAGAAGGATGGTGATGGTAGTGATGGCCATGGTGGTGGGATATGGGAGGGTGATTGGTGTGTTTGCGTTTTTGGATGTGGATGTAGAAGTGGAGGGAGGGGGGGGGGGGGGGGGGGGGGGGGGGGGGGGGTAGGTAGGGAGAGGTGTTGGGGAAGATGCTGCACTGAGTGGGGAATGGAGAGGTGAGGGTGAGAGAACCACCTTCTGCTTCTTGTTGTGTGATTTCGGATGTGGATGTGGAGGGAGGGCGAGGATAAGGACAGGGTGAGAGACACTACTCCTGCCTTGTTTTTTTGTGTTTTTGTGTGCTTTAATGTGGATGCGGAGGGAGGGCATGAGCAATGAGAGGGTGAGGGACTCACCTTCTGCTTCTTGTTGCTGACATCAACATGGATTTCTGTGGCTTCCACTTGCTTGGACCTCACTTTGGCTGGAGAGTTGCCATGGTGGTGGTGGTGGTGCTGCTGGTTTGTGTGTGTGTATTTGTGTGTGCGGATGTGGATGTGGAGGGAGAGCGTGGTCAATGAGAGGGTGAGGGACCCACCTTCTGCTTCTTGTTGCTGACAGTAACTTTGACTTCTGCAGCTACCACTTGCTTGGAGCTCACTTTGGCTGGAGGGTGGCCATGGTGGTGGGGGTGATGTGTGTGTGTATTTGTGTGTTTTGATGTGGATGTGGAGGGAGGGCATGGGCAATGAGAGTGTGAGGGACCCATCTTCTGCTTCTTGTTGCTGACAGTAACCTTGACTTCTGTGGCTACCACTTGCTTGGAGCTCACTTAGGCTGGAGGGTGGCCATGGTGGTTGTAGTTTGTGAGTGTTTTTGTGTTCGTATGTGGATGCGGAGGGAGGGCATGAGCAATGAGAGGGTGAGGGACTCACCTTCTGCTTCTTTGTGCTGACATCAACATGGATTTCTGTGGCATCCACTTGCTCGGACCTCACTTTGGCTGGACAGTTGCCATGGTGGTGGTGGTGGTGCTGGTTTGTGTGTGTGTATTTGTGTGTTCGGATGTGGATGTGGAGGGAGAGCGTGGTCAATGAGAGGGTGAGGGACCCACCTTCTGCTTCTTGTTGCTGACAGTAACTTTGACTTCTGCAGCTACCACTTGCTTGGAGCTCACTTTGGCTGGAGGGTGGCCATGGTGGTGGGGGTGATGTGTGTGTGTATTTGTGTGTTTTGATGTGGATGTGGAGGGAGGGCATGGGCAATGAGAGTGTGAGGGACCCATCTTCTGCTTCTTGTTGCTGATAGTAACCTTGACTTCTGTGGCTACCACTTGCTTGGAGCTCACTTTGGCTGGAGGGTGGCCATGGTGGTTGTAGTTTGTGAGTGTTTTTGTGTTCGTATGTGGATGCGGAGGGAGGGCATGAGCAATGAGAGGGTGAGGGACTCACCTTCTGCTTCTTTTTGCTGACATCAACATGGATTTCTGTGGCATCCACTTGCTCGGAACTCACTTTGGCTGGACAGTTGCCATGGTGGTGGTGGTGGTGGTGGTGCTGCTGCTGGTTTGTGTGTGTGTATTTGTGTGTTCGGATGTGGATGTGGAGGGAGAGCGTGGTCAATGAGAGTGTAAGGGACCAACCTCCTGCTTCTTGTTGCTGACAGTAACCTTGACTTGCGTAGCTGCCACTTGCTTGGAGCTCACTTTGGCTGAAGGGTGATTTGTGTGTGTGTATTTGTGTGTTTTGATGTGGATGTGGAGGGAGGGCATGGGCAATGCGAGGGACCTACCTTCTGCTTGTTGTTTCTGACAGCAACATCTGCTTCTGTAGCTTCAACTTGCTTGGCTCTCACTTTTGCCTCTATATCATCGTGTTCTTCCATCTTTGACAACAGCCTCTGGTTGATGTCAGCAAGCTCTGCCTGCTTTGCGCGAACTTCGGATTCAGCACCGCTTGCCTGTTGTAAATGCACAGTCGTTGATTTTGTGTTATTGGGTAGGATGTTGTTGTTGTTGTTGGTGGTGGTGGTTCTGTTGTTGTTGTTGTTGTTGTTGTTGTTGTTGTACTTGTTGTTTCTGTTAGTGGTGGTGGTGGTTCTGTTGTTGTTGTTGTTGTTGTTCTTTCTGTTGTTGTTGTTTCTGTTGCACTTGGCCCTTTTGCTGTTGGTTCTGTTGTTGTTGTAGTTGTTGGTTCTGTTGTTGTTGTTGCTGTTGTACCTGTTGTACTTGTTGGTTCTGTTGTTGTTGTAGGTATTGGTTCTGTTGTTGTTGTTGTTGCTGTTTGTTACCCTGTTTGTTACTGTTGGTTCTGTTGTTGTTTGTAGGTGTTGGCTTCTGTGTTGTTGTTGTTGTTGCTGCTTTTGTACTTGCTGTTGTACCTGTTGTACTTGTTGGTTCTGTTGTTGTTGTAGGTGTTGGTTCTGTTGTTGTTGTTGTTGCTGTTGTACCTGTTGTACTTGTTGGTTCTGTTGTTGTTGTTGTAGGTGTTGGTTCTGTTGTTGTTGTTGCTGTTGTACCTGTTGTACTTGTTGGTTCTGCTGTTGTTGTAGGTGTTGGTTCTGTTGTTGTGGTTGCTGTTGTACCTGTTGTACTTGTTGGTTCTGTTGTTGTTGTAGGTGTTGGTTCTGTTGTTGTTGTTGCTGTTGTACCTGTTGTACTTGTTGGTTCTGTTGTTGTTGTAGGTGTTGGTTCTGTTGTTGTTGTTGCTGTTGTACCTGTTGTACTTGTTGGTTCTGTTGTTGTTGTTGTAGGTGTTGGTTCTGTTGTTGTTGTTGCTGTTGTACCTGTTGTACTTGTTGGTTCTGTTGTTGTTGTAGCTGTTGTTGTTGTTGGTTCTGTTGTTATCGGTCCTGTTGCTGTTGGTTCTGTTGTTGTTTTTGGATCTGCTGCTGCTACTGATATTGGTGGTAGTTCTGTTGTTGTTGTTGTTGTTGGTAGTGGTGGTTAATTTGCTGTTTTTGGATCTGCTGCTGCTGCTGTTATTGGTGGTCGTTCTGTTGTTGTTGTTGGTTCATTTGTTGCTTTAGGATCTGCTGCTGCAGCTGTTATTGGTGGTCTTTCTGTTATTGTTGGTGGAGGTGGTTCATTTGCTGTTTTTGGATCTGCTGCTGCTGCTGCTGTCGGTGGTCTTTCTGTTGTTGTTGTTGTTGGTTCATTTGTTGTTTTTGGATTTGCTGCTGCTGCTGTTATTGGTGGTTGTTCTGTTATTGTTGGTGGAGGTGGTTCATTTGCTGTTTTTGGATCTGCTGCTACTGCTATCGGTGGTCTTTCTGTTGTTGTTGTTGTTGTTGTTGTTGTTGTTGTTGTTTTATTTGTTGTTTTTGGATCTGCTACTGCTGCTGTTATCGGTAGTCGTTCTGTTGTTGTTGTTGGATCTATTACTGCTGCTTCTGTTATCGGTGGTTGTTCTGTTGTTGGTTATGGTGGTGGTTCATTTGCTGTTTTTGGATCTGCTGCTGCTGCTATCGGTGGTCTTTATGTTGTTGTTGTTGGTTGATTTGTTGTTTTCGGATCTGCTGCTGCTGCTATCGGTGGTCTTTCTGTTGTTGTTGTTGTTGTTGGTTCATTTGTTGTTTTTGGATCTGCTGCTGCTGCTATCGGTGGTCTTTCTGTTGTTGTTGTTGGTTCATTTGTTGTTTTTGGATCTGCTGCTGTTGCTGCTGCTGTTATTGGTGGCTGACCTTGACCTCCACTTCAGCTGCAGAGAGTTCTGTTGTTGTTTCTGTTGTTGTTGTTGTTGGTTCTGTTGTTTTTGGTCATGTTGCTATTGTTGTAGTTGTTGTTTCTGTTGTTGTTGGTTCTGTTCTTCTTCTTGTTGTTGTCGTCATCATCATCATCGCCACCACTCTCACCTATGTCTCCCTGACCTTCACCTCCACTTCAGCTGCAGAGTGTTCTCTTCTTGTTTCTGTTGGTTCTGGTGTTCTCGGTCCTGTTGCTGTTGGATCTGTTGTTGTTGTTGTTGTTGTTGTAGTTTTTGGTTCTGCTGTTCTTCTTCTTGTCATCAATATCGTCATCATCATTCTCACCTGTGTCTCTCTGACCTTGACCTCCACTTCAGCTGCAGAGGAAGAAGCCAACTTGTCGCTCACTTTGGCCTCCAGGTCAACCAGTTGCTGCTTCTTGAAAGAAATCTGCAAGGGGGGTCAAAGCAATTTTCAATTGCAATGTGTTGCACTGAATTGTCATATGGTCTAGTGTGCGCCTCCAAGGCAACCAGCTCCTTCTTCTTGCAAAGGGGTCAAAGAAGTTTTCAATTGCAATGCGTTGCACTACATTGTTATATGGTCTAGTGTGCGCCCCCAAGGCAACCAGCTGCTTCTTCTTGCAAGGGGGTCAAAGCAGTTTTTAGGAAGCGGCAGATAGCCCTAACCATGGCCAAAAGTAGGACTAATAGTCCTAATAGCTGGGTTAGTCCTAATAGCTGAGAGCTAACTTAGCCAAATGTAGCCATTGAAAATCTAACCATGAGAAAGGGTAGGTCGCAACAGGCTCTGGGTTACAATGCTGTATGAACGGAATCACGCTTCGCGAATGCGAAATTTGGATTCCTTGTGAAAAGCTACGCAAAATCGGAACCAAATAGCAACTTCGAGGACAAGTTACCGATATTAATAGCTTGAAACCAGCTATGCGAGCACGGCAGGTAGCGCGAGTAGCGCTTCCCAGCTACCCCCCCCCCCTGCCGCTTCCTAGTAGTTTTCAATTGCAATGTGTTGCACTGCATTGTTCTATGGTCAAGTGTGCGCCTCCAAGTCGACCAGTTGTTGCTTCTTGAAAGAAATATGCAAGGGGGGTCAAAGCAGTCTTGAATAGCAACGAGTTACACTGCATTATTGTCTAGTCTAGTGTGCACTGGTATTGTTTTTCTAAAATAAATTTAAGTTGTCCAGTCTAGTGTGCGTCGATATCATGTTGTTTAGTGTGCCTTCAAGTCAACCAGCTGCTGCTTCCTGCAAGGGGGGCCGAAGCAGTTTTGAATTGCAAGTGTTTAATGTTGTAAAGTACGATATCTTAAAAATATACATTGTCCAACATACCGTGCATTTGTGTATGATATATCGTATGATATATTGCACGGCAATTTCGGAACCAGGGCGCTAACATGTATGTATCTTGCAAGGGGGTCAAAGCAGTTTTTAGGGAGCGGCAGATAGCCCTAACCATGGCCAAAAGTAGGACTAATAGTCCTAATAGCTGGGTTAGTCCTAATAGCTGAGAGCTAACTTAGCCAAATGTATGTATATATCAGTTATCGTACGATAGCGTTTATGTATGTTTCAGTATATCGCATGATATATCGTATGATATATTGCACGGCAATTTCGGAACCAGGGCGATAACATGTACGTATATATATCAGGTATGAGGTATGTGTGTGTGTGTGTGTGTGTGTGTGTGTGGTGAGCTTACCTCCTTGTGCCAGTCCAGCCATAATATGTATATATCAGTTATCGTACGATAGCGTTTATGTATGTTTCGGTATATCGCATGATATCGTATGATATATTGCACAACAATCTTGGAACCAGGACTATATTGACAACCCTAAATGTGACTGCATTGTTGTCTAGTCTAGTGCGCGTTGGTATCGTTTTCTATGGCATAATATTAAATTCTATGACATGGTATTCTATCTCATAACTGCTCATAATATTAAATTATATGACATGAGAATATATGGCGTAACATTAAATGGTATGACATGATATTCTATGGCGTAACACTAAATGATTTAACATGCTATTCTATGGCGTACCATTAAATTACATATTTAAATGACAAGATATTCTATGGTGTAACATTAAATTAAATGACATTCTATTCTACGGCGTAACATTAAATTATATGACATGCTATTATATGGCATAGTATTAAATGCTATGACATACTATTGTATGGCATGGTATAAAGTATTAAATGCTATGACATGCTATTCTATTTCATAATATCAAATTCCAAGACATGCTATTCTATTTCATAATATTAAATGCTATGACATGCTATTCCATGGCGTAATATTACATTATATGACATGCTACTCTATGGTATAATATTACATGCTTTTCCATGGCATAACATTAAACTCGATGATGTGCTATTCTATGACGCAACATAAAATGCTATGCCATGTTATTCTATGGCATAATATTAAATTATAGGACATGCTGTTCTATGGTGTAACAGAAAATGCTATGGCATGCTATTCTATGGCATAGCATGAGTTGATAGAATATGGTATGTTGGATCGGGATCACCACTCACATTTAACCCCGACCAACTTTGTTTAATGGCCTCCAAATACTGTCATATATTATGATATGATATATTGATATGGCATGCTACATTGCTACATTTACCTAACCCATCTCACCTCTGATCTTGTCTTCTCCTCCAAGCCATATTCAATGAAACCACAGCACTGCTAGGGGCCTACAAAGCTTGTACCATATGATCTTTTATATTGATATGGCATGCTAGATTGCTACACCTACCCGACCCATCTCACCTCTGTTCCTGTCTTCTCCTCCAAGTCATATTCAATGAATCCATAGCACTGCTAGTGGCCTACAAAGCCTGTGCCATATGATCTTATATATTCTGGTTATCTGCCCTTATATATTCTGGTTATCTGCCCTTATATATTCTGGTTATCTGCCCTTATATATTCTGGTTATCTGCCCTTATATATTCTGGTTATCTGCCCTTAGATATTCTGGTTATCTGCCCTTACATATTCTGGTTATCTGCCCTTACATATTCTGGTTATCTGCCCTTACATATTCTGGTTATCTGCCCTTACATATTCTGGTTATCTGCCCTTACATGTTCTGGTTATCTGCCCTTACATATTCTGGTTATCTGCCCTTACATATTCTGGTTATCTGCCCTTACATATTCTGATGATATGATATATTGACATGCTGTTTTGGATTATCTCCCACTCCATAAAACCAATCCATCTCACCTCAGTTCATATCTTCTCAAGCTGCAGCCTCTTCTCTTCCAAAGATTATTCAATTCATCCATAGCTAGTGGCCTACAAAGCTTCTGCCATGTGATATTATACATTCTACTTTGAAGTAGAGGCAGGGCTCCCTACCAACTAGCATTCATCCCTATTTCTACTAGAAGGAAGAGAGGAGCATTCTAGAAGCATACACAGCTTGTGCCATATGATATAATATACCGGTATCTGGTGTCAATAGAGGCGGGGCTCCCTACCAACGAGCATTCATCCCTATTTCTACTAGAAGGAAGAGAGGAGCCTTCTAGTAGCCTACACAGCTTGTGCCATGTGATATGACATACCGGTATCTGGTGTCAATAGAGGCGGGGCTCCCTACCAACGAGCATTCATCCCTATTTCTACTAGAAGGAAGAGAGGAGCCTTCTAGTAGCCTACACAGCTTGTGCCATGTGATATGACATACCGGTATTCTGGTATACACAGAGGCGGGGCTCCCTACCAACTGGCATTCATCCCTATTTCTACTAGAAGGAAGAGAGGAGCCTTCTAGTGGCCTACAAAGCTTTTGCCATGTGATATGACATACCGGTATTCTGGTATACGCAGAGGCGGGGCTCCCTACCAACTAGCATTCATCCCCAACATTTATCTACTAAGGGGGAAAGGAGTGTTCTAGTGCAGGGTACTTCAATTGACCAGATTAGCCAGCGCTTTAGCGCAATTGAAAAAAACAAAACTGCGCTTTGCAGTGCAAAATGCGCAAAAATTGCTTGCTGCGCCCACAGGGGGTTGCAAAAAACTGCACGAAACGCGCAGCGGGGCTCAAAAAGGCAGCGCGCCAGCGCGCAAAAGGAAGTACCCTGGGGTGTTCTAGTGACCCACAAAGCTTGTGCCATGTGTTACAATATATTGACTTGCTGTATTGTATTCTGTAGGCTATGCTGTGTCGTATTGGTGTATTGTATCTCCCACTTTTTAAACCGACCCATCTCACCTCAGTTCCTATCTTTTCAAGCTGCAGCCTCTTCTCCTCCAAATCCTTCTTCAGTCCATCCATGGCGCTGCTAGTGGCCTCCAAAGCTTGAGCCATAGCTGCCTCTCGACGTGCGTTGCGGACGGGTGCAACCTCATTTTCCACCTTGCGAGGGACAAGAGGAGGATAGTGTGGGTGGGTGGGTGGGTGTGCATGTGTTTGTAGAGAGAGAGAGTTCATTGCAATGCAAGTGGCCTACAGAGCTTGTGCCATAGCAGACTCTCGACGTGCATTGGGATGGGTGCAATCTCATTTTCCACCTTGCGAGGGACAAGATGAGGATGGTGTGGGTGGGTGGGTGCGTGTGCATGTGTTTGTAGAGAGAGTTCATTGCAATGCCAATGCCCCCCAAAGCTTGTGCCATAGCCGCGTCTAGACGTGAATTGCGGATGTGTGCAACCTCATTTTCAACCTTGCAAGTAACAAGAGGAGGATGGTGTGGGTGGGTGGGTGGGTGCAAGACTGTGTGGGTAAGAAGGTAAGAGGGAGGGAGGGAGGGAGGGTGGGACGGAGGAAAACAGTATGGGTGCAACCTCATTTTCCACCTTGGGAGGGACAAGAGGAGGATAGTGTGGGCGGATGCAAGACTGTGGGTGTACAAGATGGAAGAGGGGGGGAAGAGGAGGGGAGGGAGGGAGGGAGGGAGGGAAGAAGGGAGGGGGGGAGGAAGAGAGAATGGGTGAAATCTCATCTTATACCTTGGGAAGAACAAGTGGAGGATAGTGTGGGTGGGCGCAAAACTGTGTGTAAAAGGGAGGGAGGGAGGGAGGGAGGGAGGGAGGGAGGGAGGGAGGGAGAAAGAGAGAATGGGTGAAGTATCATCTTCTGCCTTGGGTAGGATAAGTGGAGGAGAGTGTTGGTGGGCAGTTGCAAGACTGTGGGTGTAAAAGGGAGGGAGTAGGGGAGTAGGGGGGGGGAGGAAGGAGGGGGGGGAGGAAGGGAGGGAGTAGGGGAGTAGGGGGGGGGGAGGAAGGGAGGGAGGGAGGAAGAGAGCATGGGTTAAATCTCATCTTGTACCTTGGGTAGGACAGGTGGAGGAGAGTGTTGGTGGTTGAATGCAGTACTGTGGGTGTAAGAGGGAGGGAGGAGGGGAGGGAGGGAGGAGGGGAGGGAGGGAGGAAGAGAGCATGGGTTAAATCTCATCTTGTACCTTGGGTAGGACAGGTGGAGGAGAGTGTTGGTGGTTGGATGCAGTACTGTGGGTGTAAGAGGGAGGGAGGAGGGGAGGGAGGAGGGTAGGGAGGGAGGAGGGGAGGGAGGGAGGAGGGGAGGGAGGTAGGGAGAGAGAATGGGTGAAATCTCATCTTCTACCTTGGGAAGAACAAGTGGAGGATAGTGTGGGTGGGCGCAAAACTGTGTGTAAAAGGGAGGGAGGGAGGGAGGAAGAGAGAATGGGTGAAATATCATCTTCTGCCTTGGGTAGGATAAGTGGAGGAGAGTGTTGGTGGGCAGTTGCAAGATTGTGGGTGTTAAAGGGAGGGAGTAGGTAAGTAGGGGGGGGGGAGGAAGGAGGGGGGGAGGAAGGGAGGGGAGTAGGGGAGTAGGGGGGGGGGGGAGGAAGGAGGGGGGGGGAGGAAGGGAGGGAGGGAGGAAGAGGAGAATGGGTGTTAAATATCATCTTGTACCTTGGGTAGGACAGGTGGAGGAGAGTGTTGGTGGTTGGATGCAGTACTGTGGGTTGTAAGAGGGAGGGAGGAGGGGAGGGAGGGAGGAAGAGAGCATGGGTTAAATATCATCTTGTACCTTGGGTAGGACAGGTGGAGGAGAGTGTTGGTGGTTGGATGCAGTACTGTGGGTTGTAAGAGGGAGGGAGGAGGGGAGGGAGGGAGGAGGGGAGGGAGGGAGGAAGAGAGAATGGGTTAAATATCATCTTGTACCTTGGGTAGGACAGGTGGAGGAGAGGTGTTGGTGGTTGGATGCAGTACTGTGGGTGTTTGTAAGAGGGAGGGAGGAGGGGAGGGAGGGAGGAGGGGAGGGAGGGAGGAAGAGAAAATGGGTTAAATATCATCTTGTACCTTGGGTTAGGACAGGTGGAGGAGAGTGTGGTGGTTGGATGCAGTACTGTGGGTGTAAGAGGGAGGGAGGAGGGGAGGGAGGGAGGAGGGGAGGGAGGGAGGAGGGGAGGGAGGGAGGAAGGGAGGAGGGGAGGGAGGAAGGGCGGGAGGAAGAGAGAATGGGTTTAAATCTCATCTTGTACCTTGGGTAGGACAGGTGGAGGAGAGTGTTGGTGGTTGGATGCAGTACTGTGGGGTGTAAGAGGGAGGGAGGAGGGGAGGAGGGAGGAGGGGAGGGAGGGAGGAGGGGAGGGAGGAAGGGCGGGAGGAAGAGAGAATGGGTTAAATCTCATCTTGTACCTTGGGTAGGACAGGTGGAGGAGAGTGTTGGTGGTTGGATGCAGTACTGTGGGTGTAAGAGGGAGGGAGGAGGGGAGGGAGGAAGGAAGAGAGCATGGGTTTTAAATATCATCTTGTACCTTGGGTAGGACAGGTGGAGGAGAGTGTTGGTGGTTGGATGCAGTACTGTGGGTGTAAGAGGGAGGGAGGAGGGAGGGAGGGAGGAGGGGAGGGAGGGAGGAAGAGAGAATGGGTTAAATATCATCTTGTACTTTGGGTAGGACAGGTGGAGGAGAGTGTTGGTGGTTGGATGCAGTACTGTGGGTGTAAGAGGGAGGGAGGAGGGGAGGGAGGGAGGAAGAGAGCATGGGTTAAATATCATCTTGTACCTTGGGTAGGACAGGTGGAGGAGAGTGTTGGTGGTTGATGCAGTACTGTGGGTGTGTAAGAGGGAGGGAGGAGGGGAGGGAGGGAGGAAGAGAGCATGGGTTAAATATCATCTTGTACCTTGGGTAGGACAGGTGGAGGAGAGTGTTGGTGGTTGGATGCAGTACTGTGGGTGTAAGAGGGAGGGAGGAGGGGAGGGAGGGAGGAGGGGAGGGAGGAAGGGCGGGAGGAAGAGAGAATGGGTTAAATCTCATCTTGTACCTTGGGTAGGACACGTGGGGGAGAGTGTTGGTGGTTGGATGCAGTACTGTGGGTGTAAGAGGGAGGGAGGAGGGGAGGGAGGGAGGAAGAGAGCATGGGTTAAATATCATCTTGTACCTTGGGTAGGACAGGTGGAGGAGAGTGTTGGTTGGTTGGATGCAGTACTGTGGTGTAAGAGGGAGGGAGGAGGGGAGGGAGGGAGGAGGGGAGGGAGGGAGGAAGAGAGAATGGGTTAAATATCATCTTGTACCTTGGGTAGGACAGGTGGAGGAGAGTGTTGGTGGTTGGATGCAGTACTGTGGGTGTAAGAGGGAGGGAGGAGGGGAGGGAGGGAGGAAGAGAGCATGGGTTAAATATCATCTTGTACCTTGGGTAGGACAGGTGGAGGAGAGTGTTGGTGGTTGGATGCAGTACTGTGGGTTGTAAGAGGGAGGGAGGAGGGGAGGGAGGGAGGAAGAGAGCATGGGTTAAATATCATCTTGTACCTTGGGTAGGACAGGTGGAGGAGAGTGTTGGTGGTTGGATGCAGTACTGTGGGTGTAAGAGGGAGGGAGGAGGGGAGGGAGGGAGGAGGGGAGGGAGGGAGGAAGAGAGAATGGGTTAAATATCATCTTGTACCTTGGGTAGGACAGGTGGAGGAGAGTGTTGGGGTTGGATGCAGTACTGTGGGTGTTGTGTAAGAGGGAGGGAGGAGGGGAGGGAGGGAGGAAGAGAGCATGGGGTTAAATATCATCTTGTACCTTGGGTAGGACAGGTGGAGGAGAGTGTTGGTGGTTGGATGCAGTACTGTGGGTGTAAGAGGGAGGGAGGAGGGGAGGGAGGGAGGAGGGGAGGGAGGGAGGAAGAGAGAATGGGTTAAATATCATCTTGTACCTTGGGTAGGACAGGTGGAGGAGAGTGTTGGTGGTTGGATGCAGTACTGTGGGTGTAAGAGGGAGGGAGGAGGGGAGGGAGGGAGGAAGGGAGGAGGGGAGGGAGGAAGGGCGGGAGGAAGAGAGAATGGGTTAAATCTCATCTTGTACCTTGGGTAGGACAGGTGGAGAAGCCCCCCTGTACCCATGCCCCCCCCCCACACACACACCCCCCCCACACACCCCTCACATGCTTCACCGCTTCGTTCAGCTTCTCCTCACGAATGGACACCTTCTGCGTCTCAGCCCAAGCCACCGCCAACGCCCCCCCCCTTCCCCCCCCCCCCCCCCCCCCACACACACACACTTCTCCCCCCCCCCAAACACACACCCCATGCCCTCCCCCCACACACACACACTTCTCCACCCACCTGCTTCACGGCTTCGTTCAGCTTCTCCTCACGAATGGACACCTTCTGCGTCTCTGCCCACGCCACTGCCTCCTCAATCACCCTATCCAAGGCACGCTCTCTAGCAGTCACTACGTCTCCATCCTTCACGAGGTCTGACTCATCGAACGTTTTCTTTGCAGTGGCCACCTGTAATGTGGTGGGGTGATGGTGATGGTGGTTTGGGTCGTTGGTGATGGTGAGTTAATGATGATTTGGGTTGTTGGTGATGGTGAGGTGATGGCGGTACAGGTTGCTGCTGATAGTGGGGTGTCCGTGGTGCGGGATGCTGTTCAGTGAGGTGGAATGGGGCAGTGGGGTAGTGGTGGTAGATGCGGGGTGGTTATCGTGTGTGGTGTGGTGACCTTATCCGAGGCCTGCTCTCCAGCAGTCACTACTTCCCCATCCTCCACGAGGTCTGATTCATCAAACGTTTTCGAGGTCTGACTCATCAAACGTTTTCTTTGCAGTGGCCACCTGTAATGTGGTGGGGTGATGGTGATGGTGGTTTGGGGTGTTGGTGATGGTGAGGTAATGATGGTTTGGGTTGCTGGTGATGGTGAGGTGATGGTGGTGCAGGTTGCTGGTGATAGTGGGGTGTTCGTGGTGCGGGATGCTGTTCAGTGAGGTGGAATGGGGCAGTGGGGCAGTGGTGGTAGATGCGGGGTGGTTATCGTGTGTGGTGTGGTGACCTTATCCGAGGCCTGCTCTCCAGCAGTCACTACTTCCCCATCCTTCACGAGGTCTGACTCATCAAATGCTTTTGTTACAGTGGCCACCTGCAGTGTGGTGGTGCAGGGTGCTGCAAAGTAGCGTGGGGTGGGGCAGTGGTGCGGTGGTGGTGGATGTGGGGTGGTTATCATGTGAGGTGTGGTGACCTTATCCAGGGACCGCTCTCCACCTGTCACTACTTCCCCATCCTTCACGAGGTCTGACTCATCAAACGCTTCCATTACAGTGGCCACCTGTAATGTGGTGGTGCAGGGATCTGTGAGGTAGCAAGGGGTGGGGCAGTGGGGTGGTAGTGGTGGATGTGGGGTGGTTGTCATGTATGGTGTGGTGACCTTATCCAGGTCTGTCTTCTCTAGCAGTCACTACCTCCCCATCCTCCACGAGTCATGGCTCATCAAACGCTTTCTTTACAGTGGCCACCTGCAATGTGGTGGTGCAGGGTGCTGTGAAGTAGCAAGGGGTGGGGCAGTGGGGAAGTAGTGGTGGTGGATGTGAGGTGCTTGTCGTGTGTGGTGTGTGGTGACTCGAACAGGAGGTACACACCCACATACACAGTCCCCAGCCCAGGACCACACGCACCTGCTCCTTCAGCTTCTCCTCAGCTTCCTCCAGCTCTTTCTTGTGCTTTGCCATGGCTACGGCCTGCTCCTCCTCAAAATCATTCATCTTTCGCTTATGATCCAGATTGACCTCCTCCTTCTCGCGGGCCTCCCTTAAGATTGTTAGTGTGTGTGCGTGTGTGTGTGTGTTTGTGAGTGTTTGTGCAAGTGGTAGTGTGTGTGTGCGAGTGTGTGTGTGTGTGCGAGTGTCAAAATTGTTCATCTTTCGCTAATTATCCAGGTTGACCTCCTCCTTCTCGTGGGCCTCCCATTAGATGTTGCCAAATCAAGCAATGAGAGTCAGTACGTTGTACATGAAACAACAACAGTACATCACTAACGTACCGGTACATACATGCAATTCACTGCTTCAGTTTTGGCGGAGCCCCCCCTTCTTCGGAGCGTGAGCCCCCAGGGTCACCCCTTTGTACATCTGTGCATCCGACCCCCCCCCCATGTGGCATGTGGCATCCGACCCCCCCCCATGTGGCATTCGACCCCCCCCCAAGTGGCATGTGGCATCCGACACCCCCCCCCATGTGTTGTCTTTGCTTGCTTTTACTCCGCTCCTTTCATTTGCCACCTGTCATTCCCATAGCCAGCACTCTCTGTCATTTTTCCATGTCGCTTGTGACGCTGCATGGGGCTTTTACCACCCATAGCTAGGCCCTGGGTTTGGTGTTTGATCTACGGTACTTGTTTCCCCATGCTTTTCTTTATCATTATCATTATCATCATCATTAGTAATCCTCTCATCACAGGAAAACACAAATCAGCTTGGATCACCTGGCCTCCATCTGTCACTTGTACTAAAAAAACATCTCGGTGGCATTTTTAAACAAGAAGATTGCTGAAATTTTGGAGATCCTTGCCATATTTTTTCACCATGCTTGTCTTCATCATTATCATTACCACCATCATTAGTAATCACCTGGCCTTCGTCTGATGCTTGTCCTCCTAAAACCACCATCTCGGTGGCATTTTAAAACATGAAGATTGCTGATATTTTGAGATCCTTGACATATTTTCACCATGCTTGTCTTCATCATTATCCTAATCACCATCATTATAAAGGTTCCTTTTTATTATTAGTACTTCATTCGACGTGAGTTCATTGATTGCTCAAAGATTTATAAGATGTCTTGGCCCTTTCTTACCTTAGACAGGGTCGTAAGTAACAGCCCTAAACATACGAATAAAATTAGAAAGCATTGTTAAGGGCAAGTTATCTAATTCAACTTTACTCCAAGCCTTAGGCAGCTAAAAGAAGGGCTGCATGGAGATAGTAGATAACCACTGTAAATCCTATACGACCTTGGAAAAGATATTTAAGTACCACCATCATTAGTAATCACCTGGCCTCCACCTGATGCTTGTACTCCGAAACCACCATCTCGGTGGCATATTAAAACATGAAGATTGTTGATATTTTGTCATGCTTGCCTTCATCATTATCATAATCACCATCATAAGTAATCACCTGGCCTCCATCTGACGCTTGTACTCCGAAACCACCATCTCAGTGGCATCAAGCATTTTCCTCTTCTGGGCCGATTCATCACCTTCCAAGTCTTGGCGCAACTGGGTGGTGGTGATAGGTGATAGGTTGCGTTTGGGTTAGGTTAGGCAAGCGGCAGGTGATGAGGGGGTGGGTGGTGGTGGGTGGGTGTGTGTGGGGGGGGGGGGGGGGGGGGGGGGGGGGGGGGCGTATAGGTTCTCCGGGCTTTTTCTCTTCTGGGCTGATTCATAACCTGCCAATATTATGGCGCAACTGGGTGGGAAAGCAGCATGTGAGGTGGGACGAGGGGTTAGGAGGGGGGAGGAGTTAAGAGGGGCAAGGGGTTAGGAGGGGAGAGGGGTTAGGAGGGGAGGGGTCAGGTTAGGACAGACTGGATGAGGAGGCTCCCTGGGTTAGGAGGGGAGGGGAAGGTATTCCAGGTGAAATTATATTGCTTTGACTGAATCAAAAAAACTAATGGGCCGACTCATCACCTTCCAAATCTTGGCGCAACTGGTTGGTGGTGATAGGTTTGCATTGGGTTAGGTTAGGCAGGCGGCAGGTGAGGAGGGGAAGGGTGGGCGTTTAGGTTTTCTGGGCTTTTCCTCTTCTGGGCTGATTCATCGCCTTCCAAATATTAGCAAAACTAGGCGAGAAAGAAAAACGTGAGGTGGGGCGAGGGGTAAGGAGGGGAGGGGTCAGATTAGAACAGTCCTGGTGAAATCAAATTGCTTTAGCTAACTCAAATAAACCAATGGGCTGATTCATCACCTTCCAAATCTTGGCGCAACTGGGTGGGAAAGAAAAACGTGAGGTGGGGCGAGGGGTTAGGAGGGGAGGGGTTAGGTTAAATCTTGGCGCAACTGGGTGGTGGTGATAAGTTGGCGTTGGGTTAGGTTAGGCAGGCGGCAGGTGAGGAGGGGAAGGGTGGGGTTAGGTTAGGATAGTGCAGGTAATCTTAAATTGCTACATCTCAGCAGCCCAAAGCCTATGTTTTAAATAGGGATTTTTGGCGGAGCCCCCTCTTCAAGGGAGCGGGAGCTCCCAGGGTTACCCATTTGTCTGTTTGTCCGACGGAAAAGGAAAAACAATTGAAGCCCGACACGTCAGCCAACGGTCGCGTAACTAATTCGCTTCGGTAAACTCCATCGTTGCCACCTTTCATTCCGTTGCCAACACAATCCGCCAATTTTCCGCGTCGCTTGCGACGCTGCATAGGACTTGTTTCAGTCCAGAAAGTGGGTTATGTATAGCTTTCTGGATTTAGGCCTCCTCCAAGGACAGAGTCCTACTAGCTTTTTATAGCTTTTTAGGGCTATAGATTTAGGTTCTTTATAGTGGCATTTGGGGTCAAAACGGGGTCAAAACGGGGCCAAAACGGGGCCAAAAGTAGCGAAAGCTACATATAGCGGGGGGGGAAATCTGCTGGGGACAGGTCACTGATAGACCCATTCATAAAATCTGAGAATTTCCATATACTATTGATAAACCAACCAACCAACCAACCAACCGACAAAACGGTTGACCAACCAACCTGATCAATGTGCCTCTTAAATTGCCTCTTTAACCCATCCCTATCCTTGTCATATAAATAACCAACCAACCAACCAACTGACCAACCAACCTGATCAATGTGCCTCTTAAAGTGCCTCTCTAACCCATCCCTATCCTCCACATGAAAAGAATCAACCAACCAACTAACTGACCAACCAACCGGCCAGCCGACCAACCTGACCAATGCGCTTCTTATTTGCCTCTCTAACCCACCCTTCTCCTCCTCGTATAAGTAATCAACCAAGAAACCAACTTACCAACCTAATCAATGCACTTCATATATTGCTTCTCCAACCCATCCCTCTCTTTGTAATATAAATGATCAAATAACCATCCAACCAACCAATCAACCAACCAACCAGCCAACCATCATAATCAATGCACTTATTATATTGCCTCTCTGACCCATCCCTCTCCCCCTCATGAAACAATCAACCAACGAACCAATCTGATCGGTGCGCTTCTTGTACTGCCTCTCTAACCCATCCATATCCTCCAAAAAGATTCAACCAACCAAATAAGCAGCCAACCAACCTGATTAATTCGAATCTTACATTGCTTCTCCAACCCATCCCTCTCCTCTTATTTTAAAATATCAAAGAACCAACCAAAAAACCAATCAACTAACCATTGAAACAACCAGCCAACCAGATCAACCAACCATTGAAACAACCAGCCAACCAGATCAACCAACCATTGAAACAACCAGCCAACCAGATCAACCAACCTTTGAAACAACCAGCCAACCAGATCAACCAACCATTGAAACAACCAGCCAACCAATCAACCAACCATTGAAACAACCAGCCAACCAGATCAACCAACCATTGAAACAACCAGCCAACCAATCAACCAACCATTGAAACAACCAGCCAACCAGATCAACCAACCATTGAAACAACCAGCCAACCAATCAACCAACCATTGAAACAACCAGCCAACCAGATCAACCAACCATTGAAACAACCAGCCAACCAGATCAACCAACCATTGAAACAACCAGCCAACCAGATCAACCAACCATTGAAACAACCAGCCAACCAGATCAATGCGCTTCTTATATTGCCTCTCTAACCCATCCCTGTCCTCCACATATAAATATTCAACCAACTAACCAGATCAATACGCTTCTTATATTGCCTCTCTAACCCTTCCCTCTCCTCCTCATAATAACATATCAAACAACTGAACAACCAACATGATCAAAATGCCTATTATATGGCCTCTCCAAGTCATCCCTCTCCACCTCAAATAAATAATCAACCAACCAACCAACCAACCTGATCAATTAGCTTCTTATACTGCCTCTCTAACCCACCCCTCCCCTCCAATTATGAATAATCAACCAACCACACAACCAATCAACTAACCAATCAACCTGATCAATGCGCTTCGTATATTGCCTTTCTAACCCATCCCTCTCCTCCTTGTAACACAAAATCAATCAAACAAATATCAAACAAGCAACCAACCTGATCAATGCGCTTCTTATCTTGCCTCCAAATCATACCTCTCCTTCTATTAGAAACAACCAACCAACCTGATAAATGCGCTTCTTATATTGCCTCCAAATCATCTCTCTCCTTCTATTAGAAACAACCAACCAACCTGATAAATGCGCTTCTTATATTGCCTCCAAATCATCCCTCTCCTTCTATTAGAAACAACCAACCAACCTGATTAATGCGCTTCTTATATTGCCTCCAAATCATCCTTCTCCTTCTATAAGAAACAACCAACCAACCTGATTAATGCACTTCTTATATTGCCTCCAAATCATCCCCCTCCTTCTATTAGAAACAACCAACCAACCTGATAAATGCGCTTCTTATATTGCCTCCAAATCATCCCTCTCCTTCTACAAGAAACAGCCAACCAACCTGATCAATGCGCTTCTTATCTTGCCTCCAAATCATCCCTCTCCTTCTATTAGAAACAACCAACCAACCTGATAAATGCGCTTCTTATAATGCCTCCAAATCATCTCTCTCCTTCTATTAGAAACAACCAACCAACCTGATAAATGCGCTTCTTATATTGCCTCCAAATCATCCCTCTCCTTCTATTAGAAACAACCAACCAACCTGATTAATGCGCTTCTTATATTGCCTCCAAATCATCCTTCTCCTTCTATAAGAAACTACCAACCAACCTGATTAATGCACTTCTTATATTGCCTCCAAATCATCCCCCTCCTTCTATTAGAAACAACCAACCAACCTGATTAATGCGCTTCGTATATTTCCTCCAAATCATCCCTCTCCTTCTATTAGAAACAGCCAACCAACCTGATTAATGCGCTTCTTATATTGCCTCCAAATCATCCCTCTCCTTCTATTAGAAACAACCAACCTGATCAATGCGCTTCTTATATTGTCTCTCCAAGTCATCCCTCTCCTCCTCGTACTCCGACTGTGCACGGCGCTCCCATGCCTGCCGCTCTTCACCTAACTTGGCCCTGGGAAAAAAAGGATGGGGGGCAGGGAACGCAGTAAGAGAGTGACTAGTAGAAAGCAAGATGTATAAGGAGAAATATATATCATGCCATTAAATGTGTTGTAAAATAATTAGAGCATGTTGGGCACACTCAAAATGTTGAGTACATAGTAACAGTAGAACATAATTAGGGCACATGTCTAGAATGCGGCTCCCGTTTCGATGAATGGATCAATGGTAGAGCTCGTTGAAATGCTGATGGTGCGGGGTTCGAATCCCTATGGGCGCGCTTTAGTGTTCACGGTCGCTATCAACCGCCATGGTAGCTTTGTCCAGGTAAAGTAGCAGGCCGTTCTCTACCGCCGTAAGACGGGGCTCCCTCAATACCACGCCCCACCAGGCGTTATCATTACTTTTTTTTTGTTACAGTAGAACGTAAGTAGGACACATGTCTAGGGTCCGGCAGGCAGTTCAAGCCACGTAGGGCCTCACAGACCACGCCAGCAGCCAGTCACTCACACTTAGTAACTAAGTAAGAACCTATACTAACCTTGGGGGGAGGTATGTGTGGGGTGGGGTGGGGTAGGGTGGGGTGGGGTGAGGTGGGGTGGGGTGGCGTGGGGTGGGGTGGGGGGATAGGGTAGGGTAGGATATGGTAGGGTGTGTGTGTTTTTACTGTCTAGCCGTGTAAAACTTTGCAATATAGGCTAAATAAATAAATAAATAGTTTGCCTTATTACGAGGCGTGAGGTTGAGGGGGCCAGCTTGTTTGCTTGCACTGGGGCCAACCACCACATAGGCTAAATAGACTTGCACAACCTCAATATTGGGAATATTCCCACTGGATTTTAGCCCCCCCCCCCCCCCCCCCCCCCCCCCCGTTGTATTAGCATAAATAAGTAGTTTGCCTTATAACGAGGCGTAAGGCTGAGGATGCCAGCCCATTTGCTTGCACTGGGGCCAACCCCCATCGTCATCTGAGGCCATAATTAGATATGCATGCGTGTGTGAGGAGAATAGGATCAATGTCAATCAGGGCCATTGTCAATCCGCTTGATTTGAATGCTGCTTGTGGTTCATATGGATGTGTTTGATAAATAGTTGGATTGGTCATATAAATAGATTGATATGGGATCAATGCCAATCAGGGCCATTGTCAATCCGCTTGATTTGAACGGAGGGGGAAAGCTACCCTCCTGCGAGGTAGCATCCACAAGCCAGATCTCCTATACCCTAAAACCTAAACCCTAAACCCGAGGAGGCTCTGGCTTGTGGATGCTAGCTCACTGGAGGGTAGCTTCCCCCCACCGATTTGAATGCTGCTTGTGTAAGGAGGATAGGATTAACAGATTTATTGGTTGGATAATTAGTTGGATTGGTTGGATTAATATGTTGATCAGAGGATCAATTGATTTGTATGCTGCTTGTGTACGGAGGATAGGATAAATATTTGGATTTGTTGGATAAATAGTTGATTGGTTGGATAACTAGTTGGATTGATTGGAGACATAGTTGGATTGGTTGGATAACTAGTTGGATTGATTGGAGACATAATTGGATTGGTTGGATAAATAGTTGAATTGGTTGGATAAATAGTTGAATTGGTTGGATGAATAGATTGATTGGTTGGATAACTTGTTCGATTGATTGGATACATAGTTGGATTGGTTGGATACATATTTGGATTGGTTGGATACATAGTTGGATTGGTTGGATAAACAGATGGATTGGTTGGATAACTTGTTGGATTAATAGTTGGATTTGTTGGATTAATATGTTGATCAAATGATCAACTGATTTGTATGCTGCTTGTGTATGGAGGATAGGATAAATGGCAATTAATTTATTGGTTGGATAAAAAGTTGGGTTTGTTGGATAAAAAGTTGGATTGGTTCGATGAATAGTTAGATTGTTTGGATAAATAGATTGATTGGTTCGATGAATAGTTAGATTGTTTGGATAAATAGATTGATTGGTTCGATTTATAGTTCGATGGGTTGGATAAATAGATTGATTGGTTCAGATTGGTTGAATAAATAGTTGGATTTGTTGGATTAATATGTTGATCATAGGATCAATTGATTTGTATGCTGCTTGTATATGGAGGATAGGACAAATGGCAATTAATTTATTGGTTGGATAAAAAGTTGGGTTTGTTGGATGAATAGTTGGATTGGTTGGATGAATAGCTGGATTTGTTGGACGCATAGATTGATTATAGGGTCAATAGATTTGTATGCTGCTTGTGTAAGGAAGATAGGATAAATGGCAATCTGTTTGTGGCATTTAATCACATATACATAAACATAAGAGACACATGGAGAAATTTAAAAATATTTCAAAGTATGAGGGGGGGGGGGGGGGGGGGGGAGACAGAGAGAGAGAGAGAGAGAGAGAGAGAGAGAGAGAGAGAGAGAGAGAGAGAGAGAGAGAGAGAGAGAGAGAGCTGCTTTGCTGCTCACCTGTAACTTGACCTGGCCTCCCTATCATCATCATCCATGGACCGAGAGAGGGATGCATCAAATGGCTTGGACTGGTTTGACATTAGAGTCTTGAAGTCTGTCCCAGAGCCACTGAGTGGAGATAATACCTTAACTGCAGCCAGGGGGGAGCCTTCCATGCTGCTTCCCAGGGGCTTGGTGGGGAGGGGGGAGGGGGGGGGGGTGGGGGGGACATGGTGATGGGGATGGAGGAGGTAGTCATGTAGGTAATTTGTATTGTGGGTGAGTGGGTGGGTGGGGTCGTGCGGGGGGGGGGTAATTGTACACATATGTATGGTGGTTTTGGTTTGGGTGGTGGTGGTGGTGGCAGTAGCCTTCCATGCTGCTTCCCAGGGGCTGGGTGGGGAGGGGGGAGGGAGGGGGGTTGGGGGGGCATGGTGATAGGGATGGAGGAGGTAGTCATGTAGGTAATTTGTATTGTGGGTGTGTGGGTGGGGTCGTGCGGGGGGGGGTAATTGTACACATATGTATGGTGGTTTTGGTGGTGGTCGTGGTGGCAGTAGCCTTCCATGCTGCCTGAATTTAGAGTCTTGAAGTCTGTCCCAGAGCCACTGAGTGGGGGTAATACCTTAACCAGGGCCAGGGGGGGGAGGGGTGCGGTGTGTGTGTGTGTGTGGGGGGGGGGGGGGGGGGGGGGGGGGGGGGGGCATGGTGATAGGGAGGGAGGTTGAAAGAGTCTTCAAGTCTGTCCCAGAGCCACTGTGTGTGGATAATACCTTAACCGGGGCCACGGGGGAGCCTTCCATGCTGCTGCCCAGGGGCTGTGGGGGGGGGGGGGGGGGAGGGGGGGCGTGTTGGGGGGGGGGAGGGTGAATTTTACACATATGTATGTGATAGTTTTGGTGGTGGTGGTGGTGGTGGTGGTGGTGGCATTAGCCTTCCATGCTGCTGCCCAGGGGCTGGGGGGCTGGGGGGAGGGGGCATGGTGATAGGGATGGAGGGGGTAATCATGTAGGTAACCATGTAGGTAATCGATAGGGTCATTACACAGTAGGTGGTCATGTAGGTGATGGTGGTGGTGGTTCAGGTGGTGGAAGTGGTCATGGTGGTGGGCACATGTTTTAGATGTACACCTTAAGTACACCTAGTGGCCTGGGGCCTGGGCTCTCCTTGCCAGACGTGGCAGCAGGCATGATTTGATGGTGTTGGTGGTGGTCATGTAGGTGTTGGTGGTGTTGGTGGTGATTATGTAGGTGGTGGTGGTGGTGGTGGTAGTGGTCATGGTGGTAGTGGTGGTGGTCATGGTGGTAGTGGTGGTGGTCATGGTGGTGGTGGTAGTGGTCATGGTGGTAGTGGTGGTGGTCATGGTGGTGGTGGTGATCATGTAGGTGTTGGTGGTGGTGGTCATGGTGGTAGAGGTGGTGGTCATGTAGGTGGTGGTGTTGGTGGTGGTGTTGGTGATTATGTAGGTGGTGGTGATGGTGGTGGTGGTGGTCATGGTGGTAATGGTGATCATGTAGGTGGTAGTGGTGGTGGTCATGGTGGTGTACACATGTTTGGGATGCACACCTTGAGTGCACCTAGTGGCCTGGGGCCTGGGCTCTCCTTGCCAGCCGTGGCAGCAGGCATGATTTCCAGGCTGCTGTGCAATGAGATGCTAGGTGAAGCCATGGCCCTGGGCTTCTGTTGCCCTGCACCCAGGGGGGAGGGGCCCTTGGGCATGGAGCGGTTGAGGGGGGACGTCGGCGGCTGACTGGCCTTCTTCTTCTCTTCCTGGTACAGCTTCCTGTGGTGGTGTGTAGGGGGTGTTTTCGGGTGATTGGGGGAGTTTTGGGGGTATTATTTTGTCTGGTGCTCTGGGGGTGTTTGGCAGGTGTTTGGGGGTGTTTTAGCAGGTGCTCTGGGGGTGTTTGGGGGGTGTATTGGGGTGCTCAGGGGCGTGTCTTGGAGGTTCGGTTTTGGGGGTTCGGTTTGGGGGCAGAGATGGTTTGTTTTAGTGAGTTAGTTGTTTTTGTCTTGTAGTGGTTAAGGGGGGACGTCGGCACCTGGCTGGCCTTCTTCTTCTCCTAGTGGTACAGCTTCCTGTGTCGGTAACCGGTAGGGGGTGTTCGGCGGGTGTTTGGCGGTGTTTTGTCAGGTGCTCTGGGGGTGCTTGGCGGGTGTATTGGGGGTGTTTTGGGGTGCTCTGGGGCGTGTCTTGGGGGGTCGGTTTTGGGGGCTCGGTTTGGGCAGAGACAGTTTGTTTTGGTGAGTTACTTTTTTGTCTTGTGTTGGTTGAGGGGGTACGTCGGCACCTGGCTGGCCTTCTTCTTCTCCTCTTGGTACAGCTTCCTGTGGTGGTACCTGGTACGGGGTGTTTGAAAGTGTTTTGGGGGTGTTTGGCGGGTGCTTGGGGGTGTTTTGACAGGTGCTCTGGGGGTGTTCTGGGATGAATTGGGGGTGCTTGGGTGTGTGTTGGGGTGCTTGGGGGTGTTTTGGGGTGCTCTGGGGCATGTTTTGGGGGTTCGGTTTTGGGGATTCGATTTTGGGGGAGAGACGGTTTGTTTTGGTGAGCTACTTTTCTTGTCTTGTGGTGTTTGGGGGTGCTCTAGGGTGTGTTTTGGGGTTTGGTTTTGGGGGCAGAGATGGTTTGGTTTGGTGAGTTACCAAACCAAACCATCTCTGTTTTATGTCTTGTGGGGGTCACAGGCAGTGGATTCGATTACATTACACGTCTCATGGATCGATTTTGTTTGTTTACTCCTACTCATGTAGTGGTAGTAGTGGTGGTAGTGGTGGTTATTTCTAACTGCCAGTAGTTTGTTTTTTTACTTGCTTGTTGTTACCCTATCCTGAGAAAGTTTTTTTTTAAATCTGAAAGTGGGTTTTTCAAGCTTCATGGTGTCGGGCCTCCTCCAGGGACAGCGTTTTAATGCTTCATATAGCTTTTAAAAGCTTATATAGCCTGTCATAGCTTTGTAGTGCAAAACAAAACTGTTTTTTACATTTTTATAGCGATAATTTTGCCAAACGGGGCCAAAAATAGCGATCGCTATATATAGCGGAAATAAAAAGCCCTGCCCTGTGCCACAAACATATTATAGTTGAATCCCCCCTGTCAATCTTAAGGCACTTCTGGAGAACAGTAGGGCAGCTGGATAATGTACCCATCAGCAGCAGCAGCAGCAGCAGCAGCAGCAGCACCACCACGACCACCCACATCACCAGCACCACCCCAATCTCCAACATCATCCTAGCCATCTCCATCCTCACCACCGCAACCACCATCATCCCAACTATTTATATCATCATCATCATCACCATCATCATCACCACAACCACCACCACCATCCCAACCATTTCCATGATTATCATCACCACCATCATCCCAACAATTTCCATCATCATCCCAACCATCTTCATCTTCATCGTCACCACCACCACCACCACCATCATCATCCCAACCATCTTTATCACCACCATCATCCCAAACATCTTCTAGGCAGCTCCCCTTCCCTGACCTTGGGCCCAAACCCGAAGTGTGGGGTAGCAATTTGCCTAACTGCTTCTTGTTTGGGCTACGGGTATCAGCTTCTAGGCAGCTCCCCTTCCCTGTCCTTGGGCCAAACCCGAAGTGTGGGGTAGTAATTTGCCTCACTGTTTCTTGTTTGGGCTACGGGTATCAGCTTCCAGGCAGCTCCCCTTCCCTGTCCTTGGGCCAAACCCAAAGTGTGGGGTAGTAATTTGATTCACTGTTTCTTGTTTTGGCTACGTGTATCAGCTTCTAGGCAGCTCCCCTTCCCTGTCCTTGGGCCAAACCCGAAGTGTGGGGTAGCAATTTGTATCACTGTTTCTTGTTTTGGCTACGGGTATCAGCTTCCAGGCAGCTCCCCTTCCCTGTCCTTGGGCTAAACCCGAAGTGTGGGGTGGCAATTTGATTCACTGTTTCTTGTTTTGGCTACGTGTATCAGCTTCTAGGCAGCTCCCCTTCCCTGTCCTTGGGCCAAACCCGAAGTGTGGGGTAGCAATTTGTATCACTACTTCTTGTTTGGGCTACGGGTATCAGCTTCTAGGCAGCTCCCCTTCCCTGTCTTTGAGCCAAACCCGAAGTGTGGGGTAGCAATTTGCCTCACTGTTTCTTGTTTGGGCTACGGGTATCAGCTTCTAGGCAGCTCCCCTTCCCTATCTTTGAGCCAAACCCGAAGTGTGGGGTAGCAATTTGCCTCACTGTTTCTTGTTTGGGCTACAGGTATCAGCTTCTAGGCAGCTCCCCTTCCCTATCTTTGAGCCAAACCCGAAGTGTGGGGTAGCAATTTGCCTCACTGTTTCTTGTTTGGGCTACAGGTATCAGCTTCTAGGCAGCTCCCCTTCCCTATCCTTGGGCCGAATCCAAGGTGTGGGGTAGCAATTTGCCTCACTGTTTCTTGTTTGGGCTACGGGTATCAGCTTCTAGGCAGCTCCCCTTCCCTATCTTTGAGCCAAACCCGAAGTGTGGGGTAGTAATTTGATTCACTGTTTCTTGTTTGGGCTACGGGTATCAGCTTCCAGGCAGCTCCCCTTCCCTGTCCTTGGGCCAAACCCGAAGTGTGGGGCAGCAATTTGTATCACTGTTTCTTGTTTTGGCTACGTGTATCAGCTTCTAGGCAGCTCCCCTTCCCTGTCTTTGGGCCAAACCCGAAGTGTGGGGTAGCAATTTGTATCACTGTTTCTTGTTTTGGCTACAAGTATCAGCTTCTAGGCAGCTCCCCTTCCCTGTCCTTGGGCCAAACCCGAAGTGTGGGGTAGCAATTTGTATCACTGCTTCTTGTTTGGGCTACGGGTATCAGCTTCTAGGCAGCTCCCCTTCCCTATCTTTGAGCCAAACCCGAAGTGTGGGGTAGCAATTTGCCTCACTGTTTCTTGTTTGGGCTACAGGTATCAGCTTCTAGGCAGCTCCCCTTCCCTATCCTTGGGCCAAATCCAAGGTGTGGGGTAGCAATTTGCCTCACTGTTTCTTGTTTGGGCTACTCATGGCATCTTCCGGCCACCTCCATTGGCCAGCCACTGCATCAATCCCATAGCTTTCAGCTGCATTAGAATGCATGCCATGCCAGCTTCCAGACACACTACCTAGCTTTAGGTTCGGCCCAAGGATGCAGACAGGGAGCTGCCTAGAAGCTGCTTTGCGTAGCCCAAAAAGGAAACCATGAGCTTCAGTATAAAGAACTGATAATACCCGTCGCTGGGATCAGTTTGTCTTGGCTTACTTTGTGTGTGCTGTTATCCTGCGGCACAAACTCATCCAATTTAAGAGATGAGCTGCAGCATAACTAGGGACCTGCATATCATATGATGTTGATCAAAGGCAAGTATGATATCATATGATATTGCACACAAATGGTAAAGTTGGCCTTGTCAGACTGCCGGCATCACATGATATCATATTGGCATATATGACATGATATCATATGATACTGTGTACGTATGGCAACTTAAGCCTAGTCAGACTGCCAGCATCATATGATTTCATATGATGGCATGATATCATATGATATCATATAGCTGTTCCCTAAGCACAACTCACCGATAGAATTCGTCGCAGGGGTGGTCCCAGATGCTCTCTCCACTGCCAAAATTGAAGTAGTATATATCTCCAGCTGGTGTTTTGCTGCAGGGTGAAGCCAAGCCAGATTGTTTAGATGGATACAGACTTGTAATGCAAGCACATCTATACATTACAATTGTATGTATGATACATATATACATCCAGCTGGTGTTTTGCTGCGGGGTGAAGCCAAGCCAATTTGATTAGATGGATACAGACTTATACCGCAAGCAAATACATCTGTATATAAATTGTGAATTTAGCCTAGTCAGACTACCGGCGTCATATGATATCATATTGCTGTTCCCTATATATCCAGTCTACTGATCCTAAACACAAACCTGCATATAGGCAATTGTTTAAATTATTCACAAGCATGTGATAACATTGTGTACTCAAGAGTGTGGTGAAGTATTGTCTACACTACCTCTAGTCACTCTGCCTGCAGACAGTGAGCAGCCTTAAGGCGGTTATAGCATGTAATCAAAACTAGTAGGTCGGACAAAGTAAGCAGTACATTGTCCCAACCACAACCATCACCACCAATATCATCCCAACCATTTCCATCATCACCCCAGCCATCTTAAACGTCACCGCCCCCCCCCCCCCCCCACCACCACCATCATCCCAACCATTTCCATCATCATCCTCACCATCACCATCACCATCACCACAACCACCACCAACACCATCATCAAACTAAGCTGTACCTGGACACAGCCTGGGCATTTCTTTAAATGATCTTCAACCATATGATTACATTGTGTACACTGGAGTGTGGTGAAGTAGTGTACACACTACCAATGGTCACTCAGCCTGAAGACGGTGGTGATATAGCATATAACAAAAAAGCTATATCCCACACCAAAACGACTATATCCCACACCAAAACAACCACATCCCACACCAAACCACAAAACCCACGCCAATACAACTATATCCCACGCCAAAACAACTATATCCCATGCCAAATCAACTATATCCTATGCCAAAACAACCATATCCCACACCAAAACAACTACACCCCACACCAAACCACAAAATCCGCATCAAAACAACTATATCCCACACTAAAACAACTGTATCCTACACCAAACCAACTATATCCCATACCAAACCAACTTCATCCCATGCCAAAACAACTGTATCCCACAACAACACAACTATGCCCCACACAAAACCACAAAACCCACACAAAAACAACTGTATCCTACACCAAAACAACTATATCCCATAACAAACCAACTTTATCCCATGCCAAAACAACAATACCCCATACGAAAACAACTATATCCCACACCAAAACAACTATATCCCACACCAAAACAACTACACCCCATACCAGACCACAAAACCCACTCCAAACCAACTATATCCCATGCCAAAACAACTAGATCCCACACCAAAACAACTATACCCCACACCAAACCACAAAACTCACCATGGTTTCCATTGCTCCGGTAGAGGCGCCTTGAGCCCCTCTCGAGCCACCCACAAGAGCTCCTGCATTGGGGTGGTGGTGGTGGTGGTGGTGGTGGTGGTGATGGTGGTGATGGTGGTGGAGGTGGTGATGGTGGTGGTGATAGAGACGAATGATAGGGGCGAATGATTACAAAAAGCAGTGGCTATTTTCGTCAAATAGACATCATCAGGCGGCAGTTAGAGGCGCTGTGAGTCCCTCTCGAGCCACCCACAAGAACCCCTGCATTGGGGTGGTGGTGGTGGTGGTGCCGACCCTGTCTGCAATGAAATCGTACAAATAAA
>JACBWV010000364.1:6354943-6501419 GCA_013435795.1 Chlamydomonas sp. ICE-L
TGTGTGTTTATTTTGTATGATAAGCGTTATGCATGCCATGGAGAGGTGTATGGCACAGCCATAGTGACATAGTGTAACATAGCCTGGTCACGCAGCCTTGGTACAGCTTCAGTACCGTACTCGACAAGTTGCCGTCCTGACGGTGTCGTGGAATCGGAAATCTAGTTACAGTTCGCGTTAAAAAAAATCGCGATTGCTTGCCATTTGCCCAAGTTTTCCCTTCGCGCCTACATTTCCTCTAAAGCGCTTACCAAACTTCGCCTTCCAGCGCCCTAGGCTCCTGAAGGTAAGCACGGGTAAGCAAATGAAGCCCTCTCTCGCCCGCCCTCGCCCTTCCACAAAATATTGAAGTACGCAAATCTGGCGAACATACCCTGCCAGGATCTTCTACTCCAAGTAGCTAGACGCTCTTTTGACGAGTGATAGAGAATGTGCCAGGTAGCGGCGAGACTCGCGAAAGTAGGTTCGCAGACAAGATTGTTTTGATCACGGATGCACCCCGGAAGCATGATGCAGTCATGAACCAAACTCCAATGCGTACCCCATCATCCCTGCAGTCAAGAGAGGAAGGCAAGCTATATTAATGACACCTTTATCAGAAAATAGATTAAACCGTGGTTCTACTTGATTTGATGATGATGGCGCTTGGGATGAAATTGGGATGGTGGCTGTGAACATTTTACACACACCTCCCTATGCTACCCCCCCCCCCCCCCCCCCCCCCCCCCCCCCCCCCCCCCCCCCCCCTCATCTTATATCTTTCTGTTTTATCTACTTCCATTAGCCAAGCTTTGAGATCTTCTTCTCTTCTCTTGTATTTCCGAGTTTGCCCCAAGATCATCGGAACTATGAACCTTTGGAAGTTCGCCACGCCTCTTCGCGTTGCGAAGCCAGTGTGGCACTCGAGAGCTTTTCTGCCCCCAAATCGGATGTGCATCGCATCACGCAACCTGGCTACACCAGTTGGGAAGAGCCCCAAGCCTAACACGGCAATGCAACAAAAGCAGGCGAAGAATGCTACCTTGCAGGAGCAGGGTGCAAGCTTGCAAAAGCTAATTGTTGCGTTGCAGAAGTAAGGTAGGATGAGTTGGAGGTTGGAGTTGAATGTTGCTGGTGGTGGGGTGGGTTAGTGAGATTTTGGAGGAGTGGTGACTAAGTTGGATATCAGAAATTGTGTCCACTGGCTGTGTTTGTTTATAGACCCTCCTAGTGGTCTAGAATTATCTTGATTATTTGAGGTTGGGCAAGTCCCTTTAGCCAAATTGACTACCCCCTGGACTATGACACGTATAAGTAGCCTGATCTGAGTGATGGGAAAGAAGTGCAAAGGATCGAAGGTGAATGAAATATACTGCAAGAGAGATTCAAAATTGTTTACCTTGGATACTTTGCTCACTGTCTGCACTTGACAGCGGAGCAACTACAGGAGCAAGCGACTGAGGCAATCAAGTCGTCTACTCATGAAGAGGAAGAACAAAAGCAGCATTAGAGGGAGGCCATGGTGTCATCCATCCACAACGTGGTGGAGCAAGTAACTGGGGCTCTCATCAGAACATCGGAGCAGGCCACAAAGAAAGAGATAGAAGCCTTGAAGTCGTATCTCCAGGAAGTCGAGCAGAACATGAAGCAGGAGGCAGAGAGTACCAGGGCACTCATAACGACCTTGGAACAGAGCAAGAAGCAGCCTTTGACAAACAGCACCAAGTCCTTAGAGGCAAGTAGCACTCCATCCACATCCAAGCACTGCCCTATCCTACCCGCACACTTCCATGTAGTATTGAACATATATACACTCAGGGAGTAGTAGTTGCTCACACTCACTTCCAGGGCAGTGCCCATTCAAACACACATGTATTGAGTAGATGACGCACACTTGCATACTGATCAATCACAGGTAGCCCCCCCCCCCACCCCCCCCCCCCCCCCCCCCACACACACACACCCACACACCCACACACACACAAAGGTAAGAAACAAAACTTTCCACCTCCCACCCAGCCCACATGCTATCACACACTACCCCCACTCCCACCTCCTGTACCCCCAACCAGTCTCGCCTCTTCTACCCCACACCTACCTTACACATGCACATACACAAATGCAGGCAGAGGCCGAACATAGGTGGCCAGATGTCAGTGCCAGCAATTTGCGTGTGGCATCCAAGGCAGGAGATCTTGCTGGAGTACTTTCCCTCTTGAAGAGGGGTGCCCCAACTAACTGCTCTGATGAAGATGAGGAGGTAACTCTGGTTCCCTCAAATTGTTATACTGAATGTGAGTAGGATCGAAGCCGTACACCACTCCCATAAAACAGGCAGCAAACTCATGGCCAGGTAGACTGGGCCTATCTAGGTGAATGTTCCATTTTCACAAGCAAGACTGGCAGGAAGCTTTCGCAAATGTGCGCCATGTATTTGTGGGGATGTCAATATAATGTGTATATAGGGCTGCCAATATTGTCCTGTTTCAAAGACTACCGTGCGATATATCATACACAATATTAGTGAGTAAGAAAGAGAGTGGTTGCACCACCTTCTGACATGATTGTGTGCATGTTGGTGTGTAGTACTGCGAACATGCAGATAACTTGAGTATTGAATCTGACAGATGGAACTGAGTCACCTCATGTTCCGAGAGAATCTGTACGTGTTTTGTTATCTTGGTTGATGGCAGACGAGCTGTTGAGGATGAGATGCATTTTAAAATGGAATGCCCTATACATTCTGCAGATAGAAAAATGCTCTTTGGTAACTTGGAATTCAACTAGAAGCAGCAGTTAATAGCTATAATGTGAGGATGATAATGAAACCCGTAACCATTCAAGGTTGCAAGTATTTGTCAACTTGTATAAACAAATGTGATAAAAAAACGAAAGGCAATTGTGTATAAAAGCACTTGACCACAAACACTCATACAAATACGAACACGAAACAGACACGAATCTACTTACTGCTTGCACAACATCTGATAGCACAACTCTTGTATTGTCCCTACCTTGCAGGGAGCGACCACATCCCTGTATTGGGCTGCTCAGGGGGGTCATCTTGACTGCCTAAATGCTTTGGTGGAAGCCGGAGCCAAGCTGGATGCTGAGATCGGTGTAAGAATGAATGTCACTGCGGCAAAAGCCAAATAATTGTATGCACACATGCTTGCTGGTGTGCAATGTGCTTCTGTACTCATGTGGGCATCAATCGCTTCAAACGATAATCAACCTCATATTGCACCACGTTCACAATGATGAATTGATCGATTTCACACCCTGATTTTATCCATGCCAAAGTCGCAGTGATCAAACAAATGTAAATCAATGAGACCGCTTGGTTGTGTCTTGCCCTGCGTCTTGTCTTGGTTGTGTCTTGTCTTGGCGTTGGAGTTGTTGTTACGGTGAGTGTGCGGGGAGGGCTGGGGTTGGACTTTGCGGGTGTGGTTGGGGTTGGGGTTTGCAGGTGGGGGTTGCTGGTAGGGCTGGGGCTTGGGCGTGTTGGTTGTTCTGTGTTAGGCGCTGGTAGTATGTGTATTTGGTGGGGGTAGTTGTTTGGCACACGAGAACACTCACCGCTTGCACAACATCTGATCACGGTCATTGTATATACTTTGCAGCAAGGTAGTACACCCCTGCACGGAGCTGCTAGAAGCGGCCACCTTGACTGCCTACTTGCTTTGGTGAAAGCAGGAGGAAGTGTAGATGCCAAGCAGAAGGTAAGAAAGCACTGTTTATATTCTGAGCTATGTGTAGTTGCTTCTCTCCTCTTTCTGCCTGGCTATTCAGCCAAAGTAATAGCAGGCTAGTGCACCTGGAAGCTGATGCAATCAGCTGTCCCGCACTGCTTAAATATTCAGGCTTATCCCAACAGCAGGTTCATGGAGCTGCCTAGAAGCTGCAGCGTGTAACCAAGGAAAAGAGCACTGTACTAAAGAGTGCCGTTGCACCAGCCTCTGGCATGATTGTATGCATGTTGATATGAAGTGTAATGTCTTGTGCATGCGTATGATATTAATTTTGAATTCAACAGATGGCACTGAGTCACTTCTTGTTCTAAAATAATATGCATCGTAGTGCTACCTTGGTTAATGGCAGACGAGCTGTTGAGGATGAGATGCATTTTATAATGGAATGCCCCAGGAGGTAGCATCCTCTACAAAAAGTTGATGGATGCCGATGGATTTATTATAAGTATAGGATGCATATGACCTAATTATTTGCAATTTATTGAGCACTTTTTCAGATTTTTCTGAGCACTGTTTTTAGGGGGGGGGGGGGGAGGGGGGGGGTCAGCCCTCATTTGTTTTTTGCTAGCTTTTTACTCAGACCTCCAAATGACATTCTGAGACCTTCAGTAAGTATGCCTTGGTAAGGGTAGTCTATAGGCACTACTTTGTACCTCGTGCAATAAATATTTACCCCCCCCCCCCCCCCCCCCCCCCCCCCTTCCCCCCAGCCCAGCCCCCCACACACCCTCCCACTTCCCCCAAGCCCAGCCAAGTCCCCCCCCCCCCCCCCCCCCCCCCACACACACACACACACAACCAGCCCAGCCCCCCCAGCCCCCCACACACAGAGCCCCCCAGGCCGCCCGAACCCCCCAAACGAATCGAAACCGCCGTCCGTGACCAGACAGACCACAAGGGGCAGTGTAGCAGAACTTTTGCTGAATCGTGATGACAAACAGACCATGATTACCGTTTGGTTTTTTTAATTGCGGATTGGAGTGTCTGTGCTGGCTATGATATATATATATATATATATATATATATATTTTTTTTGCCTCCAGGGATGGCAAAGGGTGACTTAGGTACTTGGACAACCTGGGGGGGGGGGGGGGGGGGGGGGGGGCAGAACTGTTTTTTTACGATCACGCAATCCAGGCACTGCAAATCCGAGGACGCTATTATGTGCACCATATTGTAGACCCCCCAAATCCATATCTGACTTTTTCAAATAATTGGTATTTCTATTCAATGGGGGGGGGGGGGGGGGGGGGGGTCAGCCCTCCTCTGGTTTTTTGGGCATCCTGTTTCGAGCTTTTTATGTTTTACTCCTGAATGCCCTATATATTATGAAGATAGGAAAATGCTCTTTGATAACTCAGAATTCAAGCAGCATTCAGTAGCTTTTATATGAGGATGATAATGAAACGCAATTGTGTATAAATAGCACAATCACAAACACTCGCACACATACAAACATGAAACATACCTGAATCTACTTACTGCTTGCACAACATCTGATAACACAACTCTTGTATTGTCCCTACCTTGCAGGGAAATGCCACACCCCTGTACTTGGCTGCTCAGGGGGGTCACCTTGACTGCCTAAATGCTTTGGTGGAAGCCAGAGCCAAGGTAGATGCTGAGACCAATGTAAGAATGAATATCATTGCAGCACATGCAAAATGATTGTATGTACACATGCAGGCTGGTGTGAAATGTGCATTTATATTCATGCGGGCATCAATTGCTTCAAACCACAATCAACCTCATATTGCACCACATTCACAATGATTAATTGATTGATTTCACACCCTGATTCCATCCCTGCCAATGTCGCAGTGCTCAAACAATTGTAACTTCGTAAATCAACGAGACAGCTTGGTTGTGTCTTGCTCTGCATCTTGTCATCGTTGGCGTGTGTGTTGGGGTGGGGTTGGGGGTGGGGTTGGATGTTGGATGAATAGGATTGGGGTTAGAGTTTGCAAGAAGGCCTGGGGTTGGGGTTTTTGGGTAGGGTTCGGCCTGAGGTTTCTGGGCAGGGTTGGGTTTTAGGGAAGGACTGGGATCTGGGTTTGCGGGGATGGATGGGGTTAGGCTTCGTCGGTAGGATTGGGGTTTACATGTAGGGTTGGGGTTTGAGCGAAGGGTTGGGGTTTGCGGGCAGGGTTGGGGTTGGATGGAAGGGCTGGTGTTGGGCTTATTGGGTAGGGTTAGGGTTTGCAAGTTGAGTTGGGGTTTGCGGCTGGGGTAGGGGTTAGAGGGAAGGGCTGGGGTTAGGCTTTTGGGTTAGGGTTGGGGTTGGGCTTTTCCGGTAGGGTTGGTGTTTGCGAGTTGGGTTAGGGTTTGCGGTTGGGGTTTGAGGGAAGGGCTGGGGTTGGGCTTTTCAGGTTGGGTTGGGGTTGAGGGCAGAGCTGGGGTTGGGCTTTTCAGTTAGGGTTTGCGGGTGGGGTTTGGTACTTCAGATTGGGTTGGGGTTTGAGGGAAGAGCTGGGGTTGGGCTTTTCAGGTAGGGTTTGCGGGTTGGGGTTGGTACTACAGGTAGGGTTGGGGGTTGAGGGAAGGGCTGAGGTTAGGCTATCCGGGTAAGGTTGGGGTCAAGGATTTTTATTTTCGTTATATATAGTGATCGCTAGTTTTGACCCCGTTTGAGCGAAATTATCGCTAAAAAAAAAGAAAAAAAAGGGTTTTGTTTTTGCCCTCAATGGCCCCCAAAATATACAAAAAGCTACAGGAAGCACTAAAATGCTGTCCCTGGAGGAGGCCTAAAACCATGAAGCTAGAAGAAACCCACTTTCAGATTTGAAAAAAAAATCACTGGTTGGGGTTTGCGGGTAGGGTTGGGGTTGTAGGGGAGGGCTGGGGTTGGGCTTTTGGGGTAGGGTTGAGGATTGGCTTTTCGGGTTAGGTTGGAGTTTGTGGGTAGAGTTGGGGTTGTTGTTTGAGGGTAGGGCTGGGGTTGGGGTCTGCAGGTAGGGTCGGGGTCTGCAGGTAGGGTTGGGGGTTGATGGTGCATTTTAGGGTAAGGTTCGAGGGAATGGCCGGGGTCGTGTTTTGCAGGTAGGGTTGGGGTCTGTGCGTGGGGGTTGCTGGTAGGGCTGGGCCTGGTGTGTGTGCAGTTGGGGGTGTATTGGAGTTGGATTTGGGGGTCACTGGCATTGGAGAGCTGGTTGTTGGGTGTTACGTGCTGGTGTAATGAGGATTTGGTGGGGTTAGTTGTTCTAAACATGAGAACACTCCCCGCTTGCACAACATCTGATCACTCTAATCGTTAATTGTATCTACTTTGCAGAATGGTGATGCACCCGTGCACATAGCTGCTGGAAAGGGCCACCTTCACTGCCTTCTCGCATTGGTGAAAGCAGGAGCAAGTGTAGATGCCAAGGGGAAGGTAAGAACACACTGTTTACATTGTTGGATGTGTGTAGCAGCTTCAAGGTTGCTCCTCTGGCTGCCTGGCTATTCAGCCAAAGTGATAGCAGGCTAGTGCCCCAGGAAGCTGATGCAATCAGCTTTCCAGCACTGCTGGAATATTTGGTTGAGCCCAATGGCTGTGTCAGGGGGGTGCCTAGAAGGTGTAGCGTGTAAACTAAGAGAGAAAACAATCTACTGAAGTGTGTCGTTGCAACACCTTATTACATGATTTATTGCATGTTGGTATGAAGTGTAATGTTATGTCCATGCTTATCCCGGTGCATATGATTTAAATATTGATTCTGACAGATGAAACTGGGTCACCTGTTCTGAGAGAATCTGTAGGTGTTGTGTTATCTTGGTTGATGGCAGACGAGCTGTTGAGGATGAGATGCATTTTACAATGGAATGCCCTATATAACTATATATTATTAAGATAGGAAAATGCAATTTGATAACTAAGAATTCAAATAGAAGAAGCATCTAATAGCTTTTATATGAGGATGATAATGAAACACGTGACCATTCATGGTTGGAATTATTTATCAACTTGTATAAATATATCGAAAGATGAAACACAATTGTGTATAAATAGCACAATCACAAACACTCGCACACATACAAACATGAAACATACCTGAATCTACTTACTGCTTGCACAACATCTGATAACACAACTCTTGTATTGTCCCTACCTTGCAGGGAAATGCCACACCCCTGTTCTTGGCTGCTCAGGGGGGTCACCTTGACTGCCTAAATGCTTCGGTGGAAGCCGGAGCCAAGGTAGATGCTGAGACCAATGTAAGAATGAATATCATTGCAGCACACGCCAAATGATTGTATGTACACATGCAGGCTGGTGTGAAATGTGCATTTATATTCATGCGAACATCAAGCACTGCAAACTGCAATCAACCTCATATTGCGCCACTTTCACAATGAAGTATTGATTGAGTTTACACCCTGATTTCATCCCTGCCAATGTCGCAGTGCTCAAACAATTTTAAATCAATGAGGCTGCTTGGTTGTGTCTTGCCCTGTGTCTTGTCTTGGTTGTTTCGTGTCTTGGTTGGCGTTTGAGTTGGTGTTGGGGGTGAGTTTGCGGGAAGGGCTGGGGTAGGACTTCGCAGGTAGGGTTAGGGTTAAGGTTTGCCTGTAGGGGTTGCTGGTAGGGCTGGGGCTGGGGTGTATTGGTTGTTCGGTGTTAGTTGCTGGTGGTATGTGTATTTGGTGGGGCTATTTATTTTGCACACGATAACACTCACAGCTTGCACAACATCTGATCACGTTAATCGTATCTATTTGCAGCAAGGTAGTACACCCCTGCTCGGAGCTGCTAGAAGCGGCCACCTTGACTGCCTACTTGCTTTGGTGAAAGCAGGAGGAAGTGTAGATGCCAAGCAGAAGGTAAGAAAGCACTGTTTATATTTTGGCCTACATGTAGCAGCTTCTCTCCTCTATCTGCCTGGCTATTGAGCCAAAGTAATAGCAGGCTCATGCACCTGGAAGCTGATGCAATCAGCTGTCCCGCACTGCTTACATATTCAGGCTTATCGTATAAATACGCCGTATACTTTTTCTCGAATCGACCTTATATACGTCGTATAAAACGTATATTCTATACCTTGAGAAGTACAGCACGCACTCAAGTTTCTTGGTTTTCGTTCAATTCGTGATTTCGGTAGCTCAATAGAAAGCTATTGACCTCCTCTATCACAATTTGCAATAAAATGAACCTTTCACATGCACAATTTTGTATGCATTTGTCCTGAAGTTTAATTTAGATAGCCGGGATGTCACATATATCTGAGCGCCACCTACCCTTCCATACCACAAGCTATGTTTCTACGTGGGCTTAAAGGATTGATGGTGCAAGCCTAGTGCAATGTGAACATGGACAATATTGCAATAAATGTATGTAATTATATTATTATACACGTATACTGTTCCACCTGGGCGTGTTACGGTTATATAATAGACCAACTGGCGTTTAATGACTCCCTTAGACTGGTACCGCGCTCCTTGGTCAACGCTCTTTCTGGTCGTGATTGATTTGTCTGACATATATGGAAGCCGGAGCCAAGGTGGATGCTGAGACCAATGTAAGAATGCATATCATTGCAGCACACGCCAAATGATTGCTTGCACACATGCATTGTAGTGTGGAATGTGCATTTGTATTCATGCAAACATCAAGCACTGCAAACCACAATCAACCTCATATTGCACCACATTCACAATGATTCATTGATTGATTTTCACACCCTGATTTCATCCCTGCCGATGTCGCAGTGCTCAAACAATTGACAATTAATGAGACTGCTTGGTTTTGTCTTGTCCCGCATCTTGTCTTGGTTGGCGTTGGTTTTGGGGTGGGGTGGGGGTTTGCCGGTAGGGTTGGGGTTGGGGTTTGCAGGAAGGGTTGTGGTTGGGTATTTTGGGCAGGGTTCGGCCTGGGGTTTGAGTGTAGGGTTGAGTTTAAGAGAAGGACTGGGGTCTGGGTTTGCGGGGAGGGATGGGGTTAGGGTTTGTGGGTAGAATTGGGGTTTGCGGGTAGGATTAGGGTTTGAGCGAAGGGTTGGGGGTTGCGGGTGGGGTTGGGGTTGGGCTTTTCGTGTAGGGTTGGGGTGTGAGGGTAAGGTTGGGGTTAAAGGGAAAGGATGGGGGTTGGCTTTTCTTGCAGGGTAGGGGTCTGAGGGAGGGGCTGGTGTGGGGCTTTTGGGGTAGGGTTGGGTTTTTGGGTTGGTGTTGGAGGGAAGGGCTGGGTTGGGATTTTCGCGTAGGGTTGGGGTTTGCGAGTTGGGTTGGGGTTTGAGGGAATGGTTGGGGTTGGGCTTTGCATGTAGAGTTGGGTTTTGGGGGATGGGCGGGGGTTCGGCTTTTGGGGTAGGGTTGGTGTTTGCCGGTAGTGTTGGAGTTCGCCGATAGGTTTGGGGTTGGCGGGAAGTGTTGGGGTTGGGCTTTACGGGTAGGGTTGTGGTATGTGGGTAGGGAAGGGGGTTGCAGATAGGGTAGGGTTGGGGGTTCAGGTAATGGCTGGGTTTGGGCTTTTCAGGTAGGTGGGGCTTTGCGTGTAGGAGGAAGGTTTACGGGTAGGGTTGGGGTTCGAGGGAAGGGCTGGGCTGGGCTGGGGTTGGGTTCCCAGGCAGATTATGCGGTTTGGGGTTGGAGACTGCTGGTAGGGTTGGGGTTGGGGTTCGAGGGAAGGGCTGCCGTTGGCCTTTTCGGGTGGGCTCGGGGTTTGCGGGTAGGGTTGGGGTTCTAGGGAAGGGCTGGGGTTGGGCCTTTGGGGTAGGTTTGAGGTCGGGCTTTTCAGGTTAGGTTGGGGTTTGCGGGTAGAGTTGGGGTTGGTGTTTGAGAGAAGGGCTGGGGTTGGGGTCTGTAAATAGAGTGGGGGTTTGCAGGTAGGGTTGGGGTTTGATGGTGCGTTTAAGGGTAGGGTTCGAGGGAATGGCTGGGGTCATGGTTTGCAGGTAGGTTCAGGGTATGTGGGTGGGGGTTGCTGGTAGGGCTGGGTCTGGGGTGTGTGCGGTTGGGGGTGGATTGGAGTTAGGTTTTGAGTCAACAACATTGGAGAGATGGTTGTTGGGAGTTAGGTGCTGGTGGGAAAGGGGATTTGGTAGGGTTAGTTGTTCTGAACATGAGAACTCAAACCGCTTGCACAACATCTGATCACTTCAATTGTTCGTTGTATCTACTATGCAGAATGGTAATGCACCCGTGCACAGAGCTGCTGGAGGGGGCCACCTTGACTGCCTTCTTGCATTGGTGAAGGCAGGAGCAAGTGTAGATGGCAAGGGGCAGGTAAGAAAGCACTGTTTATATTGTTGGATGTGTGTAGCAGCTTCAAGGTTGCTCCTCTGGCTGCCAGGCTATTCAGCCAAAGTGATAGTTGGCTAGTACACTAGGAAGCTGATGCAATCAGCTTTCCAGCACTGCTAGAAATTTTGATTGAGCCCACTGGCTGTGTCAGGGGGGGGGGGGGGGGGGGGGTCTAAAAGGTGCAGCGTGTAACTAAGAGAGAAAACCATGTACTAAAGAGTGTCATTGCACCACCTTATGATTTTGTGCATGTTGGTATAAAGTGTAACGTTGTGTGCATGCAAATGATTCAAATGTTGATTTGGACAGATGAAACTAGATCACCTCCTGTTCCTAGAGAATCTGTAGGTCTTGTGTTATCTTGGTTGATGGCAGACGAGCTGTTGAGGATGAGATACATTTTATAATAGAATGCCCTTTATATTATAAAATTTTAAAAATGCTCTTAGATAACGTAGAATTCAACTAGAAGAAGCACATTATAGCTATAATATGAGGATGATACTGAAACCCGTAACCATTCAAGGTTGGAAGTGTTTGTCAACTTGTATAAATATATGTGATCAAAAGATGAAACCCTATAGTGTATAAATAGCACTTGATCACAAACACTCGCACACATACTAACATGAAACATACATGAATCTACTTACTGCTTGCACAACATCTGATAACACAACACTTGTATTGTCCCTACCTTGCAGGTAGAGACCACACCCCTGTATTGGGCTGCTCATGAGGGTCACCTTGACTGCCTAAATGCTTTGGTGGAAGCCGGAGCCAAGGTGGATGCTGAGGCCAATGTAAGAATGCATAACATTGCAGCTCATGCCAAATGATTGGATGTACTCATGCATGCTAGTGTGAAATGTGCATTTATATTCATGCGGACATCAATTGCTTCAGACCACAATCAACCTCATATTGCACCACATTCACAATGATTAATTGATTGATTTCACACCCTGATTTCATCCCTGCCAACGTCGCAGTGCTCAAACAATTGTAAATCAATGCGATTGCTTGGTTGTGTCTTGCCCTGCGTCTTCTCTTGGTTGTATCTTGTCTTTGTTGGCGTTGGAGTTGGTCTTGAGGTGAGTTTGCGGGAAGGGCTGGGGTTGGACTTTGAGGGTAGGGTTGGGGTTGGGGGTTGCAGGTGGGGGTTGCTGGTAGGGCTGGGGCTGTGGTGTGATGGTTGTTCAGTGTTAGGCGCTGGTGGTATGTGTATTTGGTGGGGTTTGTGTTTTGCACATGAGAACACTCGCCGCTTGCACAACATCTGATCACGTTCATTGTATCTACTTCGCAGGAAGGTAGTTCACCCCTGCACGGAGCTGCTAGAAGCGGCCACCTTGACTGCCTACTTGCTTTGGTGAAAGCAGGAGCAAGTGTAGATGCCAAGGACAAGGTAAGAAATATCTGTTTTTATTCTGGGCTACATGTAGCAGCTTCTCTCCTCTATCTGCCTGGCTATTCAGTTCTGCACATGAGAACTCTCACCGCTTGCACAACATCTGATCACTTTAATTGTTCATTGTATCTACTTTGCAGAAGGGTGATGCACCCGTGCACAGAGCTGCTGGAGGGGGGCAGCTTGACTGCCTTCTCGCATTGGTGAAAGCAGGATCAAGTGTAGATGCCAAGGGGCAGGTAAGAAAGCACTGCTTACATTGTGGGATGTGTGTAGCAGCTTCAAGGTAGCTCCTCTGGCCACTTGGCTATTCAGCCAAAGTGATAGCAGGCTAGTGCGCCAGGTTGCTGATGCAATCAGCTTTCCAGCACTGCTAGAATATTTGGTTTTGCCCAATGGCTGTGTCAGGGGGGTGCCTAGAAGGTGCAGCGTGTAACTAAGAGAGAAAACAATGTACTAAAGAGTGCTGCTGCACCACCTGATCAAATGATTTTGTGCATGTTGCAATGAAGTGTAACGTTGTGTACATGCATATGATTCAAATGTTGATTCGGACAGATGAAACTGGATCACCTCCTGTTCCGAGAGAATCTGTAGGTGATGTGTTATCTTGGTTGATGGCAGACGAGCTGTTGAGGATGAGATGCATTTATAATGGATTGCCTTTCATATTTTAAGGATAGGAAAATGCTATTTGATAACCCGGAATTCAACTAAAAGAAGCACTTAATAGCTTTAATATGAGGGTGATAATGAAACCAATAACCATTCATGGTTGAAAATATTTGTCAACTTGTATAAAGAAAGATGGAACGCAATTGTGTATAAATAGCACTTGATCACAAACACTTGCACACATACAAACATGAAACATGCATAAATCTACTTCCTGCTTGCGCAGCATCTGATACCACAACTCTTATATTGTCCCTACCTTGCAGGGAGAGACCACACCCCTGTATTGGGCTGCTCAGGAGGGTCACCTTGACTGCCTAAATACTTTGGTGGAAGCCGGAGCCAAGCTGGATGCTGAGATCAATGTAAGAATGAATAGCATTGCAACACTTTTTTAATGACTGTTTGTACACTTGCAGGCTGGTGTGGAATGTGCATTTGTATTCATGCGGACATCAATTGCTTCAAACCACAATCAACCTCATATTGCACCGCATTCACAATGATTAATTGATTGATTTCACACCCTGATTTCATCCCTGCCAATGTCGCAATTCACAAACAATTGTAAATCAATGAGACTGCTTGGTTGTGTCTTGCCCTGCATCTTATCTTGGTTGCGTCTTGTCTTTGTTGGCGTTGGAGTTTGTGTTCGAGTGAGTTTGCGGGTAGGGTTAGGGTTGGGGGTTGCTGGTAGGGCTGGGGCTGTGGTGTGTTGGTTGTTTGCGGGTAGGGTTGGGGTGGGGGTTGCTGGTAGGGCTGGGGCTTTAATGTGTTGGTTGTTTGGTGTTAGGCGCTTGTGGTATGTGTATTTGGTGGGGGTAGGTGTTTGGCTCATGAGAACACTCACCGCTTGCATAACATGTGATCTTGTTCATTTCATCTACTTGGCAGGAAGGTAGTACACCCCTACCCGGAGCTGCTATGGACGGCCATCTTGACTGCCTTCTCGCTTTGGTGAAAGCAGGAGCAAGTGCAGATGCCAAGAACAGCGTAAGAATGCACTGTTTTTCTATTTTGGGCTACGTGTAGCAGCTTATAGGCAGCTCCTCTGTCTTCCTGGCTATTCAGATTATAGTTTGTTGTGTTGTGTTGGTATGGTTTGTGTAAAAAATAATACCGGTATCACGTGTACATTTGTGATACCTTCAGTCATGTGGTTAAAAGCTTTACTCACCCGTCATACATCTGTGCACTCATTGTCATATAAATTATATCCCCGAGACTACCCCGAGACTGCAATTATTTTCAGCTACGAGCAGCAGCTCCTAGGCAGCTCCCCTGACTGGCTATTCTGCCAAACAAAAGTACATAACGTAACCTAGTGCGCCTTGAAGCTGACAAAATAACTTTTCTAGAACTGCTGAAATATCTGGGGTGCAGCATAGTGGCTGGCTCAGGGAGCTGCCTAGAAGCTGCGCAGACAAATCGAAAATATAACCCCAAGACCCATCATGATCACTGCTGACCTTGATTGCTACGTGTGCCTTGCCACAATGTAGACTGGTCATACCCCCCTGGAAGTGGCAGTGTGTTGTGGACAAGGAAAAGATGTTCAAGACGCTCTTTCACATTGAATGCGCACAATACGGCGATTGTATTCGGCGGCAGGATGAGAAGTGGGAGCCACCCGAGCTGACAGAACTAAGTTTACTTTGTTTTGTTTTTCTTACATACATTGTCCATCAGCCTCTATGCTGCTCACCATCTGTGGGCTGAGAAAACATGGGTAGCATAAACACTACTTCACCACACTCCCGAGTGCAGATCGTTATCATAGTATCAAAAAAAAAATAGTGCAGCAGATACCATGCCACACTCCCGAGTGCAGATCATAATCAAAGTGCAGCAGAATTTAATTTAATTGAACTTTACATGGTTTTTCAACCAACTATGGGCTGCTCACCGTCTTCATATTCCAATTCGCCCCACGCGACCCCCATAATGCTGCATATAGTTTGAAGACATGCACGTCCATGTAAAAAAAAGGAATCCCTTCTGCAGGTCGGCGGTTGGTTGACTCTCCTGGCAAAATCCACCTAGTTGGGCACTAGGGTTTGATTTTTATGTTGTGGAGGACGCCCAAAATGGAAACTTTGACGTGTTTAACTGTGTAAGTCCCCAAGCGGGCCAATTCCAGCCCTGGCAGGCTGGCATACCACATCGGTGAGAATCAGGGTCGGGATCCCTTAGTCTCTGATCAGTGTCAACTGTACAAATGACACCCGAATGTAAAAAATCTCCAGATCTTTGAAAGAAGGGATTACCCCAAGTAAAATGTCCGGTAGTTAGTCCGTCCGTCCGTTAGTGTTTTACAAAACAACCTTTTAAGGTTGCATGAAATACATCAAAAACTTGAACATTCTATATTTTAGAGCAATTATAAGACTTCTTTAAACCGGAAAATTCTCATCAGAGCACATATGAGCATCGCAATTCAAGACAAGTTCTAGCGCTTTAGCAGTCACCGGCAGGAAGTTTCGAAAGTAGTGGAGAAGCAGCTACTCGTAGCCGAATAAAGCTACAAACATTGAACAAATTTTGCGAAGGATCTTGACAGCTGCGATCCCCACCACTTTTTGCTGCAGGTGCCTGGCACATTACTTTGGGCCTCCAGGCTTGTCGTATTTCCTTTTTTTACATGACTCGCGTAGATGGGCTCCAAAAGTTAGCACGCGCGTTTCGTGGTACCCTGGTGTCCAATCCCTAGACACAATATTGCATTATGTTTTATATTCCTTGCAAGTTCATGGACTGCATTAAAATCTTCATCCTCACTTCGACTTCAACCTTTTACTAGCGCCCCGCCAAAAAAACACAAAAATCTTCTTCTTCTTTTCCTCCAACAAAACAGAATACCAAAATGGGTTTTATAAGGACTGCCATGTTATGCTTCAGGACTAATCAAAATTAACTACCTTGGTCGAGGTTGGACGTTCGGGCGATGGGGCAAGTCAGTTCGGCCTATCTAGCTACCTGTGGACTGCTACACGGACACACTGGACGTCTGGCACGCCAGGCATACTTTGCAGGAAAGAAAATGGAATGGGATGTTCCTTCCACCACAACACAAAATGACACATACAACTCTCTCTCTCTCTCTCTCCCTCTCTCTCTCTCTCTCTCTCTCTCTCTCTCTCTCCCCCCCTGTGCTACATCACTCACGCCACGCTATGCACGTGAAACATACCAGCCTTGGCCTACCCCTGTCCCTTTCGCCTATTTGGCCTACCCCTGGACTGCAAGATACACACATACTTGGAATGTCGCCCAGCTATCGATCGGAAGCATGATATTCACCTCCAAGGATAATCACCCCTCCCTCCACAAACCGCTCATGCAAATGTGCATGTACTGCGGTCGGGGGTAGCTTCAGTTGTACACTTGGAGTAAATTATTATATGCAATTGAAGTACACACAGTCGTACACCTAAAGTACACCCAGTTGTAGACCTGCAGTGCACGCAGTTATAAACCTGAAGTGCACTCAGTAGTACACCTGAAGGATAAGTACACTCAGTTATTACAGCATCACTGCTCAAGTTCGTCCACAGGGTCACTCTTTCAGACTTCCCCCTTGGTATGATGATGTCCTCACCCGCTACACCTGAAGTACACCGAGTCGTACACCTGAAGAACACTCAGCCGTACACCTGGAATACGCTCAGTTGTACACCTGAAGCACACCAGCTCTGGCCTGCCACTCAGCATCACTGCTCATGTTCTTCCACAGGGCCACTCCTCCTGACTTCACCCTTGCAACGATGATACCCTAATCCACTACACCTGAAGTACACTCAGTCGTACACCCAGTTGCACAACTGAAGTACGCTCAGTTGTACACCTGAAGTACACCAGTTCTGGCCTGCCACTCAGGATCATTGCTCATGTTCTTCCACAGGGCCACTCCTCCCGCCTTGCCCCTTGCTACAATGATATCCTCAACCGCTACACCTAAAGTACACCCGGTTGTACACCTGAAGTACACTCAGTTGTACACCTAAAGTACGCTCAGTTGTACACCTGAAGTACACCAGCTCTGGCCTGCCACTCAGGATCACTGCTCATGTTCTTCCACAGGGCCACTCCTCCAGACTTCCCCCTTGCAACGATGATGTCATTATCCGCGTAGGCGTAGATGAAAAAGGGGAACGCCTTCTGATCCCTGATACAAGCGTACACGTGGGTGGAGGTGGGAGTAGGGGTAGGGGTATGGATGGGAGTGGGGGTGGAGGTAGGGTGGGAGTAGGGGTAGGGTAACGCCTTCTGATCCCTAATACAAGCGTACACGTGGGTGGAGGTGGGAATGGGAGTAGGGGTAGGGGTAGGGATGGGAGTGGGGGTGGAGGTGGGGATGGGAGCAGGGGTAGGGGTATGGATGAGAGTGGGGGTGGAGGTGGGGGTGGGAGTAGGGGAAGGAAAAGGCCTTCTGATCCCTGGAACGAGCATTCACGAAGGCACAGTTTGTCAGATTCCCGGTGTTGGGTTCGAATCCCCTTTGTATCCTCCCTGGTTTCTGTGGGTATCGCACAAAGGGACTTGGAATCGGATGAGGGTGAGCAGCCAAGAGCTGGCTGAAAAATGTAACAATTCAAATTTAATTCCGAATGCGCATTGGAAGACGGTGAGCAACCAAGAGCTGGCCGGAAAATGTAACAATTCAAATTCAATTTCGAATGCACATTGGAAGACGGTGGGAAGCCAAGAGTTGGCTGAAAAACAGGTAACACTTCAAAGTCAAATTCGAAGGTGCATCGGAAGACGGTGAGCAGCCAAGAGCTGGCTGAAAATTCACGTAACAATTCCGTTCAACTTAATTTGACATATTAATTTTATTCCATTACGCAAGGTACCTGTGTTGTATTCTAGAATGCTCATCGGAAACTATCACACTACAGGGTACTAAAAAGCGCGAGCGGCAGCGCATTTACCAGTGTTTCTTTGTTCGACGACGCGTCGCCATTCCATAGAATGCTACACCCCCCGGACCCCCCAATATCGGGACGCGCTGCCCCTCGGCCCCCCCAGGCTCCGCGCTTCGCGCTCCGCCATGCGATGGCTACGCAACTTAACTGAAATCAGGGGTTGAGTAGCCCAAGTAGCTACTCAAACTGGACTACACAAATCTGACATAAAAAACACTGGCATTTACGTGCTGCCTTTTTGAGCCCCACTGCGCGTTTCACGCAGTTTTTTCAACCCCCCGTGGGCTCAGCGCGCAGTTTTTGCGCTTTTTGCACTACAAAGCGCTGACCAATTAGAAGTTTGTGCGCTTTAAGCACTGACCAATTTGACAAATGTAGTACTCTGTTGGACACCCACGTGGAACAAGTCATGGCACACTTGTACGCGTCTTATCCCACATCACCTCTACCCCACCCCACCCTGCCCCGCCCTCCCACCACCTGCCCCTACCCTACTCCCACCCTCTCTACACCACCACCTGCCCCTACCCCACTCCCACCCTCTCTACACCCGCCCCTGCCCTCCTCCCCACCCACTCCACACCCTCCTCATACCCTCTCCACACCCGCCCCTGCCCTCCTCCCCACCCTCTCCACACCCTCCTCCCGCCCTCTCCACACCCACCCCTGCACTCCCCCACACTGGACATAATATACAAGAATTATAATTATAATTATAATTAGCATACGCTTCTTGTACATAATTATAATAATTAATCTAATTAGCATACATGAATATATCATCAATATAATTATAATACGTTTCTATATATTTTAAACGTATGCGACTTATATGAATTCAAAAAATGTGTAAGCTTCCCAACCCTACACACCCAACCTACCACTCCCCGCCCTACCCCACCCCACCTCCGCCCTCCAACCCAGTCCCTCAGGCCTCTGTCCCAAGAGAAGATTATGTGAAGAAGCTGGAACTTACATCTTAGAGACAGATTCCATCCCAGCCAGATCCCGCCACCCCAGTCACTGAGGCCCTTGTCCCAAAAGATGATTATGTGAAGAAGCTTTTACTTACTTCTTAGAGACAGATTCCAGCCCAGCCCATTCACGCCCGGCCCCACCATGCCAGGCCCTCGGGCCTCTAGCCTCTGCACCAAGAGATAATTTTGTGAAGGAGCTGATACTTACTTCTTAGTAACAGATCACAGCCCAGCCCTAGCCTAGCACAATACCATCCGGCCCCCCCACCACCCTCCACCCAAGTCCCTCAGGCCTCTGCCCCGAGAGATGATTATGTGGAAGAGCTGATACTTATAACTTAGAGACAGATTCCAGCCCAGCCCAAGCCCACCCAGCCCCACCACCACCCTCATCTCAATCCCTCAGGCCTGTGTCCCAGGATATGAACATTGGGATAAGCTGATGCTGACTTCTTAGAGACCGATTCCAGACCAGCCCAATTGATTATGTGGATAAGCTGATACTTACTTACTTCTTACAGACGGATTCCAGACCAGCCCAATCCTGCCCGGCCCCACCACCACCCTTCACCCCAGTCCCACAGGCCTCTGCCTAAAGAGACGATTACCGTATTTGGAGCAGTGATACTTACCTCTTAGAGACAGATTCCAGCCCAGCCCAAGCCCACCCGGCCCCACCACCATTCTCCACCCTCCACCGCAGTCCCTCAGGCCTCTACCCTAAGAGATGATTACGCGAAGAAGCTGGAACTTACTTCTTAAAGGCAGATTCCAGCCCAGCCCAATCACGCCCGCCCCCACCACCGCCCTCCACCCAGTCCCTCAGGCCTCTGCCCCAAGAGAAGATTATGTAGAAAAGCTAGTATTTGCTTCTTAGAGGCAGATCCTAGCCCAGCCCAATCCCACCCAGCCCCACCACCACCCTCTACCCCAGTCCCTCGGGCCTCTGCCCCAAGGGATGATTATGTGGATGAGCTGATACTTCCTTCTTAGAGACAGATTCCAGCCCAGCCCAAGCCCCCTCGGCCCCCCAACCACCATCCTACCCAGTCCCTGGGGCCTCTGCCTCAAGAGACGAGTAACGTGTATAGAGAAGTGATACTTACTTCTTAGAAATAGATTCCAGCCCAGGCCAATCCCGCCTGGCCCCACCACCATTCACCCCCCTCCACCCCAGTCCCTCAGGCCTCTGTCCCAATTGATTACGTGGATGAGCTGGTACTCACTTCTTAGCCATAGATTCCAGACTCTGAGCTGGCTTCAGATTAAAGGAAGGCCTCCATGGGCCAATGCCAATGTTACTGCAACAGGTTGTTGGTGACGGTGGTGGTGGTGGTGGTGGTGGTAGTGAGTGTGAGGATGGTGGTGGTGGTTGGCGGGTGAGGGTGGGGGTTGAGGTTGAGGTTGAAGTTTTTGAAGGGGGTTGAGGTTGAGGTTAAGGGTGGGGTAGGGGTGGGGTTGAAGTTGAGGGTGAGGGTGGGGGTGGGGTTGAGGGTGAAGGAAGGCCTCCATGGGCCAATGCCAATGTTCCTGCAAAGGGTTGTTGTTGTTGTTGTTGGTGGTGGTGGTGGTGGGTAGGAGGGTGGTGGTGGTGGTAGTGAGGGTGTGAGGGCGAGGTGGTGGTGGTGGTGGTGGTGGTGGTGGTGGTGGTGGGTGGTGGTAGTGGTGGTGGTGGTAGTGAGGGTGTGAGGGCGAGGGTGGTGGTGGTAGTGAGGGCGAGGGTGGTGGTGGTGGGTGAGGGTGAGGGTTGGGGTTGAGGTTGGGGTTGAGGTTGAAGTTTTTGAAGGGGGTTGGGGTTGAGGTTGAGGATGGGGTTGGGGTGGGGAGGGGGTGGGGTTGAGGTTGAGGTTGAGGTTGAAGGAAGGCCTCCATGGGCCAATGCCGATGTTACTGCAGCAGGTTGTTGATGTTGATGTTAGTGATGGTGGTAGTGAGGGTGAGGTTGAGGGTGGTGGGTAGGGTTTAGGTTGAGGGTGAAGGAAGGCCTCCATGGGCCAATGCCAATGTTACTGCAACAGATTGGTGGTGACGGTGGTGGTGGTGGTAGTGAGGGTGTGAAGGCGAGGGTGGTGGTGGTGGGTGGTGGGTGAGGGTGGGATTGAGGTTGAGGTTGAATTTTTTAAAGGGGGGTGGGGTTGAGGTTTAGGGTGGGGTTGGGGTGGGGTTGGGGTTGAGGTTGAGATTGAGGGTGGGGTGGGGTTGAGGGTGGGGTTGGGGTTGGGGTGGGGTTGAGGGTGGGGTTAGGGTGGGGTTGAGGTTGAGGTTGAGGTTGAGGGTGAAGGAAGGCCTGCATGGGCCAATGCCAATGTTCCTGCAACAGGTTCCAGTTGAGCTTCAGCGTGACATTTGGCCTACCCCTGGACTGTAGTGTACATACATAAAACAGGTTGGGGTTGAGCTTGAGGGTGACGTTTGGCCTACCCCTGGACTGTAATGTACATGCATAAAACAGGTTGAGCTTGAGGGTGAAGTTTGGCCTTCAAGGGTGATTTCATTATAATTGCAGAATTAAGTGGGGGTGTGGGTTGAGGTTGAGGGTGAAGTTTTGAAGGGGGTTGAGGTTGAGCTTGAGGGTGACGGTTGGCCTACCCCTGGACTGTAGCCTACCTACATAAAACAGGTTGGGGTTGAGATTGAGGGTGAAGTTTGGCCTACCCCTGGACTGTAACCTACATACATACAACAGGTTGGGGTTGAGCTTGAGGGTGACGATTGGCCTACCCCTGGACTGTAACATACATACATACAACAGGATGGGGTTGAGCTTGAGGGTGAGGGTAGCATTTGGCCTACCCCTGGACTGTTACCTACATACATACAACAGGTTGGGGTTGAGCTTGAGGGTGTCGATTGACCTACCCCTGGACTGTAACCTACATACATAAAACAGGTTAGGGTTGAGCTTGAGGGTAGCATTTGGCCTACCCCTGGACTGTTACGTACATACATAAAAAGTTGGGGTTGAGCTTAGCGGAAAAGAACAAAATTACACAGAACAAAAGCATGCGGAACAAAATGACAAAATGTAGTTCACTGCCTGAGAGTGGAAAAGAGCAAGAGTATGCAGAGCAAAAGGATCAAATGTGGTACCCCCCCTGATTGTAGAAAAGACAAGTCCTAAGCGCATGTCGCAAGCGACACAGAAAAACGCTTTAGCTGACACGGGTAGGGGGACGGGGGCGGAGGGTAGGGCTGCGATTTACAGTACATTTGCAGTACAACGGAAGAGAACAGTCCCTCAAAGAAAACTCTGATCCACGTACAGGGTGTTGACATCGAAAAGCAAAACCATACATATATATATATATATATATATATATATGACCCACCCACCCACCTTCCATTCCAAGCGTTGAATGAGCGCTGCACCATAGTGCATAATTTGTTCACCACATTCATATATATATATATATATATATATATATATATATATATATATATATATATATATATATATATATATATATATATATATAAAGATATGGCCCTCCCTGGGCCCACCTTCCATTCCAAGGGTTGAATGAGCACGGTACCATCCACTTACAGGGTGTGGGTATCGAAACGCAAAACTTTGCCGTCCAATGTGAAGGGTCCCTGTCAAGGTCAAGGTCAAGGTCAAGGACAAAGGATAGAGGGTTTGTTTTCCATCCAGACGGTATTGGTTACATTTTGGTGGAGCGGGAGGGCATGCTTCAGACGGTATTGGTTACACTTGGGAACACAGAACTTTGCCATCTAAGGTGAAGGGTCCCTGTCAAGGTCAACGACAAGGTCAAGGACAAAGGATAGAGGGTTTGTTTTCCACCCAGACGGTATTGATTATATTTTGGTGGAGCGGGAGGGCATGCTTCAGACGGTATTGGTTACACTTTGGAACACAGAACTTTGCCATCTAAGGTGAAGGGTCCCTGTCAAGGTCAACGACAAGGTCAAGGTCAAGGACAAAGGATAGAGGGTTTGTTTTCCACCCTGACGGTATTGGTTACACTTTGAAACACAGAACTTTGCCATCTAAGGTGAAGGGTCCCTGTCAAGGTCAACGACAAGGTCAAGGTCAAGGACAAAGGATAGAGGGTTTGTTTTCCACCCTGACGGTATTGGCTACACTTTGAAACACAGAACTTTGCCATCTAAGGTGAAGGGTCCCTGTCAAGATCAATGACAAGGTCAAGGTCAAGGTCAAGGACAAAGGATAGAGGGTTTGTTTTCCACCCTGACGGTATTGGTTACACTTTGAAACACAGAACTTTGCCATCTAAGGTGAAGGGTCCCTGTCAAGGTCAACGACAAGGTCAAGGTCAAGGACAAAGGATAGAGGGTTTGTTTTCCACCCTGACGGTATTGGTTACACTTTGAAACACAGAACTTTGCCATCTGAGGTGAAGGGTCCCTGTCAAGGTCAACGACAAGGTCAAGGACAAAGGATAGAGGGTTTGTTTTCCACCCTGACGCTATTGGTTACACTTTGTAACACAGAACTTTGCCATCTAAGGTGGAGGGTCCCTGTCAAGGACAAGGACAAAGGGGGTGAAGAGGATGAGATTAAGAGAGGTGGTGGGAGTGGGCGTGGGGGTGGCGGTGGCGATGGGGGCTGTGGGGGTGGGGTGGGATGAGTTTGAATTGGATTGGGTTGTTACGTGGTTTTTCAGCCAACTCTGGGCTGCTCACCGTCTTCCAATTCCGAGTCCTGTCAAGGACAAGGACAAAGGGGTTGTTTTCCACCCAGACGGTATTGGTAACATTTTGGTGGAGTGAGAGGGCATGCATCAGACGGTATTGGTAACATTTTGAAACGGAGATCTTTACGTCCAGATGAAGGGTCCCTGACGAGGACAAGGACAATTGCAAATGTTTTGTTCTCCACCCATAAAAACAATAAGATGCATTCAAATTGCGTTAATTAAATTCAATTTAAAGGAATAATATAATTAAAATAACACAACATTAAATACAATTAAAATGAATTAAAATACATTGAATTAAGGATCCAATTCATTTCATTCAGGACGCCCACCAGGCGCCCTTAATGACAAAGGGGTTGTTCTCCTCCCAGACGGTATTGGTTACACTTTGGTGGAGTGGGAGGGCATGCTTCAGACGGTATTGGTTACACTTTGGTGGAGTGGGAGGGCATGCTTCAGACAGTATTGGATACACTTTGGTGGAGTGGGAGGGCATGCTTCAGACAGTATTGGTTACACTTTGGTGGAGTGGGAGGGCATGCTTCAGACGGTATTGGTTACACTTTGGTGGAGTGGGAGGGCATGCTTCAAACGGTATTGGTTACACTTTGGTGGAGTGGGAGGGCATGCTTCAAACGGTATTGGTTACACTTTGGTGGAGTGGGAGGGCATGCTTCAGACGGTATTGGTCACACTTTGGTGGAGTGGGAGGGCATGCATCAGACGGTATTGGTAACACTTTGGTGGAGTTTGAGGGCATGCTTCAGGCCAACACAGTTCGCTGGGCACCCCGAATTCCATCCCCGAGGATGAGGCTTTCAGGACCTGGTCGAAGTGAAAGGCAGAACCATTCCTACAGAAGGATCTAGGCACCCTTAGGTCGGCAGGAGTTGCCGGCCCACAACCAACCAGACCTGCACCTCCCTCCCTCAGCACTGTCCAGTGACACAAACACATGTACATGAAACACCCACACCCACCCCTACACCCACATCCACGCCCACCCCTATATCCACACCCACACCTACATCCACCCGCACACATGCCCCCACCCCCACACTTACCACCTCCACACAAGCCCCCCCCACCCCCCCACCCCCCACACACACCCCCCCACACACATCTCACCACACACACACACCCAATATTAAAGTGATCACTCTCAGGCTGGTCAAAGACAAAAACATCACCGTTTGTCTGATCATCACGATTATACTGATACCCCCCCCCCCCCCCCCCCCCCCCACCCACACACACACACACACACACACCTACACCAACACCCACCCACCTACACACCCACCCACCCACCACCACCTACACACACCCACACCTTCACACACCCACACATCTACACTGATGTGCCACCCTGACGCACCTTGAAGGTGAGTCAGATCATTACGGTTATACTGATACACCCCCCACACACACCTACACACAACCACATACACCCACACCCACAGCACCAACACACCTACACACACACACACATGTACACCTATGTTCCACCCTGACACGCACCTTGAAGGTGAGGCTGAAGATGGGACCAAGGAAGATTCCATTCTCAAAGCTCATGTCTGATTTGTCGAATTTCTGTATGGCAAGGAGGAGAGCCTGGTTACGACATGCTGTAGGATGGTGCTAGGCAAGGTTACACAATTATGTAGTACAGTGCTAGGCAAGGATACACAATTATGTAGTACATCACTAGGCATGGTTACACAATTATGCAGTACAGCACTAAGCAAGGTTACACAATTATGTAGTACAGCACTAGGCAAGGTTACACAATTATGTAGTACAGCACTAGGCAAGGTTACAATTGAAAATTGAAAATTGAAAAATTGAACATCCAAGAATTGCCACAGAATGACCTCTAAGGACGTGCCCGATGGGTATTAAGGAAACCGCCTCGTAAGTATGGACGGGCTTACATCACACCAAGAGTCCAGTTACCATGCCGGTCGACGACCCTCCGGGTGGGCCCAGATGACCTCGTTGAGGTTCGAACCAGAGACCTGATAAGACCCCGCATCTGCTTCGTCCGGCCCGGGATCGGGCAAGGTTACACAATTATGTAGTACAGCACTAGGCAAGGTTACGCCATGCTGAAGTACAGCACTAGCAAGGTTCAAAAACGCAAAAGTACGGTGCCAGACAAGGTTACACAATTATGTAGTACAGTCCTATACAAGGCTACACCATGCTGTAATACGGTGCTTGGCAAGGTTACGCCATGCTGTAGTACGGTGGTGGCAAATGTTACACAATTATGTAGTACAGTCCTAGACAAGGTTACACCATGATGTAGTACGGACCTAAACAAGGCTACGCCATGCTGTAGTGCGGTACTGGGCAACAACAGGACGTGGCAATGCCTAGCAAGCAAGCAAGCAAGCAGATGAGTTGGCAAGCAAGCAAGCCTGCAAGCCAGCCAGCTAGAAAGCAAGCAAGCAAGCCAGATGACAGGCATGCGGGCAGACAGGCAGGCAGCCAGAGAGCCAGCCAGCCAGCAAGCAATCCAGATGGCAAGCAAGCAATCCAACCAGCAAGCCAGCCAGTAAGCCTGCAAGCCAGCCAGCCAGCCAGCCAGCAAGCAAGCCAGATGACAGGCATGCGGACAGGCAGGCAGCCAGCCAGAGAGCCAGTCAGCCAGCCAGCCAGCCAGCCAGCAAGCAATCCAGATGGCATGCAAGCAAGCCAACCAGCCAGCCAGCCAGAAAGCAAGCCTGATTGTAGGCATGCAGGCAGGCAAGCAGCAGCTTACCACCAACCTAGGATGCCTGGATGGAGAAGTTCAGTTTTTATCATAAAGGGAAGTACACACCAAGCATAGCTTTCCTTTTTGGCTACAAGCAGAAGCTTTTAGGCAGCTCCTTGAGCCAGGCACTGGGCTAAGCCCCAAGGTTTCAACAGTTCTGGAAAGATGATTCTGTCGGCTTCCAGATGCACTACGTTATAGGTTATGCACTACGGTATATGTTTGGCTCGTTAGCAAGCCAGGGGAGCTGCCTAGAAGCTGCTGCTTGTAGCTGAAAAGAAAAACTATGCTGCTTCTGCTGCTGCTGATGATGCTGATAATGTTGCTGATTATGATGATGTTGATAATGTTGCTGCTGCTGCTGCTGCTGTTGATGATGATGCTAATGCTGCTGCTGCTGATGATGATGATGATGAAGCTCCTGCTGATGATGCTGATGACGCTGATGATGTTGATGATGTTGATGATGCTGGTTAAAAAATGACGCCATATGTATGCCGGATGTGCCAACTGGGGGGGGACCCAACTCAGTTTTTGTTTCAAATCTGAAAGTGGTTTTTTCTAGCTTTATGGTTTTAGGCCTCCTCTTGGGAGAGAGTTTTATAGCTGTTTATTGTTTTTTGAGGCAATTTAGGGCAAACAATTTATTTGTATTCTCATAGCGATAATTTGGGCCAAAACGGGGTCAAAAGTAGCGATTGCTATCGGAAACAAGAATCCCTGACCCACTTTGGGGTTTTTATTTTTTTGCTTAATGATCAGCTTCTAGGCAGCTCCCTGAGCCAGCAAGTGTACTACACCCAAATATTTCAGCAGTCCTGGACAGCTGATTGTGGCAGCTTCAAGGTGCACTAGGCAGCATTAGGATTGGCTGGGTAGCAAGCCAGGAGAGCTGCCTAGAAGCTGCTGCTCGCTGAAATGGAAAACTATGACCCATCGGTAGCTGAAAAGGAAAACTATGACCCATCTGTAGCTGAAAAGGAAAACTATGACCCATCTGTAGCTGAAAAGGAAACTATGACCCATCTGTAGCTGAAAAGGAAAACTATGACCCATCTGTAGCTGAAAAGGAAAACTATGACCCATCTGTAGCTGAAAAGGAAAACTATAACCCATCTGTAGCTGAAAAGGAAAACTATGACCCATCTGTAGCTGAAAAGAAAAACTATAACCCATCTGTAGCTGAAAAGGAAAGCTATGACCCATCTGTAGCTTAAAAGGAAAACTATGACCCATCTGTAGCTGGAAAAAAAACTATGACCCATCTGTAGCTTAAAAGGAAAACTATGACCCATCTGTAGCTGAAAAGGAAAACTATGACCCATCTGTAGCTGAAAAGAAAAACTATGACCCATCTGTAGCTGAAAAGAAAAACTATAACCCATCTGTAGCTGAAAAGGAAAACTACGACCCATCTGTAGCTGAAAAGGAAAACTATGACCCATCTGTAGCTGAAAAAAAAACTATGACCCATCTGTAGCTGAAAAGGAAAACTACGACCCACCTGTAGCTGAAAAGGAAAACTATGACCCATCTGTAGCTGAAAAGGAAAACTATGACCCATCTGTAGCTGAAAAGGAAAACTATGACCCATCTGTAGCTGAAAAGGAAAACTATGACCCATCTGTAGCTGAAAAGGAAAACTATGACCCAAATATAGCTGAAAAGGAAAACTATGACCCATCTGTAGCTGAGAAGGAAAACTGTGACCCATCTGTAGCTGAAAAGGAAAACTATGACCCATCTGTAGCTGAAAAAGAAAACCATGACCATCTGTCACTGAACAGGAAAACTACGACCCACCTGTAGCTGAAAAGGAAAACCATGACCACCTGTAACTGAACTATTAACGACCTGGCAAGCTGTGCTGGGGAAGAATGTGCCACCTGTAGCTGAAAAAGAAAACTATGACCATGTGTCACTGAACAGGAAAACTACGACCCACCTGTAGCTGAAAAGGAAAACTATGACCCATCTGTACCTGGAAAAAAAACTATGACCCATCTGTAACTGAAAAGGAAAACTACGACCCACCTGTAGCTGAAAAGGAAAACTATGACCCATCTGTAGCTGAAAAGGAAAACTACGACCCATCTGTAGCTGAAAAGGAAAACTATGACCCATCTGTAGCTGAAAAGGAAAACTATGACCCACATATAGCTGAAAAGGAAAACTATGACCCATCTGTAGCTGAAAAGGAAAACTGTGACCCATCTGTAGCTGATAAGGAAAACTATGACCCATCTGTAGCTGAAAAAGAAAACCATGACCATCTGTCACTGAACAGGAAAACTACGACCCACCTGTAGCTGAAAAGGAAAACCACGACCACTTGTAACTGAACTATTAACGACCTGGCAAGCTGTGCTGGGGAAGAATGTGCCACCTGTAGCTGAAAAAGAAAACTATGACCATGTGTCACTGAACAGGAAAACTACGACCCACCTGTAGCTTAAAAGGAAAACTACGGCCACCTGTAGCTGAAAAAGAAAACTACAACACACCTGTAACTGAACATAACAAGTCCTATGCAGCGTTGCAAGCGACGCGGAAAATTGGTGGAGTGTGTTGGCACCGGAACAACAGGTGGCAACGGACTTGAGCTGACTGGATGACCGAAGCCAGTTAATTATGAGACAGTTTCAGGCTTCAATTTTTTGGTCTGTCGGACAAACGGACAACAGGGTAACCCTGGGGGCTCACGCCCCCCAGAAGGGGGGGCTCCGCCAAATATTACCACCTGGCAAGCTGTAATGGGGAAGAATGTGCCACCTCCGTGTTCTAGCACCACCAACACCAACACACCCCTATTACAAAAAGAAAAGAAAAAAATCACCTCAGGGGTGCGCAAAGTTCGCTTGCTGTCTCCAGTGCCTGGGGCAGAGTACAGCCCACCCTCTCTCAAGTGCGGTGTACTCACCGACTCACCACCCACACCCACCAGCACTCCCCTATTACAAAAAGAAAAAAAAATTACCTCATGGGAGCGCAAGGTCTGCCTGCTGTCTCCAGTGCCTGGGGCAGAGTACAGCCCACCCTCTCTCAGGAGAGGGGTATGCCCACCCACCCAACCACCTGGCAAGCTGTGATGGGAAAGAATGTGCCACCTGTAGCTGAAAAAGAAAATATGACCCATCTGTAGCTGAAAAGTAAGAATATGACCGACCTGTAGCTGACAAGGAAAACTATGACCCACATGTAACTGAAAAGGAATTACAGCTAAATGTCGGTAATAGTAAACTATTACCGACATGTAGCTGAAAAAGAAAACTATGAGCCACCTGTAGCTGCAGAGAAAAACTTTGACCCACCTGGCAGGCTGTGATGGGGAAGAATGTGCCAGCTCCGTGTTCTTGCCCTTTGGAAGCTGAGATGACATCCTTGGAAGCTGCAGGGAGTTGTCACTAGGGTTTAGGTTATGGTAATGGTTGTGGTGAAGGTTCTGGTTATCGGGAAGTTTACAGTTATGGTTATGGTTATGGTTGAGGTCACAGTTTCCCTTTTCAGCTACAAGCAGCAGCTTCTAGGCAGCTCCCCTGGCTTGCCACCAAGACAAGCCTAAATCAACGTAGTGTATCTGGAAGCTGAGACAATTGTCTTTCCAGTACTGTTGAAAAATTGGGAACTGCTTAGCTGAAAAGAGAAGCTATGGTTATAATTGAGGTTGAGGTTGAGATTCAGGTCTTAAAAGTATGATGTTGATGTCAAGGTTGAGGTAGAGGTCAGGGTTCAGGTTGAGATTCGGGTTAGGGCTGAGGTTGAGGTTGAGGTTGAGATTCATGTCTAGGTAGATGTTGATCTTAATGTTCTGGCCGTGATTGAGGTTGAGGTCAAGGTTGAGGTTGAGATTTAGATCAAGGTTGCTGTTAGGGCTGCGGTTGAGGTTGAGGTTGAGGCGAAGGTGGACATATTAATGTTCATGTTTATGCTGATGCTCAAGTTCAGGAATTATTTATATATTTTTGTTACGGCACATGCATGATGATTGCAACCACGAATTGATATTTAAAATCATTATTGTGCAATGATTCCCACCCCTGCCGCATAGCTTTTCTTTCCAGCTACGAGCAGCAGCTTCTAGGCAGCTTCCTGGCTCAGTGGGCGACGGAAGACCAATTCTGACTAGTTTAGCCAAACCCATGCGTCGCCATGCATCGACGGAATGGCGACGCAGTGGCAACGCGTCGTCATACAAAAATCACTGTCCCTGAGACTGCCACATGGCCAAACCCAAAGATTCCGTGGGACAAAAAAGCTGAGGATATCAGCTTCCAGGTGCCTAGGTTGCTTAAGGTTTGGATGGAGAGCGAGCCCAGGGAGCTGCCGAGAAGCTGCTGCTTGTAGTTGTAAAGACAAACCATGCCTACCGCTCACCAGCTGCGTATACCAGATTCCAGCGTGCTGATGGGCCACAGGCATGATGCATTCATTCAATGTTTCCAATTGATATAATTAAGTAAATAAATAGTAAGCCTTATTACGAGGCGTGTGGTTGAGGGGGGCAGTCTGTTTGCTTGCACTGGGGCCAACCAAATGATATAATTAATATGTGCAACTTCGGAAGTGATGGGAACCAGTTGGGTTCAGATAGAGAGATTCCTACAGAACGAACAACCATCTCAACTGAAAAGGTTTGGATGAAGAGAGAGCCCAGGGAGCTGCCGAGAAGCTGCTGCTCGTAGCTGAAATGAACAAACATGTGTGCCGCTCACCAGCTGTGTATACCAGATTCCAGCGTGCTGATGGGCCACAGCCCAGACATAGTTCTCAACGGTGCTGAGACATGATGCATCCAATCGATGTTTCCAATTGATATAATTAAATAAATAAATAGTGTGCCTTATTACGAGGCGTGTGGTTGAGAAGGCCAGTCCGGTTGCTTGCACTGGGGTCAACCAATTGATATAATTTATATGTGCAACTTCGGAAGTGATGGGAACCAGTTGGTTTAAGATAGAGAGATTCCTACAGAAACGGAACAACCATCTCAACTCAAGGTTTGGATGAAGAGAGAGCCCAGAGAGCTGCCGAGAAGCTGCTGTTCGTAGCTGAAAAGAAAAAACATGTGTGCCGCTCACCAGCTGTGTAAACCAGATTCCAGCGTGCTGATGGGCCACAGGCCAGCTGCAGCCACTCATCACCCTCAGGCTGTGCAACAACACGGGGGATAGAGTTAAGATTTCCTGTTATGCTGTTATGCTGTTATTCTGTTATTCTGTTATGCTAGTGTGCTAGTATGCTATCCTGTTATGCTAGTATGCTGTTCTGTTGATTTGCTGCTTCTATAATGCATAACCCACTATTGTTAAATTTTGTCATTCTGTGCTGTCGCGAGGTAGTTCAGGCTCAGGCGCTGTTGCGGTCTGCGAAACTAAATAAACCCAACATATTAGCCATTCTCCAGCATATACAGTACATGCAAATGGGAAGGTTCCTTCAGTCCCACGTCCTTTGGCAGCTCATACTAATTTTAAAATGTTAAAATTGTGTCATACCTTCACAATATAATGATACAAATCCGTCTTAAACAGACTAAATTTAAATATAATACGTAAATGATGTAAAACACAGGTCAAACGTGAAAAGAAAAAGACAAATAACGCCTGGAGGGGCGAGTCGTTAAGAGGACCCTCCCGTTCGCTGCAGCTGGGGAAAGTCACCATGGCAGACATAGTAATTGTCACCCTCCAGGCTGTAGAAACTCCTTCATGCCACGTGTCAAACGTCAACTATTAAAAAAAAAATCGAATTCAGAAAGAGCGACACACCTGTCTAGTGGTAGAGGATTCAGTTGTCAGGTCAAAAATGAAATAGCAAAAAAGGGTTGACCACTGTTTCATTTTTGGGCTACATGTAGAAGCCAAAAAGAGAAACAGTTGTGGTTCAGTCCGGATTGGCTCCTGTTTTGACTTGTTTAAACTTTGATTCTTTCAAGATCTCTCCCGGATGTTGTGGAGCGGGCTTATCTTGGGCAAACAGTGGCCTGTAGATGACAATGTAATGTAATGACTTGTAAAAACATGTTCCACTGTTTCTTTTTTGGTGTTCTCATGGCTTCTCATGGAGCTTCCAGTCAGCTCCTTCAGCCTGCCACTGGGTCAAGCCCAAAGCTCGCAGCTGGATTCAAATGCCCATGATGTCAGTTTTCAGGCACGCTAGCTAGCTTGATGTTTGGCCCAAGGACAGGGAAAGGGAGCTGCCTAGAAGCTGCTACACATACCCCAAATAAGAAACAGTGTATCTGGTGTCAAGGCACACTATCTAAACTCGGTTGGTCCCAAGGACTGGGAAAGGGAGCAGCCTAGAAGCTGCTACACGTACCCCAAATAAGAAACAGTGTATCTGGTGTCAAGGCACACTATCTAAACTCGGTTGGTCCCAAGGAATGGGAAAGGGAGCTGCCTAGAAGCAACTATGTTCAGCCACACAAATAAACAGTGCATATTATAAAAGGAAGGCAACTGTTTAGTGGTAAAGGACCCGGATATTACCTTCGGCTTCCGCTTATTATAAAAAAAAAGGTAATAGAACCATGTAGAGATACAGGGCCCATTGCTTCAGGCGGCCAGCTTCAGGAGGCAAAGCTATGGGTGGAGGTCAACGAATAAAATAATTAATTTAATCATTAATTAATTTAATTTAATTTATTTGGCGGACTATTTATGTATTTATAGGGTAACCTTTTAAAGGTTTAGGATCCACTTGTCACCTTTAGCTTCAGCTTCTCAACAAAAAGTACAACTTTTTCTTTTGTGGGATATCACCTTTAGCTTTGGCTTCTCAACACAAATTATAACTTTTTCTTTTGTGGGATATCACCTTCAGCTTCGGCTTTTCAACAAAAGAGTAATAGAGCCATGTAGAGATACATGACCCAGGTATGAGCTTCAGCTTCTTCTTCTCGACAAGAAAAGGTCATAGAACCATGTAGAGATACATGACCCAGGTATGAGCTTCAGCTTCTTCTCCTTGACAAGAAAAGGTCATAGAACCATGTAGAGATACATGACCCAGGTATGAGCCTCAGCTTCTTCTTCTCGACAAGAAAAGGTCATAGAACCATGTAGAGATACATGACCCAGGTATGAGCCTCAGCTTCTTCTTCTCGACAAGAAAAGGTCATAGAACCATGTAGAGATACATGACCCAGGTATGAGCCTCAGCTTCTTCTTCTCGACAAGAAAAGGTCATAGAACCATGTAGAGATACATGACCCAGGTATGAGCCTCAGCTTCTTCTTCTCGACAAGAAAAGGTCATAGAACCATGTAGAGATACATGACCCAGGTATGAGCCTCAGCTTCTTCTTCTCAACAAGAAAATGTCATAGAACCATGTAGAGATACATGACCCAGGTATGAGCCTCAGCTTCTTCTTCTCGACAAGAAAAAGGTCATAGAACCATGTAGAGATACATGACCCAGGTATGCGCTTCAGCTTCTTCTTCTCGACAAGAAAAGGTCATAGAACCATGAAGAGATACATGACCCAGGTATGAGCTTCAGCTTCTTCTTCTCGACAAGAAAAGGTCATTGAACCATGTAGAGATACAGGACCCAGGTCTGAACTTTAGGCCTTCGGCTTCTTCTCCTCAACACAAAAGTATTAGTACAACGTAGAGATGCATGACCTAGGTCTGACCTTCAGCTTTTCTCCTCAACAAAAGTGTTATTTACCAGGTTCTATATAGAATTAAATAAATAGTACGCCTTATAACGGGGCGTGAGGTTGCTTGCACTGGGGCCAACCACCAAAACGTTATATACTAATATAGGGTAACCAATTGGTGGTCGGCCCCAGTGCAAGCAAACGGACTGGCCCCCTCAACCTCACGCCGTGTAATAAGGCGTTCTATTTATGTATTTGTAGGGAAACATTGTAAAGGTTGAGGAACCCATTTCTCACCTTTATAAACTGCCCACCTGCTCCGGCGCTGTACGGTCTCGGCATTGATTTTTGCTGAGTATGTAACAATATCATTCCTTCCCTTCTCACCTGCAGGTTCTCCTTCTCTACAAAAATAAACAGTGCCTATTATAAAAGGAATGCAACTGTTTAGTGGTAGAGGACCCGGATATCACCTTCAGCTTCAGGAGGCAAAGCTATGGGTGGAGGTCAATGAATGAATAAATAATAAATTAATTGAATAATTGATTTATTTTAATTTATTTCAATTTAAGTTATTTGGCGTACTATTCATGTATGTATAGGGTAACCTTGTAAAGATTGAGGAGCCCATTTGTCACCGTCAGCTTCTCCTTCTCAACAAAAAGTATCACTTTTTCTTTTGTGGGCTAAGCGTAGAAGCTTCTAGGCAGCTCCTTTCCCCCGTCCTGGGGTCGAACCTGAAGCTTGCTAACGTGTATGAAATCTGACATGACAGGCATTCAAATGAAGCTGAAAGCTCTGGGCTTGACCCAGTGGCTCGTCAATGGAGCTGGCTGGAAGCTACAATGCGTAGCTTAAAAAGAAACAATGAAAAGTAATATAACTCTCTGGGATACAGGACTCAGTTGGCCAGTTATTACCTAATTACCTTCAGCTTCCCCTTCTCAACAACAACAAAAAAACTCTTGAGGAACAGGACCCATTGCTCACTTTCAGCTTCTCCTTCTCAACAGCTATGATGGCATCCAGCATTTGCTTGCCAGGCACACTCCCTGGCTTCTTAACTGCCCTTTTCAGCACATCGATCTTGCTGTCCCGCTCCACTTCCCCGGCTGCAACCGCTGCGCATCGCATTCGCAAGCTCCTAGACCGGCAGGTTGCGACCGGGAAGCTGAAGGCGCGAGTGCATGCGCTAATGGGGCGCTGGGTGGAGCGCTGGCGCATGCTATTGGTCGTGCTCGTAAGCATGGTGGGAGCAAGTCTCAAGGTAGGAGACAAGGGCTAGTATACAATCGGGCGAGAAGCGTGATGCAATGGTAAGTGGGCGATGAAAGACAGTCAATATGTCAATAAGCGTGGGTCATGGAAATCAGAGGGAACTACAGACAAGGTCAGTTAGGGGGGTCCAGGCGGGCTCTGGTGTTGTCGACCGACAGCCAGCTAAGGCAGACAGCCAGCTAAGTCCAAGGTTCGAAAATCGAAACTCGGAATTTCCCCCAGGTCTGAGAGGAGAGCCCCGGAGGAGATCCGTGACTCCCGTGAGTTGGTGACACGCATTAGCAGGACTACCAGCTTCTAGGCTGCTACTTTCCCCCGCCCTTAGGCCAACCTAGAATGCATCTAGTATGTCATAAAGCTGACATAACGGGCCTTCCAATATACCGTACGCGCGGCATTAAATGGCAAGATTAGAAGTTGGGGGAAAACTTTGTTTATAATACAAGGCTTCACAAAAATGCATGACAAAAATACTTGGCAAAAGTGGTCCATATCTACTCCATTTGAGGCCTGAAAACCAGTTGGCAAAATTTATTTTGCCTGTGTTACATTTCCTTGTTACATGTTGTTAGCTATTGAGAATAACCAGCTATGGCTCGCAGTAAAACCATGTACGGTAATACCGGTAATTAAATTCAAGACCAGATGTGTTGGGTTGTTACATTTTACCATCCCATACCATGCATCCCGCACCGTGCCATTAACCAGCCAGGGCTTGAAGTAAACCTGTAATAATTCAATTCACTTCTGGCACCCCCTTGCACTGTGTGTTTTGGTCGGTAGTTGGTCTGTACTGCCGCGAGTATAGGTTTTCAAACTCATCAGGAGTTTGTTGGTAACCTAGTTCGATGGTAACCGACGTCAATTCTGATTTATGAATACCAGTACCGGTTTATGAGTATCAGTATGTCTGTAAATGGCCACGAACTCAGGGCCCCCGTCAGTGAAACGATTGTTTGGGGTTTAGTTCATCAGTTCTTTTCGTTTTAAGCCCTTCCTACAAGGTTAGGCAAGTCCCTTTAGTCTATCTGCCCTCCCCGTGGAAAGTAACACACATACAGGTCTACGGCATATAGTCCTTTATTTATGCTGGCTTTCATGACTTCAACCTTATATCTTACATCTTGCATTACATTACACCAAACATGCTGAGCTTGCTTGTTTGAGTGTGGACAAGCCTCTTTCTCCCTTAATTCCTTAAACATTTCTATCCACCCTGACCACCCTGGTCTTCACCATACACAATGCCGAATTAGGACCACTCACTGTTAGGGAACGGCAGTATGATATCATATGATATCATGTCATCAACTCATCATATGATTTGATGATGCTAGGATAAAGTTACCAGTTAAATACATGCAATTTGTATGATATCATATAATATCATTCTCGCCTTTGTTCAACATCACATGATATGATACATATTAGTAGGATATGGCGATGCTCCATTGCTCGAATCCTCGAATTCAACGTTTTCTGAATTTCTAAATTTCTAATTTTCTACTATTTAATAAGTCTTAATTAGTTTTGAAGCTATTAACTATTAATAGTTCAAACCTTAGCTGAATATCAATAACTTATCAAACCCGATATATATTAGTAGGATATGCCGCTTCCTACTCACTGTTAGATGCAAATAAGAGGTGACGCTGGTGCGGAAATACGGAACCCCACCATACTTCAATTAATTCAATCCGAGTTTCAATCCCTCTCTTGTGTCAACATCACATGGTATCTCATGGCACCATTTTCAGAGAATCTCACGAGATATCGCTATCCTACAGTAGAAAAAGGGGCGTTTTCGCAAGATCCGAAGTTGGAGTGGCTTCAGAAGGCTCGATGCCGTACTGTATTGCCTCCCTTGTACAGGCTCTCCTTGGGAAGCCTTCTAATGATGAATCCAACTGCAAAAGGGCGAAGCATCCTCTCCTCGTAATAATCCTCCTGCGCGCTAAGATAATGCAGGATCCAGCATCTTCGATACTAGACGAGACCGAGCTTTTTTTCCAGCAGCTGCAGCAAGGCCTGCCTACTGTCTCGGGCAACGATGCAGCCGCTGATGGCGCTGGCACACAAGCTGCGCCGAGCATCAACCCATTCTCCACTTCGGATCCGGTATTGCCTCCAAATCTCGCAGCACCTTTAGATGAAGGCGCACCAGCAGTGCCTTGGGGCCAGCCTCCGCAGCCAGGCCTGACCACCGAGCCAGAAATGCTCCTCGCTATGCAACTCCTCCAACAACAGCTGCAGCAGCAGCAGCAGCCCATGCCCCTAGATCCAGCAGGTCAGCCACCTCAGCAGCCCTCCCTAGATCCTGACCAAGCGGCCCCATCCGAGGCCATGCCAACTGAGGCTACTCTCGATGTAGCAGATGCCCCTGGATCGCCCCCAGCAAGGGAGGAGCCCCCAGAGCCAGAGAAGCCTGCTAGGGTGAAGAAGGAGCGCAAGTGGGGAAGGCCCATGAACGAGCCCCCTCCTCCGGAGCCTAAGCCCGAGGCGGAAGCAGCACCAGCAGCAGATGATGAAGCAGCAGCTGCAGAGGCAGCAGCAGGAGAGAGGAAGCGTAAGCGAAAGAGCCGTTGGGCTGCAGAGGAACCAGTACCAGAACCCACGCCCGCCAACATGCAGATCGTGACATTCCAGTTTCCGAGGAAGGTAGAGCTCACAGGAGGGTATGAGGTAAGATTGAGATGCACTCATTTGCAAGGGCTCATTCATCCACCCATGGGTTCATGGGCGCATGCACAGAATGAAATGCACGATATCCCGGACCCTCGTGCCCTTCAACTCATTGACACATTCAAGAACCCATGGGCTCTTAGAACCACTCATTCACACATTCACAGACTCTATTATATGTGCCCATGCACATGCACGTGCACACACACACACACACACCCACACCCACAGTAGCCCTCCCTATGGATCACGCACACCTTCACTTGTTGGCGCATGTGCCAGCCATTCATTCATTCACCCACATCCTTGTATCCGCATACGTAATGGCTCAGTGGCACATGTACACAATGGCATGTATTTGACCGTTTTAGACCCATGGCATGCCCTGGGGTAGTTCTTAATAAACGGATGTTCATTACTGGCTCTAGAAGCACAATGGCACACGCACCCACATCCATGTCTCCATCAACACAATGGCACATGTACACAATGGCATGTATTGACCGTTTTACACCCATGCCATGCCCTGGGGTAGTTCTTAATATTCGGATGTTAATTACTGGCCTTGTAGCACAATGGAACATGCCCCCACATCCATGTCTCCATCAACACAATGGCATGTATTGACCGTTTTACACCCATGGCATGCCCTGGGGTAGTTCTTAATAAACAGATGTTAATTACTGGCTGTACAGCACAATGGCACGTGCACCCACATCCATGTCTCCATCAACACAATGGCACCTGCACCTGCACCTACATGTCCAACCATTTGTCAATACCTGCACACACTCAATGGCACGGGGTTGAGCACACGGGTGTTTGTGCACTTGCCACTAAGTGGGTGCAAGTGTCAGTGCTTTTCTTTTCAGCTACGAGCAGCAGCTTCTAGGCAGCTCCCCCGACTGGCCATTCAGTCTAACCTGCCGCAACGTAGTGCACCTTGAAGCTGGCACAATCAGCAGTCCAGAACTGCTGAAGTGATTCGAGGTAGCCCAGTGGCTGGCTCAGGGAGCTGCCCAGAGGGGTGCTGCAGGGCGGGATGGAAAAGAGGTTTAATATTGGGCAGCGCATTCAAATTTGATTTCAGGTGGTAGGAGTGTGGATTGCTAAGGACAATATAGACTAGAACATGGAGCTAAGTTATGGTCACAAATGATTGTAGTGCGTGGTGTGAGGGTGGGGGTGGGGGTGGGGGTGCTGCGGGGCGGGATGAAACAGAAGTTTAGTATTTGGCAGCGCATTCAAATGAATTTGGGTGGTTGGGGCGTGGATTGCTGTGCAAAATACAGACTATATCATGGGACTCAGTTATGGTCAAATGATTGCAGTGCGTGGTGTGGGGGTGGGGGTGCTGCGGGGTGGGATGGAAGAGAGGTTGAATACTGGGCGAATTAGGTTTGAGTTCAGTTGGTTGGGGTGTGAATTGCTTAGGACAAGGCGGACTAGATAAAGAAAATGAGCCATACCTGCCGTCAAATGATTGTAGTGCACTGGCACAGGACAAGAAACTGCTAAGACAAGTCCTATGCAGTGTCGCAAGCGGTGCGGAAAATTGACGGATTGTGTTGGCAACGGAAGCCAGTTAGTTATGAGACACTTGGCTGACGTGTCCGGCTTGAATTTTTCGGTCGGTCGGTCGGACGGTCAAACAGACAACGGGGTAACCCTGGGGGCTCCTGCCCCTTGAAGAGGGGGCTCCGCCAAAAATACGAAAACAAAAGCTCTTGCAAGTGTTAATTACTGGTCCTGGTCCTACCCAATTATGACTTATTCTAAACAAGCGCAGCTGAGTGACTGACAAGCAAGCTGGTTACGCTTGCTTGCTGAGTACAATTCCCCCCCCCCCCCCCCCCCCCCCCCCCCCCCTTCCCCCAAACACACACACACACGCACATAAACACTCACGCCCCCCCACCCACCCACCCACCCACACACACACACACCCACACACACATACATCCCCCCCCCCCCCCCTCCTCAGCTGGTTACTCTTGCTTGCTGAGTACAAATTTATGATTGTTTACAAGGCTGGCTGTCTCAATAGCGTAGCTGATGCACTACTCTCTACGAGGCAATGTTTTGCAAATAGCTAGAGCTAAACGACCCTTCTGTTTGGGTGGGTGGGTTGGTGGGTGGGATTGTCACAAACTTCTATTTCAGGTTTCAAGGAAAATAACAAAAAACGGCACATTCTACACCATATAATAATTATACGACGGATTTACACTGGGCTGATTCTCACGAGATTGTTAGCTTCTTACCTCCGCCACTGTTAGTGGTTGAGATCTGGGTCCTGCTTTAGGGAGTTTAATACCTACGCCACCAAAACGGCGGTTTGTAGTTTGGTAAGTTTGTCCTCGACACACCCCTGATGTAATGGGTTTTTTTGCTTCGTGGGTGCTTTTTCTTTTTGTTTAAAGCACAGAGTCTCATACACCTTCGTGGTGTCAAGTAGACTTTAACATGAAATGTAATGTAACGAGAGCACACATGAGCATCTGGAGATTGACATTTAACTTGAGGCTAACGCTTTATAGCTCAAACAATACTCTAATGCAGGCCATACCCAAATTTAAAACGTATTCAATGCATGCCATACAAAAGTAAATTATAGTTTATTCAACGCAGGCCATACCCAAGTAAATTATAGTTTATTCGATGCAGGCCATACACAAGTAAATTAAAGCATATTCAATGCAGGCCATACATAAATGAAAGGATATTCAATGCAGGCCATACACAAGTAAATGAAAGGATATTCAATGCAGGCCGTACACAAGTAAATGAAAGGATATTCAATGCAGGCCATACACAAGTAAATGAAAGGATATTCAATGCAGGCCATACACAAGTAAATGAAAGGATATTCAATGCAGGCCATACACAAGTAAATGAAAGGATATTCAATGCAGGCCATACAAAAGTAAATTTAAGCATATTCAATGCAGGCCATACACAAGTAAATGAAAGGATATTCAATGCAGGGTATGGGTTCACTAGGTAGGGCCATCCAGTCTCACAAGGCCGGTAGAGATATTTTTCCATGCAGCTATTCATGTTACACTTGCCAAAGCGTTCATCCTGCCACAGAGCATTGACCCTGATGCAGCCAGGTGTGCTATGTGCAGGGACATGTATAGGTTGCCACACTCATGTTGTCCTACCTGGCACCCTCACTATTCCTACTCCCTCACTCAGCTTGTCCTACCTGGCACCTTCACTTTTCCTACGCCCTCACTCAGCTTGTCCTACCTGGCACCCTGACTATCCCCATTGCCCCATTCAGCTTGTCCTACCTGGCATCCACACCCTGCCCTACCTATCGCTCTCACTAAACCTACTCCCTCCCTCAGGTTATCCTACCTGGCACCCTCAACTTGAAGAGCTCCTCGGACCCCAAGGTGCGTGCGCTAGCTGAAGAGCTGGAGGTGGTGAACCGCAAGCTGCAGAACAACGAATTGGACATCCCCCCAGAGGGGCAGCGCTCCCCCTCCCCCACGCCCCAGTACGATCGCCAAGGTATCCGCCTGAACACACGGGAAATCCGGTACCGTGAGAAACTGGTCGACAAGCGCCAAACCCTAATCGAAGACCTGATCAAGGAGGACCCTGGGTTCAAGCCACCTGCCGATTATAAACCTAGGAAGTTCTATAGGAAGATCTTCATCCCAGTGCACGAATACCCCGGCTACAATTTTGTGGGCCTGATCATCGGACCAAGGGGTAACACCCAGAAACGGATGCAGTCTGAAACCAACACCAAGATCGCCATCCGAGGCAAGGGCTCCGTCAAAGAGGGTGCGTCCAAGAACCCAGCCTATGACTACGGAGAAGATGAGGAGTTGCACGTGCTGGTGACGGGAGAGACAAGGGACGAGGCGGACAAGGCCGGTAAGATAATTTAACTTGAACTCGAACTTGAACTTGAGCTCGGTTACATGGCTCTAGCCTTTATGGCTGCTCGCCGTCTTCGGCAGTAACGTATTCAACTCAAAGCAAAGTATTCTTGTCAACATTTATTTGATCCAGTCTTATCATACAATCGTCGATAAATAATGGCAACTTCTCACGACTTTCCACCTATGGGCTGCACGTCAAGTAATGTAAAGGAATCATCTTGTTCTCAGACTGGGAAATCAGGATATGATAATTACATCTCGCATTCAGAAGGACTTCATCGCTTCGTTCAAAAATCACATGTCGTTTATCTTGAACTTGATCTAGATCACACAAGTCACAGACTTGATCTAGATCACACAAGTCACAGACTTGATCTAGATCACACAAGTCACAGACTTGATCGAGATCACACAAGTCACAGACTTGATCTAGATCACACAAGTCACAGACTTGATCTTTCCTCTTCTTGCAGATACAATGTGATACACACATATCTGGATCCTATATCCTATGCATATACATATACTTCATAATTTAAACCTATATTCATTTTGTTTTTTGGCGTGGGTGGGTGGGTGGGTGGGGTGGGGTGGGGTGGGGGTGGGGTGGGCAGGTAAGATGATAGAGGAGCTAATGGAGCTCCTAGACGTGGTGAGGAACGAGCACAAGAGGTTACAGCTGCACTTCAAAATGTTCTTAACTTACTTTACAACTTTAATATTTGTATACCTTGAACATGTGTACAACTTCAACATTTGTACACCTTCAACATTTTTACAATTTCCACTTCTGGCTTTGCAGGTAAAATGATTGAGGAGCTGATGGAGCCCCTCGACGAGGCGAGGAACGAGCACAAGAGGTTACAGCTGCACTTTTAAATGTTCTTAACTTACTTTACATCTGTAACATTTGCACAACTTTAATATTTGTACAAGTTTATTTTTTTACAATTTACACTTCTGGGTTGCAGGTAAAATGATTGAGGAGCTGATGGAGCCCCTAGACGAGGCCAGAAACGAGCACAAGAGGTTACAGCTTCGTGAGCTGGCTGCACTCAATGGAACGCTGAAGGACGAGGTGCCGTGCACCATCTGCGGGGAGCTGTCGCACAGGCCAGAGCAATGCCCCAAGGCTGCTCTGGACATTTATCAGCTCCCGGACGACGTCAAGATGCAGGTGGCGGCTCAGTACGAGAGGGACGTCATCAGGATTGGCGGTGGAGGTGGGCCGTCCATGGAGAACGAGTATCAGTCGTTCTTGAAGGTGCGCTCGCGTGTGTGTGGTTGGGGGTGGGGGGGTGGGTGTAGGGGATGAGGGGGTCTGGGTATGTACCAGCTCCTGGACCAGGTTAAGACGCAGGTGGTGGCTCAGTATGAGAGGGGCGTTACCAGAACTGTCAACTGTTTGCGGCTTCGACCAGTGGCTGGCTCAGGGAGCTGCCTAGAAGCTGCTGCCCATAGCTGAAAAGAAAAACTATGCAACCCACCCTCACAACGCTCTTGCTACACTGCCTTTCAGGAACTTGTGTGGGGATCCTTCCCCCCAAGCTTGTGTGCCAGGGTGTTACACCCCCACCCATCCTCCCACCCACCTCATTTCCCCGCCTTGCACCCACCCACCCACCTTGCGTCTTCACCCTCCGTACGTACTTGTCCTTATGTCCCCGCCCCACCACCCCACCTCGCAGGAACTTGGACGTGCCCCTCCCCCTGAGCTAGTGGGCCAGAGTGCCATACCCTTGGCCTTCCCAACCCACCCTCACACCCACCCACCTTATGTCCCCGCCTCGCACGCACCCACTCTTCTTGCGTCCTCACCCACCGTACGTGCCTGCCCTTACGTCCCCGCCCCACCACACCACCTCGCAGGAACTTGGAGGTGCCCCTCCCCCCGAGCTTATGGGCCAGGGAGGCTTCCCCTCAGCCGCCGCCGGTGCTGTTGACGAGAGCCGCCTTTTCGTCGGCAACCTCCCCCCCACAATGAGCGAGAAGACCCTCTCCTCGGTATTCTCCACCTTCGGGACGCTCTCCCTCTGCCAAGTCATGATGGACAGCAGCACTGGTCTCGGGCGTGGTTTCGGTTTCGTGCACTACACCTCGGTGGACTCGGCCAAGGCGGCCATGCAGGGCTTGAACGGAAAGCAGTTGGAGGGTCGTACGCTAGGGGTGAAGCTAAGAACGGACGATCCGAACTTGAGGGCGGCGATGCACCGACCTGGGCTGGGAGCAGGGGCGTCTGGACCTGTTGACGAGAGCAAGCTCTATGTCGGACACCTGGACCCTAGTGTGACAGATGCGCAGCTCAGGACTCTGTTTGAGCAGTATGGGAAGGTGAGAAGGGGGGGCAGGTGTGTGTGGGGGGTAGGGAGGGTTGGTGGTGGAGGTGGTGTGTGTGGGTGGCTTGTTGGTGTGTGTGGGAGGATGAGAGTGGTGTGGGTGGAAGGGTGTGGCGGGTGGGTTTGAGTGGGAGGGGGGGTGTGGGGTAGGGTCCTCTTGATTAACGGATGGTCCCGCGTTGAGGGCAGCAATGCACCGACCTGGGCTGGGAGCAGGGGGGTCTGGGCCTGTGGACGAGAGCAAGCTCTATGTCGGACACCTGGACCCTAGTGTGACGGATGCACAGCTCAGAGGACTGTTTGAGCAGTACGGGAAGGTGAGAAGGGGGGGCAGGTGTGTGGGTAGGGGCTGGTGTGTTTTAAGGGTGGGAGGGGGCAGGTGTGTGGGTAGGGGGTGGGGGGGGCATGCATAGACCTGGACTGAGCACAGAAAGGTGAGAAGGGAGGGGAAGGGGATGGGGGGTGGGTGTGTGGTGAGCCACAGGGAACGAGGGTAGATAGAGGGGTGGAGGGGGTCCTTATCATGAATGGGTGGAGGGGGGTAGGGGGAAGTGGGTGATAACAGGGAATATTTTTAAAAATCTGAAAGTGGGTTTTTTCTAGGTTTTTATGGTTTTATGCCTCCTCCATGGACAGCGTTCTATAGCTTCATATAACGTATATAGTTTTGTAGGTCCATTCAGGGCATTTCTTTGAGGCAATTGGGGCCAAAACGGAGTCAAAAATAGCGTTTTCTTTATTTAGCGAAAAAACAAATCCCTGGGTGACAAGCGGTTGAGGGTGGGGGGTCAGAAAGCGATTGGTAAGATGGGTAGCAAAGGGTGGAGGTTACATTGCTTTTTAGTTGCGAAAGGAATTTCACCCCAGGTGGTAAGTCTCCTGACACAGGCCAGCGACAGCGAGGATTCAGTTCGAATGGCGTTGCCACTCCTACAAAAGAGTGGGCGCACATTGGGTGGGACAGCTCTACTTGGGGGAAAGGGGTGGGGTGGGGGTGAGCAAGGGAGCCAGGGGCGGAAGAGGTGGGAAAGGCATGGGCAATATCAACTGGCATGTAGCTGACAATTCCTGGCTTGTAGCTAACGCTACCTGGCAGCATGCAGCTCACTTTACCTGTCATGTAGCTGACACTGCCTTGCATGTAGCTGACACTACCTGGCGGCATGCAGCTAACTCTACCTGGCATGTAGCTGACACTGCCTGGCATGTAGCTGACACTGCCTGGCATGCAGCTGACACTACCTGGCGGCATGCAGCTTACTCTACCTGGTATGTAGCTGACACTGCCTGGCATGTAGCTGACACTACCTGGCGGCATGCAGCTTACTCTACCTGGCATGTAGCTGACACTGCCTGGCATGTAGCTAACATCACCTTGTCTCCCTCTGTCCCCCTGTCCCTAGGTCCTGGATTGCCGAGTCATCACCGACAAAGAAACCGGCTTGAGTAAAGGCTTTGCCTTCATGTCCATGATTGATGCAAATGCGGCAGGTGTGTATGCGTGTGTTTTGTTTACACGCATGTGTGTGTGTATGCAAACGCGGCAGGTGTGTATGTGTACACGTATGTGTGTATGTGTATGTATGTGTGGATGTGGATGCCTTCATGTCCATGATTGATGCAAACGCGGCAGGTGTGTGTGTGTGAATGTATACATTTATGTGTATGTGTATCTATGTGTGTATGTTTGTATATGTGTGTGTATGTATGTGTGGTGAACCAGTGCCCTCCGTCTGCAGACAGCACTGCGAGGCCTTACTGATATGAGCACCTTGGGCGCATATCTGCTTTGTTCATTCTGCTTGTTGCACTGCCTTATCTTGCTTGCAACCTGCGATCTAAATGTATGTGTGTAAGTGTTTGTGTATGTGTTTATCTGTATGTGTGTGTAGGTGCGTGTGTATGTGTATGTGTTTATCTGTATGTGTGTGTAGGTGCATGCGTATGTCTGTGTATGTTTATCTGTATGTGTGTGTAGGTGTTCATCTGCATGTGTGTGTGTAGGTGCAGGTGTATGTGTGTAAGTGTGTATAAGTGTTTATCTGAGTGTGCGAGTGTAGGTGCGTGTGTATGTGTGAAAGTGTATGTGTATGTGTTTATCTGTAGGCGTGTGTGTGTAGGTGCGTGTGTATGTGTGAAAGTGTATGTGTTTATCTGTAGGCGTGTGTGTGGGTGTGAAAGTGTATGTGTATGTGTTTATCTGTAGGCGTGTGTGTGTAGGTGCGTGTGTATGTGTGAAAGTGTATGTGTATGTGTTTATGTGTAGGCGTGTGTGTGTAGGTGCGTGTGTAGGTGTGAAAGTGTATGTGTATGTGTTTATCTGTAGGCGTGTGTGTGTAGGTGCGTGTGTAGGTGTGAAAGTGTATGTGTAGGCGTGTGTGTAGGTGCGTGTGTAGGTGTGAAAGTGTATGTGTACGACTTTATCTGTAGGCGTGCGTGTGTAGGTGTGAAAGTGCATGTGTATGTGTTTATCTGTAGGCGGGTGTGTGTAGGTGCGCAAGTGTATGTGTATGTGTTTATCTGGAGGCGTGGGTGTGTAGGTGCGCAAGTGTATGTGTGTTTATCTGTAGGCGTGTGTGTGTAGGTGCGCAAGTGTATGTGTATGTGTTTATCTGTAGGCGTGTGTGTGTGTGTAGGTGCGCAAGTGTACGTTGTTACAGTCCAGAGATAGCCAAATAAGGACTTGCTCAACCGTAATATCTGGACGGGCAACAACAAAAAAAACGATGAAGGCAAAAACGCCCCACACCCCAAACAAACGCCGCAGGTGTATGTAGGAGGGCCTTGGACGGCTATGCCCTCGACGGCAAGAAGATCACAGTCAAGGTGGCCGGAACCAAGGGTGAGGCGCCCCCTGTTGCTCAAGCAGGACCTCCCCAAGGCCCAGGTCTGTACCGCGGCAGCCTTATGACAGCCACAGGCCCCCCCCGTCCTGCGCCCCCCCCGGGGGGCTTCACCCCCCAGCCGCCACCTGGGGCCCCCCCATCTACAGGCGCCCCCCCCACCCTATGGGCCCCCCCCATCTACAGGCGCCCCCCCACCCTATGGGGCCCCCCCATCTACAGGCGCCCCCCCATCCTATGGGCCCCCTCCATCTACAGGCGCCCCCCTATCATATGGGGCCCCCCCACCTACAGGCGCCCCCCCATCCTATGGGCCCCCCCCATCTACAGGCGCCCCCCCACCCTATGGTGCCCCCTCATCTTCAGGCGCCCCCCCACCCTATGGTGCCCCCCCATCTTCAGGCGCCCCCCCACCCTATGGAGCCCCCCCATCTACAGGCGCCCCCCCACCTTATGGTGCCCCCCCATCTTCAGGCGCCCCCTCACCCTATGGAGCCCCCCCATCTTCAGGCGCCCCTCCACCCTATGGCATGCCCCCCCCTTATGGCATGGCACCTCCACCGTACGGCATGTTCCCCCCGCCCTACGGTATGCCCCCCCCGGGTATGCCGCCTCCGGGTATGCCACCCCCCTATCCTGGGGGGGGCCCGCCCCCCTACGGGGGCCCCCCTCCTGGTGCTGCTGGTGGTGGGTACGGGGCCTACGCCCCTCCTCAAATGTCACCATACCCTCATCCACAAGCGGGACAGCCGCCGTCAGGTGCACCCCCTCCTGGTCAGCCTCCTGGTCAACCGCCACCCTCCAACTCAGGACCTCCCCCCCTGCCCCCAAGCGACCCCCAACCCCCAGGCGACACCCAGCCCCCTTCTCCTTACCCTTCCTACGCTCCACCCCCCCTGCCCCCTGGCTCAGAGGCCCCCCCTCCTCTGCCGCCCTCGGACACAGCCCCCCCGCTGCCCTCCTCCACCAACCCGCCATTGCCCCCCTCGGTTCATGACGATTACTCAAACTTCATGAAGGACTTGGGGCAATGAGTGCAATTTAAATTGAAATTAAAATTGTTACATATACGAGTCATGTGCCACTCTCAGGACATGAAGTTAAAGACACCACTGCGGAGCTAGCATGAGTGCAACACCTTCATAGCTTTTCTTCTCTTCTCTCAGCCAGCAGCAGCTTCTAGGCAGCTCCCCAGGCTTTTCATCTCAGCAGCTCCCCAGGCTCGCTTCTCAGCAGCCAGCAGCAGCTTCTAGGCAGCTCTCCCCTCATAACTTTTCTTCTAAGCAGCCAGCAGCAGCTTCTAGGCAGGTCCCCAGGCTTGCTCCCCAGCCAAACCTATAGCAAATGTAGTGCAGCTGAAAGCAATCAGAATCGTCTTTCCAGCACAGCTGAAATATTGAGGCTTACCTCGGTGCCTGACTCGGGGAGCTGTTGCTCGTTGCTGAAAAGAAAAGCTATGGAATATATGTACCTTTCAGTCCAGAAAATGCCAGCGGGGCTATATGGACTAAAGAATCTCAAAGCTCATGAAGGAATTGGGCGACGAGCGGGCGCCATGCATGTATGTATCTTTCAGTCCAGGGAAGTCCAACTAGGCTGTGGGGTCTAAGACTGCCCAAACGGCATGAAGGACTTAGGTCATGACCGATTGTAAGGCTAACAGCCGTCGGTGACCCTACCTAGCTATGCCGTTTGCATGCTGACAGGCCAAGCCAAACCCAAATACCCCGAGGCGATATCATGAAGGACTTGTCATAAAGAACTTGTCATATGAAGGACCCCCCAAACGTCATGAAGGACTTGTCATGAAAGACCCCCTAAACGTCATGAAAGACTTGAGGCGATATGCAGGCTGCTTGTTTGCACGTATGTTACAGTCCAGGGGTAGCTAGCTGGTCTAGAGGGACTAAAGTGGAGGCCTGTGGCTAGAACTGGTCAGTGGTACTGCCGGGAAACCACATCCCACGTCCAGCCTCTCTCTCCTAGAACCGGCCAGTGGCCCTGTCGGGAAACCACATTCCACTTCCAGCCTCTCTCTGTCTGTCTCATCTCGACACGTATGTTACAGTCCAGGAGTAGCTTGCTGGACTAGAGGGACCAAAGAGGACCGCAGGGCTGTTCTGGTCAGTGGCCGTCGGTATACCGCATCCCACTTCCAGCCTCTCTCTGTCTGTCTCATCTCGACACGTATGCTACAGTCCAGGGGTAGCTAGCTGGACTAGAGGGAGTAAAGCGGACCTCAGGGCTCCTCTGGTGGACTCAAACCTACCTAGCTATGTCGTTTGCATGCTGACAGACCAAGCCAAACCCAACTACCCTGAGGCAATATGTGGGCAGCATGTTTGCACGTATGTTACAGCCCAGGGCTAGCTAGCTCGCACCACAGGGCTGTTCTGGGGGACTCAAACAACTGCATCTCATGATGCAACCGGTTTCAAAATCTGTGTCTGCGACGCAACGGACCCTCCAAAATCAATGTCTTTTGGCAGCGGATCCTCAACAATCTACTTCTGCCACGCAACACGTAGCCAGGGTTCAGGGCGCTGCGTCCTGCGTCTTAGGACGCAACGTCGTTGGGTTCGTTGCATCCTGAGACGCAACGTGGGGAGGCTTCTTAGCGTCGCAGACGGCGGTTATGGGTCGGTTGCGAGTCGGTTGTGTCCCAGGCTGCAGGCTATGCAATTGGTTGCGTCTCAGGCAGCAGAGCTGGGGTACTCCTGATAGTACCCTGGTAGCGTGCAAAACAACCCTGGTCATAGTTTTTTATTTTCAGCTACAAGCAGCATCTTGTAGGCAGCTCCTCTGGCTGGATATTCAGCTACAAGCAGCATCTAGTAGGCAGCTTCTCCGGCTGGATATTCAGCCAAATCGCAAGCAACCTAGTGCACCTGGAAGCTGGCGTAATCAGCTTTCTATGACTGCTGGGATTTGTGTTTATGTCCCAGTGGCTGGCTAAGGGAGCTGCCTAGAAGCTGCTAAGGAAAGCCGGAAAAATACCCGTCCCTGGTGGTCAGCAGCAGAGGAGAACGTAGCAGTCACTGTTTTTTTTTCCATCTACGAGCAGCAGCTTCTAGGCAGCTCCCCTGGCTGGATAACCAGCCAAAGCTAAAGCAACCTAGTGAACCTTGAAGCTGACGTAATAAGCTTTTCAGCGCTGCTGAAAATCTTATTGTTCAGACTTTGCCCATTGGCTGGCTTAAGAAGCTGCCTAGAAGCTGATGCTAGTAGCCGAAAAGAAAATCAGTCGCAGCAGTGTTGGGCAAGATTGGATATAATTGTTACATGGCTGTACAGTCAACTCTGGTATGCTCACTGTCTTTGTATTGCTTAATCTCCCCACGCCATACCCACGGAAACCAGAGAGCCAAATATGTGGAGTTTTCAAGTCCCTTCAGCATACTTAGCTAATCCTGGCTTGTACCATACGTACAGTAATGAGAACGCCAGGTGGGGCGTGGTATTAAGGGAGCCCCCCCCTGCTCTTACGGCAGCAGAGAACGGGCTGTTACTTCACCTGGACAAAGCTATAATGGCGGTTGAACTTGAATTTGGTTACATAGCTTCAGCCAGAATTTTTGTTGCTCGCCGTCTTTGGCAGCACCATGGCAGTCTCGGCAGTACCATGGCTATCTCGGCAGTACCATGGCGGTCTTCGGCAGTACCATGGCGGTTGACAGACCATACGTATAGATGAGCACTCACGGAAGTTTTTGTTTGCGCTCACGTGTTATCTCGAAGAAGAAGACTAATTGTTACGTGGTTCTATAAGCCTTCAGGCATCTAGCCGTCTACAGAATACCGGACTGTACTACTATACTGTATTGCATGTAATTAGGTATCTGCAGAATGCCAGCTATGTACAACATACCTTATCCAGTTATTAAGTAGTAATATGAAATTCTTGAGGGTTGAGAAGGATGATGATGATTGATTGTTACAGTCAAGGGGTACACCAAATAGGCTGAAGGGAGTTGTCATACCATGACAGGGGGCGCTAACGAAAAAGCATTGATGAACTGAACCCAAAACAATCGTTTTACCGACGGGGGCCCTGAGGTCGTGCTATAGTGATATTTATGTAATTAGAGGGATATGATGCGTGAATGAATGGCATGCTACTGTGTATATGGCGGCTGTGTGTAAAATCTGTTTGTATTCTGTATCTAGCTACCAATAGCTATATGGACGCTGTTCTTGGAGGAGGCCTAAAACCCCCAAGCTAGTAGAGAACACTTAAAGGTTTGAAATCCCTGAGGTGCCTACAGTCTCGTCTGGGCCTGAGGATATTGTTTGTTTGATTGCAACTCTTTATCAGCCTACAGGCTGCTCACTGTCTGCGAGTGGAGGAACGCGGCGATCATGAACAATGCTGGAACTTCAAAAAGGCAGTAGCGGGAAACAAGCGACCCAACATGACCAAGTAATGAGAACGCCTGGTGGGGCGTGGTATTAAGGGAGCCCCGTCTTACGATGGTAGAGAACGGGCTGCTACTTAACCTGGACAAAGCTACCATGGCGCTTGACAGTGACCGCTCATACTAAAGAGGGTTCGGAACTTAGGACCTTCCACCTTGTTGTTTCGACTTGCTCAACCATTGAGCCAGTTGTTGAAACGAGATTAAATTAGTTACACTGAGTTACATTGCATTGTCATCGACATGCCTTTGTTGGCCCAAGATAAGCCCGCTCCACAACATCCGGGAGGGTTTTTCCAGCAAATCCTCAGAAAAAGAAAGGCAATATTGCAGCAAGCAAGCGTTATTATCAGAACTTATTCCATGGCTCGAACTTTTGAGGCTGCTCGCCGCCTTTGGGGCTGTAACATGCCGAAGACGGCGAGCAGCCAAATTGCTGGCTGGAGCCATGTAACCAAGTTCAATTGAGAGACGACCATCAAGTACCACATATTACAAAGCACGTCATACAGTGCCTGCCATAGACGTGTGTATTCGCTTCCGATATTAAATTGATATTTATATATCTACCCGTGTCTAGGTAAGTATAGGGTCCCCAAAGTTGAAGCCCATGTATGTTTATTTTTGTATATTTCATGTGAAGATGGATTCATCACATTGTGTATGGGCTGCAGTTGGGCCTTTTTCAAGTAATTTAATGATGTGGTGCATGGCCATCCTTTTGCTGGGTGCTCTTTGTATTCCCATGCCTCAAATTTGATGTAAATAGGCTATTCACGTTACACACACAAACCAAGGGTGGAACTTAAAAACGTACAAGTGAACGGACCAAGTTGCAAGGTATGGTTGGGTGCCCATGTGGCATGTTTGGGGGATACATGGAGTACACATCCATAGGAGGTAGATCTGCAAGGTGTGCAACATGTGCCATGTACTTGCAGATATATGCCACATGACACTGCCTAGGCACCCCCATTAAGGCTTGCCTATGTGGGGAGTGCTCATGGTCCCCATGAGGCCTAGCCAGACCTTCCCCCCTACATGGTGTACCCTGTGCATCCCCCAAGTATGCTTCGTGGCTACCTAGACAAAGCTTGCAACTTGGTCCGATGACTTAACCATTTGAACGTCGCACACCGGGAGTAGATCACCAGCCTGGCTCTGACCCGAGTTCCGATCTCGCTCCACCACCGAGCCTGGCCTTAGACATGGAGCTGTCTGAGAAGACGCAATTAAAGTTGAGCCATAGTACTCTTGCTATGATGCAGTATGGAAGATGGAATTCGCCGAAAGCGTCGTTGCCCTTACATAAAAGTGGCGCCATGGCCCTTAGCTCTGCGCGCCCTAGTATTTATCTACGGTAGTGGATGCACATGAGGCAGAGAGAGAGACAAACATTGGGAAGAAGCGGTACATATATCAAGTGCCTAGGTACCGCATATGTGTAGCAACCTCTATATCAGAGATCTCTGCTATGTATATATGTATGCATCTATACGTTGTTTTGGGGCCCAGAGTCACCCCTTTGTCCGGTTTATTGTTTGTGCGTCAGCACGCAACCCTGGCCCTGTCACAAACCCTGGCTTTGGTATGCTGCACTCGATTCAAGCGCCACCAGTGACCTGATGCTCCAAAAGCCAACACTCTCGACCATTCTCCTGAAGCGCCTAGGACTTGTTTAAACTGCCCATCCTGTTGTAAGGTTGGGCAAGACCCTTTAGCCTATTTGGCAACCCCTGGACTGTACAAATACATACTATAAACTAATCATCTACTGTAAGTCATATTGTAGAATTAAATTATAACTGCAGCACGAACTCAGCCCCCCCGCCGGTAAAACGATTGTTTGGGGTTCTGTTCATCAATGCCTTTTCTTTTTAGCGCTTCCTGTCACGGTTGGGCAAGTCCCTTAAGCCTATTTGGCCCACCCCTGGACTGTAACATGCAAACACATACTAGTAGATGCACAAGAGGGAGAAGGCACCATACATTAGGATGCAGGGGTGCATGACCAGCCATCGGACTGAACATACAAACACACACTAGTATATGCACAAGAGGGAGAAGGCACCATACATTAGGATGCAGGGGTGCATGACCAGCCATTGGACTGAACATACAAACACACACTAGTATATGCACAAGAGGGAGAAGGCACCATACATTAGGATGCAGGGGTACATGACCAGCCATTGGTTCTCATCGAGTGCGCGACTACGCCGGCCAAAGATGCGGGCTGCTGTGTGAGCACTCCACAAGGTGCAGAAGGCAGCTAGGGCTACCATGGCCGGTGTCCTGCGGCAGGGGATAAGGGCGTAGCAGTCATTCAAATGAAACATAGAAGAAGAAATATGTTTTTTTAATTCGGAAGACGGGGAGCAGCCAGATTGCTGGCTGAAGGTATGGTGGGAAAAAAAGGAAATACTGTACTGGTCAAGCCCTTGCTTCTCTAAAAGTACTTACTGGGGCACCAATGAGCTGATAGCACTAAACACCACCAAAGGCACCATGCAGTAGCCACACACGCAACAAATACTGCACAGGATACAAGCCCTTGGTTCTCTAAAAGTACTTACTGGGGCACCAATAAGCTGATGGCACTATAGACCACCAAAGGCACCATGCAGTAGCCACACACGCAACAAATGCTGTACAGGTCTAGCCCTTGCTTGTTTACTAGTACTTACTGGGGCTCCAATAAGCTGATGGCACTGTACACCACTAAAGGCACCATGCAATAGCCACACACGCAACAGATGCTGTACAGGTCTAGCCCTTGCTTGCTTACTAGTACTTACTGGGGCACCAATAAGCTGATGGCACTGTACACCACCAAAGGCACCATGCAGTAGCCACACACGCAGCAAATGCTGTACAGGTCAAGCCCTTGGTTCTCGACAGCGTCAGTGCCAGCCAGTTGGTTTATCACAAACCACAAGACAGCTGAGTGCACGACGCTCCACCCTAGAATGATGCCGAAGTGAAGCTTTCCAGTCTGCAAAGGTCAAGGCGGGGTGGGGGGTGGGGGGAGGCTACGGGAGGGTTCAGGGTTAGGGGTTTATAGGGTTTAGGGTTTGGAGCTTGGCAGTCTGCAGAGGGTGGGGCATAGCGGGGGGGGGGGGGGGGGGGGGGTAGGGTTTGGAGGCTATGGGAGGGTTTAGGGCTGGGAGGCTTTAGGGTTTGGAAGGCTTAGGGTTTAGGGCTTGGAGAGCTTAGGGTTTAGGTTTTTCCAGCCTGCAGGGGGAATGGGGTGGGGTGGAGGTGGATCGGCGGTTACGAGTGTAGGTGCTTAGTGTTCAGGTGGTGAGGTTTTCAGGTGCTCAGGTGTTCAGGTGCTCAGGTGTTCAGGTGGTGAGGTGTTCAGGTGTTCAGGTGCTCAGGTGTTCAGGTGTTTTGGTGGTGAGGTGCTTGGGTGGTTCTGAGTTTTTGAGTTTGGACGTTGGGTGGTTAAGTTGTTACAGAGGCTAGATCGTTTTGGTGGATGGGAGGTTAGGAGGTTTAGGCGCTTAAGTAGTGAGGTGTGCAGGAGTAACAATTCAGGGGTAACGGGGCCAAGCTCAAATCAGCCTACAACCACCGCCCTACACAACTACTTAAGTACCCACCAATAGGTGCAGCCCTCCCAACAGGAAAATGAAGATGAGCTCGCCACCCACATCGCGCTTGAATCAGCCTACAACCGAAGCAGCTGAATCAGCCTACAACCGAAGCAGCTGAATCAGCCTACAACCGAAGCAGCTGAATCAGCCTACAACCGAAGCAGCTGAATCAGCCTACAACCGAAGCAGCTGAATCAGCCTACAACCGAAGCAGCTGAATCAGCCTACAACCGAAGCAGCTGAATCAGCCTACAACCGAAGCAGCTGAATCAGCCCACAACCGAAGCAGCTGAATCAGCCCACAACCGAAGCAGCTGAATCAGCCTACAACCGAAGCAGCTGAATCAGCCTACAACCGAAGCAGCTGAATCAGCCTACAACCGAAGCAGCTGAATCAGCCTACAACCGAAGCAGCTGAATCAGCCTACAACCGAAGCAGCTGAATCAGCCTACAACCGAAGCAGCTGAATCAGCCTACAACCGAAGCAGCTGAATCAGCCTACAACCAAAGCAGCTGAATCAGCCTACAACCAAAGCAGAACAAACGAAACCATGCAAAACATAACTAATCAACCAACCAACCATCCGCCCTACACGACTACTTAAGTACCCACCAATAGGTGCAGCCCTCCGAACACGAAGATGAGGATGAGGGGGCCAACCATGCCAAGCTCAAATCAGCCTACAACCAAAGCAGAACAAACGAAACTATGCAAAACATTACTAATCAACCAACCAACCAACCATCAGCCATACACAACTACGTGACTACCCAATAATAGGTGCAGGCCTCCTAACACAAACATAAAGATGAGAACACCACCCATATAAATTAGTAGTGTCAGTCCTACACAACTACGTAAGTACCCGCCAATAGGTGCAGCCCTCCCAACACGAAGATGAGCGCGCCACCCATGTCAATTAGTAGTGTCAGCCGTACACAACTACGTGACTACCCACCAACAGGTGCAGCCCTCCTAACGCCAAGATGAAGATGAGGGCGCCAACCATGCCAAGCTTGCATCAGCCTACAACCAACCCACCACCCATACGCAACTATGTGAGTACGCACCAATAGGAGCAGCCTTCCCAACATGAAGATGAAGATGAGGGCGCCACCCATATCGTGCTCAAATAAGCCTACAACCAAAGCAGAACAAATGAAACCATGCAAAACACAACTAATCAACCAACCAACCACCAGCCCTACACAACTGCGTCAGTCCCCACCAATAGGTGCAGCCCTCCAACCACGAAGATGAAGATGAGCGCGCCACCCACGCCAAGATCAAATTACCCAACAACCAAAGCAGAACAAACACAACCATGCAAATTTGTAGTGTCAGTCCTGCACAACTACATGAGTACCCACCAATAGGTGCAGCCCTCCCAACACGAAGATGAAGATGAGGGCACCACCCATGTCAAGATCCTCAAGGCTCTTTGAGTTGAGTCGATGGAAGAGTACTGATCTTGTCTTCATTAGAATGCCAGCTATGTCAATGCCCAGCTCTATTAAAGGGGGGTTGGGTTGGGTTGGGGATGGGGTGCGAGTGCGGTGGGGGTGGTGGGGGTGGTGGGGGTGGGGTGCGGGTGGGGTGGGGTGGTGGTTGTGGTGGGGAGCGACTGGGGTGACAAAAGCTAGATGGTGGTAGGCATAGATATTGTTTTCCTTAGAATGTGAGCAATGTCAATGCACAGATCTATATGATGGTGGGGGTGGGGTGGGGTGCGGGTTGGGTGACAAGAGCTAGATGGTGGTAGGCATAGATATTGTTTTCCTTAGGATGCCAGCAACGTCAACACACAGATCTATATGATGGTGGGGGTGGGGTGGGGTGCGGGTGGGGTGACAAGAGCTAGATTGTGGTAGGCATAGATATTGTTTTTCTTAGGATGCCAGCAACGTCAATGCCCAGCTCTTTATGATGGTGGGGTGGGGTTGGGGTCGGTGTGAGGTGCGGGTGGGATGAAAAAAGATAGAAGGTGGTAGGCGTATATCTTGTTCTCCTTAGAAGGCCAGCAATGTCGATGCCCAGCTCTATATGATGGTGGGGCAGGGTGGTGGGGGTGCGGGTGGGGTGGGGTTGGGGTGGGGGTGACAAGAGCTAGATGGTGGTAGGCATAGTCATGTTTTCCTTAGAATGCCAGCAATGTCAATACACAGCTCTATATGATGGTGCGGGTGGGGTGGGGGTGCAGGTGGGGTGACAAGAGCTAGATGGTGGTAGGCATGGTGATGCGATGGTGTGACTTGTGACAGTGACACAAGTTACATGGTGGTAAGCATGGTGGTGCAATGGTGAGACTTGTGAAACTGACATCAGCTTCATGGTGGTAAGCATGGCGCTGCAATGGTGGGACTTGTCAGAGTGAGAAATCTAGTTGGTGGTAGTCATGGTTGTGTAATGGTGGATGTTGTGACACTGACAAAAGCTATATGGGGGTTGAGCATGGCGGTGCAAGGGTGGGCATTGGTGCTGCAGTGGTGGAAGCTAAGAGAGTGGCAAAAGCTTCATGGTGATAAGCATGGCGCTGCAATGGTGGGACTTGTCAGGGTGACAAAATCTTGTTGGTGGTAGACATGGTGGTGTAATGGTGGATGCTGTGACACTGACAAAAGCTATATGGGGGTTGAGCATGGCGGTGCGATGTTCAGACTTGTGAAACTGACGAAAGGCACATGTTGGTAGTGCAGGTGGCCAGAGCTAGTCCAGACCTCCCAACAAAGGGGGCTTACTTATCTTTGGCGTGCATTGGCATTAAATCTTGTTATTGGTTATTGGTTATTGGAATATAAAGTGATGGTGAGTTAGCCCACACATGCAGGTGGTCAAGGCTACTCCTGACCTTCCTACAGAGGCTTTCTGTGCTTTGGCATGTTTTGGTCCTAAATCTGGTTATTGGTTATTGGAATATGAGCTGATGGCGAGTCAGCCCACACATGCAGTTACTCAAGGCTAGTCCAGACCTGCCAACAGAGGGGGTTGACTAATCTTTGGCGTGCTTTGGTCCTAAATCTTGTAATCCGTTCTTGGTTAATGGTTATTGGAGTGTGAGCTGATGGCGAGTCAACCCACACATGCAGTAAGTCAAGGCTAGACCTTCCAACAGAGGGGGTTAGCTAATCTTTGGCGTGCTTTGGTCCTAAATCTTGTAATCCGTTATTGGTTAATGGTTATTGGAATGTGAGCTGATGGTGAGTCAACCCACACATGCAGTTAGTCAAGGCTAGACCTTCCAACAGAGAGGGTTAACTAATCTTTGGCGTGCTTTGGTCCTAAATCTTGTAATCCGTTATTGGTTAATGGTTATTGGAGTGTGAGCTGATGGCGAGTCAACCCACACATGCAGTAAGTCAAGGCTAGACCTTCCAACAGAGGGGGTTAGCTAATCTTTGGCGTGCTTTGGTCCTAAATCTTGTAATCCGTTATTGGTTAATGGTTATTGGAATGTGAGCTGATGGTGAGTCAACCCACACATGCAGTTAGTCAAGGCTAGACCTTCCAACAGAGAGGGTTAACTAATCTTTGGCGTGCTTTGGTCCTAAATCTTGTAATCCGTTATTGGTTAATGGTTATTGGAATGTGAGCTGATGGCGAGTCAACCCACACATGCAGTTAGTCAAGGCTAGACCTTCCAACAGAGGGGGTTAACTAATCTTTGGCGTGCTTTGGTCCTAAATCTTGTAATCCGTTATTGGTTAATGGTTATTGGAGTGTGAGCTGATGGCGAGTCAACCCACACATGCAGTTAGTCAAGGCTAGACCTTCCAACAGAGGGGGTTAACTAATCTTTGGCGTGCTTTGGTCCTAAATCTTGTAATCCGTTATTGGTTAATGGTTATTGGAGTGTGAGCTGATGGCGAGTCAACCCACACATGCAGTTAGTCAAGGCTAGACCTTCCGACAGAGGGGGTTAACTAATCTTTGGCGTGCTTTGGTCCTCAATCTTGTAATCCGTTATTGGTTAATGGTTATTGGAATGTGAGCTGATGGCGAGTCAACCCACACATGCAGTTAGTCAAGGCTAGACCTTCCAACAGGGGGGGTTAACTGATCTTTGGCGTGCTTTGGTCCTAAATCTTGTAATCCGTTATTGGTTAATGGTTATTGGAGTGTGAGCTGATGGCGAGTCAACCCACACATGCAGTAAGTCAAGGCTAGACCTTCCAACAGAGGGGGTTAACTAATCTTTGGCGTGCTTTGGTCCTAAATCTTGTAATCCGTTATTGGTTAATGGTTATTGGAATGTGAGCTGATGGCGAGTCAACCCACACATGCAGTTAGTCAAGGCTAGACCTTCCAACAGAGGGGGTTAACTAATCTTTGGCGTGCTTTGGTCCTAAATCTTGTAATCCGTTATTGGTTAATGGTTATTGGAGTGTGAGCTGATGGCGAGTCAACCCACACATGCAGTTAGTCAAGGCTAGACCTTCCAACAGAGGGGGTTAACTAATCTTTGGCGTGCTTTGGTCCTAAATCTTGTAATCCGTTATTGGTTAATGGTTATTGGAGTGTGAGCTGATGGCGAGTCAACCCACACATGCAGTTAGTCAAGGCTAGACCTTCCGACAGAGGGGGTTAACTAATCTTTGGCGTGCTTTGGTCCTCAATCTTGTAATCCGTTATTGGTTAATGGTTATTGGAATGTGAGCTGATGGCGAGTCAACCCACACATGCAGTTAGTCAAGGCTAGACCTTCCAACAGAGGGGGTTAACTAATCTTTGGCGTGCTTTGGTCCTAAATCTTGTAATCCGTTATTGGTTAATGGTTATTGGAGTGTGAGCTGATGGCGAGTCAACCCACACATGCAGTTAGTCAAGGCTAGACCTTCCAACAGAGGGGGTTAGCTAATCTTTGGCGTGCTTTGGTCCTAAATCTTGTAATCCGTTATTGGTTAATGGTAATTGGAGTGTGAGCTGATGGCGAGTCAACCCACACATGCAGTTAGTCAAGGCTAGACCTTCCAACAGAGGGGGTTAACTAATCTTTGGCGTGCTATGGTCCTAAATCTTGTAATCCGTTATTGGTTAATGGTTATTGGAGTGTGAGCTGATGGCGAGTCAACCCACACATGCAGTAAGTCAAGGCTAGACCTTCCAACAGAGGGGGTTAGCTAATCTTTGGCGTGCTTTGGTCCTAAATCTTGTAATCCGTTATTGGTTAATGGTTATTGGAGTGTGAGCTGATGGCGAGTCAACCCACACATGCAGTAAGTCAAGGCTAGACCTTCCAACAGAGGGGGTTAACTAATCTTTGGTGTGCTTTGGTCCTAAATCTTGTAATCCGTTATTGGTTAATGGTTATTGGAATGTGAGCTGGTGGTGAGTCATGGATGGATGGATTTTGGTTCTAAATCTGGTTATTGGTTATTGGTTATTGGAATATGAACTGATGGTGAGTCAACCCACACATGCAGGTGGTCAAGGCTACTCCAGACCTCCCAACAGAGGGGGGGTGCTAAGTTTTGGCATGCTTTGGTCCTACATCTTGTTATCGGTGATTGGCTATTGGAATATGAGCTGGTGGTGAGTCATGGATGGATGGATTTTGGGTCCTAACTCTTGTTATTGGTTATTGGTTATTGGCTACTGGAATATGAATTGATGGTGAGTCAACCCACACATGCAGGTGGCCAAGGCAATTCCACACCTTTCAATAGAAGGGATTACAATTGTTTGGCATGCTTTCGGTCTTAAATATTGATGCAAGATGGGGGTGGAGGTGTGTTTCCCTGTTTTTCTTTCCAGTTCCCAGCAACAGCTTCTAGGCAGCTCCCCGAGACTGCCACTAGGCCGAACCCAAAGATTCCAGTACCACTGGAAAGCTGACGATATCAGCTTCCAGATGCCTTGGTTGCTTAATGTTTTGATGAAGAGAGAACACAGGGGGCTGCCTAGAAGCTCATGCCTGTAGCTGAAAAGAAAAACCTTGGTGTGCGTCCCCCACCTGCTCACCAAGTGTGTACCTCATCCACAGCATCTAGCTGTACATCGATTTACTAGTTCACTGATAAATGACGTGATGGTCAACCCACACTGCAAATTTGAGGGTCTGCGGCACCCTTTTATTGGGCTTATACAGGTGCATTAGGGATGAAAGGGGTGACAAAGGGGTGCAGAAAGGGGTGCAGAAGACCCCCTAAATTTGCAGTGCCACACATGCAGGTTGTGCTGCTCACCTTCCAACAGAGGAGGCTCGTCATCAAATGGGTTGGCCCCATAGCTCTGGTTGGTGGTTGACATAGATCCATAGCCTGGGGCGGCGTAGCTTCCCCCCCCTGCTGCTGCTCCTGCTCCTGCCCCATAAGAAGTGGGAGTGTACCACTCAACCCCCTGACCCTCTGGAGCGGTGTTGAAAGTCCCATGGTTCCTCATCCCATACTCCATGGTTGGTGGTCCTAATCGATGCTGCTTATGGAAGTGAAGGAAACAAGGAGAGAGGGCGTCAGAAGGAGTGGCTTATTGAGCAGGGGTATTGCTTCGTTGGCTGTCGATGCTGATCAGAGAAATGTGTTGAAGGCTAAGTCGATGCTGCTTGTTGAATGCTGCTTTATCGAAGGTGCTCGTCCAAGCTGCGTCGATGCTTCTCGAAGCAGCGCTCGTTGACAATGCTAGATCACACAGCCTGCGACCCGAGGCAAGTCCGGTGATACTCCTCTGTGCTCTGGGAGAGTCTGGTGAAAAGTTCGAGGTGAGATGAATAGTGGACGGCAAAATGCATGCGAAGCGAAGACGAGAGGTAGAGAGCGTTTTTAAACTCCGCGATATGCCACTGGAGTCAGCGGACGAGCACAGTAGGGGAGCAGGCGGGAGCAGGGGGGAGCGGGATCTGGCCGGTGGAGTCAGCGGTGAAGTCAGCGCTGTCTTCCACAACCGTAGCTGGCGTACGGTCCAAAACGGCCAAAATAATTATTGGAAGACACCCTACTCTAGATGAGCTCCATGCTGCCGTACTCAATTGTCATCTGTAACCAAGTTCAAGTTCAAGTACGACTATACAGAAACGAAACAGTTCTCTGTCCATTTACAATCGCCGTGCCTCGTGCTTTCTAAACCCTCACACTCAGTGTCTTAGTCTGCCTTTCCTTTTTCTGCAATCAATTTACCAATAGGCGAGAAATCCGAAATTGCGAAGACCCCCACAAGTCAAGAAGAGAGGCGTTTCTTTTAATAGGAGTGCTGTTGCCAACTGGATACTGATGAAGAAGTGTATGCAGACATTTGACCAAGTTGTTTTTGGCCGAGCCCCCTCTCCAAGGGCGGCGGGAGCCCCCAGGGGTACCCATTTGTCCGTCCTATCGACTGTCCGAACGACCGTCTAACCGAGACGAAGCCTGACGCAGCCAACTGTTTCGTAACTAACTCCCTTCTGTTGCCACCTGTCGCCCCGCCAATTTGTAGCGTCGCTTGAGACGCTGCATATAAGTTGTTTATAAGTATAATTGTTTTTTGTGCATTGTTTTTGTATCGCCCAGAACCTGCCCAGAAGAAGAAGAAAAAAACGGCGAGCAGCCGAATTGCTGGCTGAAGCTATGTAACCAAGTCCAAGTGAAAGCTAACTCGAGTTAACTGCATACTGATGATGATGGAAAGCTGGCGCCATGACAAACTTCAAGAACTTCAAGAGCTCAGCTTCTTACCTACGCCCCTGTTAGTGGTTGATATCTGGGTCCTGCTCTAGGGGGTTGAATACGTACGCCACCAAAACGGTGGTTGGGAGTTTGGTTTGTTTGTCCTCGACACCCCCCTGATGTAATGGTTTTTTTTTGCTTTGTGGGTGCTTTTTCTTTTTGTTGAAGGCACAGAGTCTCATACACCCTCGCGGTGTCAAGCAGACTTTAACATGTAATGTAATGTAAGAAGTGAGACATGGAAAAGTCTTTAAACTGTTTTATCAGAGCAGTATGGTCCCTGGTTTCAGTGGGTAATTGGGTATTACAAATTGAAATACGGGGAGCAGCCAAAACCACGTTACGATCCAAATAGTATATTCAAGAAGCGACCTATCAAAACAACTGATTGAATGATGATCGTTTCACACTCAATCGCTTGGGGCCAGGAGCCCAGGACTAGGGACTTGCCACATGGGGCCCCTGCGTATTTTTACAGTCCGGGGGAGGCCAAATAGGCTGAAGGAATGAAGGGACCAGGGTAATTCAAAGCGCGCGCTTCTGCGCTTTTGAGCGCTGACTTTTTGACCCCCTCTGCGCTTTAAGCGCAGTTTTTGCAACCCCCAGTGGGCGCAGCAAGCAATTTTTGCGCTTTTTGCACTACAAAGCGCAGTTGTTTTGTTTTCAAGTGCGCTAAAGCGCTGGCCAATTTGGCCATTTGAAGCACCCTGGAAGGGACTTGCCCAACCTTATAAACAAGAAAGGCAGTTTAAAGAGTGAAGGGAATTGTCCAACCTTATAAACAAGAAAGGCAGTTTAAGAAACACGCACTGGCCACGCCTTGTAATTAGGCGTACTATTTACTGATTTATTTAAACAAGCACTGGTGAACTGAACCCCAGCAAACATCGCGGGCCCGGAGCTTGTGCTATGCAGATAATTTAACTTCGCGTTTTTGTCACATTTATTAATACATGTAACAAGACGTTTCCATCTCTGAATAAGTCAGGGTTCAATAATTATTGAGCATTCTCATATTAGAGTCATTGGCAACTGAATCACGCTCGATTCCTAATATGGGGGACCCCCACACCCCCCTGGAATAGGGGGGTGTTGTGTTTGTCAGCCATCCCCTAGCTTGGGGGGCAGGGAGGTGCTGTACAGGTCTGCGAAAACAAATACCCACGGTAGCCTTCCCCAGGGCAACCAATCGGGAAGGTTCCAAGCCAAGCCAAACCAAGCCAAGGGATGCTGCATGGTTTAGTCTTGCAAGCTTGTACATAATCCTTGCAGTAGCTTGAAGCTAAAAGGAGCTACCGACATAAGCAATTAGCATTTCACAATCATTCGCTTGGGACCAAGACTAGGGCCCCCCCGACAGACCCTCCCGCATGTTGTGGAACGGGCTTGTCTTGAGTCAACTATGGCCTGTCTATGCCTTCATGACTATGTAATGTAATGATCCTGCAGTAGTAACAAGCTTTAACGAACTGCCGACATAAGTGCTTATCGTTTCATATTGGTGGTTGGCCCCAGTGCAAGCAAACGGGCGCCCCCCCTCGACCTCACGCATCGTAATAAGGCGTACCATCTATTTATTAATTCATTTATCGTTTCACAGTCAGTTTCTTGGGACCAGGGCTAGGGGCCCGCCGCAAAGGGGAACCTAGCCCCGCCCCTGGACTAGGGGGTCGCCGCATGGGTGAGCTTAGCCCCCCACCTGGACTTGGTGTTAGTCGCATAGCTGAGCCCACCCCTGTCTTGGCACCAGGGGTTGCAGCAGCAGCAGCAGCAGCGGCTTTGGAGGCGGCAGGCCCACCCAAGCGTGGCTTCAGCAGGTGGGTTGTCCGAGGCCCCCCAAAAGGGGCACCTCCTTTCGGTGAGGCTGCTGCAGCAGCAGAGGGAGAGGGGGCTACGGACGCAACTCGGCTAGAGGGGGTCCCAGGACGCACCACCAGAGCTGAGGCACCCACCAAGCTAGCAGTCGGCTGAGCTGGCGACTCCTGCTGAGCTGGCATATCTATTACGGGGGCACAAGGGCCTAGCCCAGGTTCCTCATCATCACTTCCGTCACCCCCACAGATGATAACATCACGATCATCCTCGTCCTCATCTCTATCATCTCCAATTATCAACAGATCTCGATGGCCTAGGTCCCTGCTGGGGGTCCCAGCCCCCCCTATGCCCCCTGCCAGGGGCGGTGACCTGGGCGGCATCAAGCCAAGCCGACTGCCTGCCACCCCATTGGAGGTAGATGCTGCCGCCAGCTCAGCCTCAGCTACATCAGCTGCACCCCCTTCAGCTGCAAACGACTTGGCGGTACTAGGATCCTGATCAGGAAACAAGCGGCGGTACATCTGTAGGGCAGCGTCGACTTCCGCTGTGTCAGCTACCGGGAGGTTGCGCCTGGCCATCAGCTCTGCTGCTGACGGCGCTGAGCTGGATGCTGAGGTGGCAGAGGGAGCGCCAGGCGAACCTGGGGTGGTTGGTTGACCACCAGAGGAAGCTAGCCTGCCATTGTGTGAAGCTGGCTTGCCACTTGACGAGGCGGGCTTGCCACTAGAGGAGGTGGGCTTGCCACTGGAGGAGGCGGGCTTGCCACTAGAAGAAGCGGGCTTGCTGGTGGATATTGACAGGCGGGACCCACTACCAGGTTTCTGAGATGTCGGGGTTTTAGCATTACCAGGTGCGTCTGCCTCGGACCTGTAGTGCACAAAAGAGAGTTGTTACATTCCATGGGTAGACCAAAAAGGCTCGAGGGACTTGCCCGAACAAGACAGGATGGGCTCTAACGAAAAGCACTACATAAATAAATACATGCACATACATAAATTAATGTTACGCCTTATGACGAGGCGTTGAGTTGAGGGGGCCAGCCTGTTAGCTTGCACTGGGGCCAACCACCTAAGGTGGTGCAAGGTGTATGTCCATATGCATGCTTCAGGCTCACATTGCACTGCTCACCGTGCATTGTTCCGCCCATTCAAGTGTATGCTTAAACAGTAAAGATTACCAGGAGAGGCTAATTGAAAAAAAATCCATTTAAGAAGAATGAAGAAAGAAAAAAAAGAAAAAAAAAGAAGAAAAAAAAGAAAGAAAAACTTGATGAACTGGTCCCCAACAAGTCTTAAGCATGAACACAGTTTACATTTATTGCAAAGCCCCCTCTTAGTTGAGGGGGCCAGCCTGTTAGCTTGCACTGGGGCCAACCACCTAAGGTGGTGCAAGGTGTATGTCCATATGCATGCTTCAGGCTCACATTGCACTGCTCACCGTGCATTGTTCCGCCCATTCAAGTGTATGCTTAAACAGTAAAGATTACCAGGAGAGGCTAATTGAAAAAAATTCCATTTAAGAAGAATGAAGAAAGAAAAAAAAGAAAAAAAAGAAGAAGAAAAAAAAGAAAGAAAAACTTGATGAACTGGTCCCCAACAAGTCTTAAGCATGAACACAGTTTACATTTATTGCAAAGCCCCTTCTTCAAGGGGGCGGGAGCCCCCAGGGTTACCCGGTTGTCCGTTTGTGCCTCCGACCGTCCGACTATCCGTCTGTCCGAACGCCCCCCCGAGACAAAGTCTGACACGTCAGCCAACGTTCTTGAAACTAGCTCGCTTCCGTTGCCACCTTTTGTTCCATTGCCAACACACTCCGCCAATTATTAGCGTCGCTTGCGACGCTGCATAGGACTTGTTAAACATATTTTGTGTTGGTAATTATTTGTTCAATTTTTGGTTTAATTTTTGTTTGTAATTGTTAGTTCAATTGTTTGTTTTATTCTTGGTTTGATATTTGTTGGTAATTTTTGTCGAATTTTGGTTGGTAATTTGGGGTTTAAATCGAGATTTAAATTTAAAAAAGGATTTTGTGTTGGTAATGTTTGGTGGGTAATTTTTTGTTTGAGCATGAACGCTGCTTCATATTTGGGCTGCGCTTTGCAGCTTCTAGGCATCTCCTTTCCCCCGTGCTTGGGCCAAACCCGAAGCTAGCTAGTGTGTCTGAAAGTTGACATGACGGGCCCTTCAATGCAACTGACAGCTTTAGGCTAGAACCATTGGCTGGCTGTTGGAACTGGCTGGAAGCTGCCATATGTAGCACAAAAATGAAACAGTAGGCATGATGCACATGACGGAAACCCGATTTGAAGTGCTGTTCAGATAAAATAAATAAATAGTTCGTCTTAATACGAGGCGTGAGGTTGAGGGGGCCAGCCAGTTTGCTTGCACTGGGGCCAACCACCATTTGTTCAGATATTTAGATTCTGCGTTTCTCATTTAGATTCTGCATTTCTCATCAAAATTCTGAAAAAGAGCCAAGCTATCTAAGAGCCAAGCCATTGTAAGTTATGATTGGCCTTGAGCTGAGGTGTAGTTGAGGTCTGCGAAAAAAACAACCTAGATATTAGAGTCATTGACAACTGAATCATGCTCGATTCCTGATATGGGGGCCCCTCAGACCCCCCTGGAATAGGGTGGTGTAGTGCTGGTGAGCCTCCCTCTAGCTTGGGGGCCAGGGAGGTGCAGTAGATGTCTGCAAAAACAAATACCCACGGTAACCTTCCCCAGAGCAATCAAGCGGGAAGGCTCCCTTTACTATACTCCCCGTTGCAAGGCGAAAGAGTTTCGAATCTTCAATTGTATGCCTGAACGTATCCTCCTCTCTTTGGGAAGCTCTGGCATCCAAATGCCAAGCCAAGCCATCCAACACGAGCAATTATACACTTATGACCCACCTTATCCTCATCTCTTTGGGAAGCTCTGGCACCCAAAATCCAAGCCAAGCCAAGCCATCAAAAACAAGCAATTGTACAATTATGACCCACCTTATCCTCATCTCTTTGGGAAGCTCTAGCATCCAAAATCCAATCCAAGCCATCCAAATACAAGCCAAGCCATCCAACACGAGCAATTATACACTTATGACCCACCTTATCCTCATCTCTTTGGGAAGCTCTGGCACCCAAAATCCAAGCCAAGCCAAGCCAAGCCATCAAAAACAAGCAATTGTACAATTATGACCCACCTTATTCTCATCTCTTTGGGAAGCTCTAGCATCCAAAATCCAATCCAAGCCATCCAAATACAAGCCAAGCCATCCAACACGAGCAATTATACACTTATGACCCACCTTATCCTCATCTCTTTGGGAAGCTCTGGCACCCAAAATCCAAGCCAAGCCAAGCCATCAAAAACAAGCAATTGTACAATTATGACCCACCTTATCCTCATCTCTTTGGGAAGCTCTAGCATCCAAAATCCAATCCAAGCCATCCAAATACAAGCCATCCGACACGAGCAATTATACAGTTATAACCCACCTCATCCTCATCTCTTTGGGAAGCTCTGGCACCCAAAATCCAAGCCAAGCCAAGCTAAGCCATCAAAAACAAGAAATTGTACAATTATGACCCACCTTATCCTCATCTCTTTGGGAAGCTCTAGCATGTAAAAGCCAAGCCAAGCCATCTAATTACAAGCCAAGCCATCCAACACAAGCAGTTGTACATATAAATACATATAAAAGCCAAGCCAAGCGAAGCCAAGTAAATACAAGCCAGGCCATCCAACACAAGCAATTGTATAATTATGACCCACCTCATCCTCATCTCTTTGGGAAGCTCTGACACCCCAAAGCCAAGCCAAGCCATTAAAATACAAGCCAAGTCAAGCCATCCAAGACAAGCAATTGTTAAGACCCACCTCATCCTCATCTCTTTAGGAAGCTCTGGCATGTTGGGTATGGCGGGGAGCTTATGCTGATCCACACCGTCAGTCTTCATTTGCGCAGCAGCTTCTGATATGTCCAGGCTGAGGTCGTGTCGAATGCGAGTCAGGACGCCTCGCAACTGGGCGCTATACCCATCCATGGTGTCCTTGAAGTCCGCTGTTGGCGGTTGGGTGGTTGGGTGAGTTAGTGGGTCGGTAGATAAGTGGTTGGTTGGTTGGTTGGGTGATTTAGAGGGACAGTAGATAAGTGGTCGTGTGGTTGGTGAATGCGAAACAGGACGCTGTGCTGCTGAGACCTATACCCATCCAAGGTGTCCTTGACCTCTGCTGTGGGCAGTTGAGTGTTTGGATGTTAATGGGTGGGTTGGTATTTAAGTGGTTGGTTGGTTGGGTGATTTAGAGGGACAGTAGATAAGTGGTTGGGTGGTTGGTAAGTTCGATTGTGAGACAGGACGCTGAGCTGCTAAGAGCTATACCCATCCATGGTGTATTTGACCTCCGCTGTTGGCAGTTGGGTAGTTGGGTGAGTTAGTGGGTCTGTAGATAAGTGGTTGGGTGGTTGTGAAGTTCGAATGCGAAACAGGACATTTGAGCTGCTGAGAGCTAAACCCATCCATGGTGTCCTTGACCTCTGCTGTTGGCAGTTGGGTGTTTGGGTGAGTTAGTGGGTGGGCAGATAAGTGATTCGGTGGTTCCCTCCCTCCCTCCCCTCTCTCTCTCTCTCTCTCTCTTTCCCCCTCCCTCCCTGCCCCAGTCCCCTCCCTCCCCACTTACCTTCTGCATTGTGATACTGTCAGGGGCCTATCAGCTTGGCCGAGCCCCCTGTACGTGCAGTGAGGGGCCTTCCCTCCCTCCCTCCCTGCCTCCCCCCCTGGATACCTGCCTCCCCCCCGTGCATTCCTACCAGCCCCCCCCCCCTTCCCCCCCCCCCCCCCCCTCCCTTACCCTCCTCCCCACTACTCTGCCCTCCCTTGCTCCCTGCCTCCCCTTCCTTCCCCCTCTGCCGTCCCTCCCCCCTACCCCCCCTGCCTCCCTAACCGCCTCCTTTGCTCTCACCTCCCCTCCTCCCCACTCACCCACTGCCTTGTGATACGTCTGTGGGTCCATCAGCTTGGCCGAGCCCCCTGTACGAGCAGAGGGGGGCCTCTGATGCATCATGATGTCCTTAACAGGCTTGCCCCCCATTAGAGCAGTGGAGGCACTGCCAGGTCGCGTGGCACTCCCTGGCCTGGCACTGCTGCTGCCAGGTCGCAGTGCCCCAGCCCCCATGAGGGAGGAGCGCAGGGCATGTCCAGAGGGGGGCCTGGAGGCAGACCCAGGTCTTGAGGATCCGGTCTGCGGCCGACCTGGGGTTTTGGGGTGAAGGGTTTGGGGTTTTGAAGGTGAAGGGTTTGGGGGGGTGAAGGGTTTCGGGGGTGCAGGAGTGAAGGGTTCAGGGGGTTTGGAGGTGAAGGGTTTGGAAGGGTGAGGGGATTTGGGGGTGAAGGGGTGAAGGGTTTGGGGGTTTGGGAGGAAAGGGTTGGGTTGTTCTGGGCTGTGTGATGTCGTGCTGTTTTGTTTTGTATTGTTTTGCGTTTTTGTGTGTGTGTGTGAATTGATGTTAAGCTCTGCTGTGTCAGATGATGTGGTCTTTCCTAGGACGATCCCCATTTTCCTTTTGAAGGCCTCCATCTCTAAAAAAAAAATGGTTTGGCTGTTTGGCTACACTCACCCATAGGCATGCCAACTCTCCCTTATAACGGAAAGATTACTGACGATCTCCATTTTCCTTTTGAAGGCCTCTATCTCTAAATTTATAAAATTCCCAATTTTGTTTGGCTATTTGGCTGCACTCACCCATAGGCGTGCCAACTCTTCCTTATCATGGGAAGATCACTGACGATACCCATATTCCTCTTGAAGGCCTCCATCTCCAAATTAAAAAAATCCTCAATTGTGTTTGGCTGTTTGGCTGCACTCACCCATAGACGTGCCAGGTCTCTGTAAGAATGCAGATCGCAATTAAATTTTTGACTCTAATGTATCATATGTTTTGGCTGCACTCGCCCATAGATGTGCTAGGTGTCCCCACAAGTATGAATCACATTCAATACCGTACTGCTCACAGCATTTAACGGTTGCAAAATTTGACGGCTTTTTTTTAAATTATAAATTGACGGTTTATATTTGACGTTTTTTAATAGGAATATAAATTGCCGTTACACATTTGACGGTTTCCATTTTAATAAAATCCATTTTTGCAACTGAACGTTTGTACTTAATCATGTTACACTGTTCTAGGACCTGCAAAGAGTGCACATATAATACTGCAATGATCCCAACATCTTGTTCAGCATAACACTACCGGTACTCTTTGAAATCGTTTTCATTAATTCCTGAAATTACCTCTTGCTCAGTTAATGTCAGAACATAAGCATAACGTGTGTTCCTGTATTGCTCATCGACCTAGATGGACCAAGGTAAGGTTTTGCTACGGCTACAATATGCACATACCGTATTCTGTATACTTCACTCCAATGCACATATATGTTGACTTCCTATCCCTATTGCCTCTGTTCTTTTTGTTCCTGTCAGCCTTTTACCTCCTCTAACCTTTCCCATTCCCATTGTGCCCTAATTCAAACAATTTGAGCAAGGAAGAGTGGTTAAAGATGGCCACAGGGTCTGTGCTTCTAAACTCATAATTTTTGTCAGAAGAGGCATCTGAATATGCAGACAGATGCAGACTGTCCTAGGGATCGCGTATCACCAAAAAATGTAGTGTTTGGCCCACTGAGCAGTGACATATGTGCATTCTAGTGATGCACCTAATATCGGCAAAAAAACGATTTGACGGGTTTTTCGTTGTTTAATATACCGTACGCCACGATTTGACGGTTGCTTCCGTCAATTTAAACCGTTAAATTTTGAGAGCACTACGGTATACGAATATACGATTGTGACCCGTGTTGACCCTTATTTTCTCATTTTATTTGGCTGCGCCCGCCCATAGGCGTGCCACTTCTCCCCCATGATGGGAAGATCACTGACGATACCCATCTTCATTTTCCTTATGAAGGCCTCCATCTCTAAATTAAACAAATCTCAATTGTGTTTGGCTGTTTGGCTGCACTCGCCCTCTGGCGTGCCAGGTCTCTGTAAGAATGTAAATCACAATTAAATTGTCACTCATATTTATCATATATTTTGGCTGCACTCGCCAATAGGTGTGCCACCTCTCCCTAATGATGGGAAGATCACTGACCATACCCATCTTCCTTTTCCTTATGAAGGCCTCCATCTCGAAATTTAAAAAAATCCTCAATTTTGTTTGGCTGTTTGGCTGTGCTCACCCATAGGCGATCCAAGTTTCCCTTATGATGAAAAGATCACTGACCATACCCATCTTCCTTTTCCTTTCGAAGGCCATCATCTCTAAATTGAGAAAATTCTCAATTTTGTTTGGCTGCTTGGCTGCACTCACCCATAGGCGTGCCAAATCTCCCTTATAATGGGAAGATTACTGACGATCCCCTTTTTCCTTTTGAAGGCCTCCATATCTAAATTTAGAATATTCCCAATTTTGTTTGGCCGTTTGGCTGCACTCACCCATAGGGGATCCAACTATCCCTTATGATGGGAAAATCACTGACCATACCCATCTATTTTCATTTTCCTTTTGAAGGCCTCCATCTCTAAATTCAGAATATTCCCAATTTTGTTTGGCTGCTTGGCTGCACTCACCCATAGACGTGCCAACTCTCCCTTATGAGGGGAAGATCAATGACTATACCCATCTATTTTCATTTTCCTTTTGAAGGCCTCCATCTCTAAATTTAGAAAATTCCCAATTTTGTTTGGCTGCTTGGCTGCACTCACCCATAGACGTGCCAACTCTCCCTTATGAGGGGAAGATCAATGACTACACCCATCTTATGAAGGCCTCCATCTCTAAATTGAGAAAATTCTCAATTTTGTTGTGCTCTTTGGCTGCACTCACCCATAGGCGATCCAAGTCTCCCTTATGATGGGAAGATCACTGACGATATCCATCTTCAGTTCGAATGCCTCCATCTCTTAATTGAACAAATTCTCAATTTGACTGGCTGTTTAGCTGCACTCACCCATAGGCGTGCCAACTCTCCCCATGATGGGAAGATCACTGACGATACCCATCTTCCGTTTGAAGGCCTCCATCTCTGATATTGTTGGCATGAACTGCTGTGAGTCCCGCACATCGCCTGCGCAGACACGGACCAGGAGTGCTGTGAGTGAATCTTACAACTGTGAGTATATATATATATGTATATATATACTAGTACGGTGCCCGTTTGGCATTTGGCCGCACCTGTTAGGGGCTGGGTTACAGAATGGTTTAAACTTGTACTCCCCCCCCCCACCTCACATGAACACACAGCCATGATGTTTCCCCCACTAACAACACTGAGCCCCCCCCACCACCACCCACCCACCACTTCCCTCCTGTTGGTCGCACCTGTTTTGGGCTGGGTTACATGACGGTTTATGCCAGTTTTGTCTGCAATGGATGCAACTGAAACACTGACGGACGCATACCCCTTGAGATGGTCCCCTTATGCACCCACAAGCACCCACATACCACAGTACTTTCCCCCCCGCCCCCCTCCCCCCAGTTATCTCCACCTCCACCCCACCCAGCCATGTACCCCCACCAACAAACAACCTCCCTTACACTTTAATATTTCCTGACATGTTTCCTGCCCCTACCCCTACCCCCACCCCAGCCATCCCACCAGCTCCCCACCCTCTCCCAACTCTCATCCCTCCCCTCCCTCGCACACACACATACTCCTTATCTGCCCTCCGTCCACTTCAGCTGTGGGCTTTGCCATAGCTAAAAGGCAAACGGGACGAAGAGCAGGCTGCAGATCGAACCCATTGACAAGGTTTGCGCATATCCCGACTTCGCTGATAGCATTGGACCTGCGCGATTGCAGACTTTCCCTGCCACTTCAGCTGTGATCGACAACCGACCCCATTGAGCAAACTGAACCTGTGCAATCGCAACCATACATACCTGAAGCTTCTTCGCGAGCATGTATTCAGGTCGGCCGAGGACCTATCCTGTCCACACGAAGTGCTCCCGAAGTCAACTCGATCTGAGACTTGGAAAGATAGGTAGGTTCGTCCATTCAACTTTGCCGCGTTATCGCTATGGCACAATGCACAGCGACATGTTTCTCGATGCAGTGGGAAGAAGTTGCAGCTAAGTTGCTGAAATGAGATGCTCGGTTAGACTTAGGGCGAGAATGCTCAGCGAGATTGTTCATTTAGTCAACTTTGCCGCGTGCTTGCTATGGGACAATGCGGAGCGACATGTTTCTTAATGCAGTGGGACAAAGTTGCAGTCAAGTTTATGACATGCAATGGGATGGATGGGATTCGAAAACTTCTGCCAGGTCGGCTGACTGACCACGTCACCTTCCGTTGTGCGCAGCGACAGGTCTGGTGGATGAACTCATACGGGAAAAGGAGAAATCGGGCGAGATGCGCGACAGGTAGAACTTGCAGGAGGCGAAGGTCGCATAAGGCAGAATTCGCAGGAGGCCAAATCAGGCAGAAGTTGAAGCAGGAGGGATTAGAAGCGTGAATTGGCTGAGCGTGAATTGGCTGGGCGGGAAGTTGGTTAAGTCGGTTACGCGATGACACCACCACGACCACGACAGCGACCACGCTCACGCCCGCCACCATGACCGCCATGATTTCTTCTTTATATACATATATATATATATATATATATGTGTGTTATGCTGTGAGTGTATGTTACAGCTAGGAGTACCTACCTAATGTAAGATGAATGAGTGGAGTGAAAGTGGCGGGCATGAGGTGTGTGTATCCAATGTATCAGTGCCTGTCCGTCTGTCTGCCTGTCCGACTGTCATCCTGTCTGTCCATCCATCTGCCCATCCATCCATCCGTCCATCCAACCACCCATCCCCCCATCCATCCATCCATCCCCTCATCCATCCATCCATCCCCCCATCCATCTGTCCATTCATCCATCCACCTTCCCATCCGTCCATCGATCCATCCATCGATAACATTGCCTTCCATACCCTCAATCCAAAGCCCTCACTCACCATCCTCCTTCCCCTCAAGCTAGGGGTCAACCCAAACAACAAGATCTTCACTGGCGGGTGGGGGTGGGGGCGGCCTCTTCTCATCATCCACCCATATTGCCATCCTACCACACCCTCCCATAGTGCCACCCAATATAACCATCTATAACCTCACACCACAGCCCTCACTCACCATCCTCCTTCTCCTCGGGACTGACTCCCTCATGCTCAGGGTTAACCCAAACATCAGAAGCATCACTGGTGGGTGGAGACGGACTCTCTTCAACATCCATCCATCCATCTATCCATCCATAACATGGCCTTCCATACACTCACTTCACAGCCCTCACTCACCATCCTCCTTCCCCTCGGTGCTGACCCCCTCATGCTCAGGGTTAACCCAAACATCAGCAGCTGCATTGGCGGGTGGTGGTGGGGGCAGCCTCTCCTCAACATCAACTTTATCTAGCTCTGGGAGGGCCTCAAATAGGGATTGGGCGTAGCCCTCTGGCAATGGGTTGCCCTCCAAGCGCAGGCTTGACAGCTCAGGTAAGCTCTTCAAGGCTTTGGTCAAGACGTCGAGGTCGGAAATGTTGTTGCCAGCTATGTCCTACATTGTAAAACATGGTTGGGGACATGGGCTTTGGTCAAGACGTCGAGGTTGGAAATCTTGTTGCCAGCTATGTCCTACATTGTAAAACATGGTTTGGGACATGGGGTTAGGTCAAGACGTCGAAGTCCAACATCTTGTTGCCAGCTACTGCCTACAGTGTAGAACATGGTTGAGAACTTGGGGTTGGGTCAAGACGTCGAGGTCGGACATCTTGTTGCCAGCTATGTCCTACATTGTAAAACATGGTTGAGAACTTGGGCTTTGGTCAAGACGTCGAGGTCGGACATCTTGTTGCCATCTATGTCCTACATTGTAAAACATGGTTTGGGACATGGGGTTAGGTCAAGATGTCGAGGTTGGACATCTTGTTGCCAGCTACTGCCTACAGTGTAGAACATGGTTTGGGACATGGGGTTAGGTCAAGATGTCGAGGTTGGGCATCTTGTTGCCAGCTATATCCTACATTGTAAAACATGGTTGGGGACTTGGGTTTAAGTCAAGACGTCGAGGTTGGACATCTTGTTGCCAGCTACTGCCTACAGTGTAGAACATGGTTTGAGACATGGGGTTAGGTCAAGATGTCGAGGTTGGACATATTGTTGCCAGCTATGTCCTACATTGTAAAACATGGTTTGGGACTTGGGTTTAGGTCAAGACGTCGAGGTCCGACATCTTGTTGCCAGCTATATCCTACATTGTAAAACATGGTTTGGGACTTGGATTTAGGTCAAGATGTCGAGGTCGGACATCTTGTTGCCAGCTACGTCCTACATTGTAAAACATGGTTGGGGAGTTGGAGTCAGGTCAAGATGTCGAGGTCCGACATCTTGTTGCCAGCTATGTACTACATTGTAAAACATGGTTGGGGAGTTGGAGTCAGGTCAAGATGTCGAGGTTGGACATCTTGTAGCCAGCTATGTCCTACATTGCACAACATGGTTGGTTTAAGGTAGTTGGTGTAGAGTTGGTGGGTTATGCTACTTTTGCAGTTTCTTATTTTACTGGTTTGCTGGTTGGATACATCGGTGGGTAGAGTGAGGTTGGCAGGTTTAGTCAGTCAGTCAGACAGTCAGTCAGTCAGTCAGTCAGTCAGTCAGTCAGTCAGTCAGTCAGTCAGTCAGTCAGTCAGTCGGTTGGTCAGTCGGTTGGTCAGTCGGTTGGTCGGTCGGTCAGTCAGTCAGTCAGTCATTCAGTCAGTCAGCTGGTCAGTCGGATGGTCGGTAGGTTGGTTGGTCGGTCGGTCGGTCGGTCAGTCAGTCAGTCAGTCAGTCAGTCAGTCAGTCAGTCAGTCAGTCGGTTGGTCGGTCGGTCGGTCAGTCAGTCAGGTGTGTTTCTGGTTGGCGTTGGGGTGGATCCTTTCTCTAAAACGACGAAGACTGCGAGCAGCCCTAAGGCAGGGAGTGTAGGTTAAAGTAAAAGTTAAGTTTAAGTTCAAGTTCAAGTTAAGTTTTAATTTAAGTTCAAGTTTAAGTTAAGTTCAAGTTCAAATTAAGGTTCAAGTTCTCTTACCAGAGAATCCAAATTAGGCGCCTTGGTTGCCAGGCTGGCAGACAACATCTCAATGTTGTTGTCAGCCACATACAGCTCAGACAGCACTACACAGTTGTCTGCCAGGCTGTCGAGGTTGCTCAGTTTGTTCCCGCTGACATTGAGGATGTCCAACTTAGGCGCGGCTGTTTTCAGACCTTGGAGTGTGGTAAGCGCATTATCTGATGCATGCAATTCATAGAGGTAGCTACAGCGCTGGATGCCCTTGAGGTTGCTGATTTGGTTTGCGTTAACATAGAGCTCGCGGAGGTTTATGCAGCTAGACAGACCTGGGTGCGGTAGGGCGGAGGTGTTGTTGGCGGTGATGTTAGGGTGAAGGTGGTGATGTTAGGGTGGAGGTGGTGATGGCAGTGATGTGAGGCTGATGGTGGTGATGTTAGTGTGGAGGTGGTGATGGCGGTGATATTAGGGTGGAGGTGGTGATGTTACGGTGGGGGTGGTGATGGTGGTGAAGTTAGGGTGGAGGTGGTGATGTTACGGTGGGGGTGGTGATGGTGGTGATGTTAGGGTGGAGGTGGTGATGTTACGGTGGGGGTGGTGATGGCGGTGATGTTAGGGTGGATGTGGTGATGTTACGGTGGGGGGGGTGATGGTGGTGATGTAAGGGTGGATGGGATGTGGTGATGTTACGATGGGGGTGGTGATGGTGGTGATGTTAGGGTGGATGGGATGTGGTGATGTTACGGTGGGGGTGGTGATGGTGGTGATGTTAGGGTGGATGGGATGTGGTGAGTGCATTATCTGATTCATGCAACTTATAGAGGTAGCTACAGCGCTGGTTGCCCTTGAGGTTGCTGATTTCGTTTGCGTTGACATAGAGCTCGCGGAGGTTTATGCAGCTAGACAGACCTGGGCATGGTAGGGTGGAGGTGGTAATGGCCGTGATGCTAGGGTGGAGGTGGTGATGGCGGTGATGTTAAGGTGGAGGTGGTGATGGCGGTGATATTAGGGCGGAGGTGGTGATGGTGGTGATGGTGGTGATGGCGGTGATATTAGGGCGGAGGTGGTGATGGCGGTGATGTTAGGGTGGAAGGGATGTGGTAAGCGCATTGTCTGATGCATCCAACTCATAGAGGTAGCTACAGCGCTGGATGCCCTTAAGGTTGCTGATTTGGTTTGCGTTGGCATAGAGCTCGCGGAGGTTTATGCAGCTAGACAGACCTGGGCATGGTAGGGTGGAGGTGGTAATGGCCGTGATGCTAGGGTGGAGGTGGTGATGGCGGTGATGTTAAGGTGGAGGTGGTGATGGCGGTGATGTTAGGGTGGCGGGGATGTGGTGAGTGTACTGTTGGATGCAAGCAGCTCAGAGAGGCAGGTGAGGTTGGTGCAGCTAGACAGACCTGGGCGTGTGTGTTTGGTTAGGTACCTTAATTCAATGATTTTAAACCAATCAAGTCTGCATTTGCCTTGGGTGGCGGTGGTGATGGCGGTGATGTTAGGGTGGAGGGGATGTGGAGAGCGCTTTGTTGGATACAAGCAGCTCATAGAGTCAGGTGCACCACATATACATGCACACACACCTCCACTCCCCCCCCCCCACACACACACCATCCCTCACCCCTGTCAGATCCTTTAACTTGTTGGAACTCAGATCTACCACCAACACACACAGTCTAGCATCTCTAGCTGCAGTGCATTACTTATGATTACATACACAAATCCCTCACCCCCACGCACACACCCCACCTCACACACCCCACTCTCCACTCCCCCCCTCCCCACCCACCCACCCACCCACCCACCCTCTCACCTGTCAGATCCTTTAACTTGCTGGAACTCAAGTCCAGCATCTCAAGCTGCAGTGCATTACTTATGATTGCATACACCAATCCCCCCCCCCCCCCCCCACCCCAACCTCCACTCCCCCTCCACCACCAACACCCACCCACCCCTCACACCTGTCAGATCCTTTAACTTGCTGGAACTCAAGTCCAGCATCTCAAGATGCAGTGCATCACTTATGATTGCATACCCCCCCCACCCCCCCACCCCCCCACCCACCACCACCACACACACACACACCACCTCACCCCCCCCCCCCCCCCCCCTCCCCTCCCCTCCCCCCCACCCCCCCTCCTCACACCTGTCAGATCCTTTAACTTGCTGGAACTCAAGTCCAGCATCTCAAGATGCAGTGCATTACTTATGATTGCATACACAACACCACCACCACCACACACGCACACCCCACCTCACACACACCATCCTCCCCTCCCCCCCTCCCCACCCACCCCCCTCACACCTGTCAGATCCTTTAACTTGTTGGAACTCAGGTCCAGCATCTCTAGCTGCGTCACTCTGCCCAGACATTCCAAATTGCTGATCTGATTATATGCAAGCTTCAGGACCTTGAGGCTCCGTAGGTGGTTGATGCCCTGCGACATGATGTGCGGTGATGCGTCAGGAGGGGTGGGAATATGTTGTGTTTCAGGGGGAGGGGGGGGGGGGGGGGGGGGGGGGGGGGGGTCGTGATGTGATGTGATAAGTTGCTTTGGGGTGTGTGTGTGTGTTGTGATGTGAGGTGAATTCCTAATTGCTGAGCTGGTTATATGCAAGCTTCAGGACCTTCAGGCTTTGCGGGTGGTTGATGCCCTGCGACATGATGTGCGGTGATGCGTCGGGAGGGGTGGGAATGTGTTGTGTGTTTCAAGGGGAGGGGGGGGGGGGAGGGGAGGGAGGGGGGGGTTGATGTGAGGTGTGGTGAATTCCAAATTGCTGAGCTGGTAGTATGCAAGCTCCAGGACCTTCAGGCTTTGCGGGTGGTTGATGCCATGCGGTGTGTTGTGTTGTGTGTTGGGAGGGCTGCGGTGGGGATATGTTGTGTGTTACAGGGGGGTGGGGGGAGGATGCGATGTGTTGTGTTGGGAGGGGAGCAGGGAGGGTGAGGGATGTGTTGTGTGTTGGGAGGGCTGCGGTGGGGATATGTTGTGTGTTACAGGGGGGTGGGGGGAGGATGCGATGTGTTGCGTTGGGAGGGGAGCAGGGAGGGTGAGGGATGTGTTGTGTGTTGGGAGGGCTGCGGTGGAGATATGTTGTGTGTTACAGGGGGTGGGGGGAGGATGCGATGTGTTGTGTTGGGAGGGGAGCAGGGAGGGTGAGGGATGTGGTGTGTGTGCGTGTTTTGAGCTACATCAGCTACTTTCCCAGCTACTTCAGCATCCTCAGCCACTGCCCTCAGTACGTGAATGAATACCACTCCAACAACCGCCCTCAGCTACTTCAACTACTTTCCCACCCAGATGGTATTGGTTACAGCCCTCATATCCTTGATGGATCCTTCCTTGAACTACCCGCAGCTGCATCAGCTACTTCAGCTACCGTTACTGCTTCAGTGTCGACAGCTACTGCCCTCATCTGCATGTTGGACCCCTCCTACAACTACCCTCAGCTACATCAGCTACTCCAGCTACTTTTACTACTTTAACGTCCTCAGTTACTACCCTCATCTCCTTGTTGGACCACTCCTATAACTACCCTCAGCTACATCAGCTACTTCAGCTACTTTCACTACTTCAGCGTCCTCAGCTACTGCCCTTGTCTGCTTGTTGGACCACTCCTATAACTACCCTCAGCTACTTCAGCTACTTCAGCTACTTTCACTACTTCAGCGTCCTCAGCTACTGCCCTTGTCTGCTTGTTGGACCACTCCTATAACTACCCTCAGCTACTTCAGCTACTTCAGCTACTTTCACTACTTCAGCGTCCTCAGCTACTGCCCTTGTCTGCTTGTTGGACCACTACTACAAATACTCTCATCTACATCAGCTACTTCAGCTACCGTTACTACTTCAGCATCGTCAGCTACTACCCTCATCTGCTTGTTGGACCGCTCCTACAAATAACCTCAGCTACATCAGCTACTTCAGCATCGTCAGCTACTACCCTCATCTGCTTGTTGGACCGCTCCTACAAATAACCTCAGCTACATCAGCTACTTCAGCATCGTCAGCTACTACCCTCATCTGCTTGTTGGACCGCTCCTACAAATAACCTCAGCTACATCAGCTACTTCAGCGTCGTCAGCTACTACCCTCATCTGCTAGTTGGACCGCTCCTACAAATAACCTCAGCTACATCAGCTACTTCAGCTACTTTCACTACTTCAGCGTCGTCAACTACTGCCCTCTTCTGCTTTTTGAACCCCTCCTACAACTACCCTCAGCTTTTGGCCCAGCTACATCAGCTACTTTAGCTATACTAGCTACATCGGCTACTTCAGCTACTTACCTGCAATTCAACTAGCCGATTGCTGGTGAGGTCCAGGGTATGCAGGGCCGTGAGTGGCTGAAGGCTGGTGCCCAAGGAGGTAATTCGGTTGTCATACAGCTTCAATTCTTTCAACTTGGACAAGCTTGTCAGCCTGCATCGCAGAACATATTTTGCGTTGTCAAGTACGACATAGCACATAAACATGGTTTAGGGTTGTCAAGTACTTGCAGTTCTGTGAGGGACGGAAGGCTGGTGCCCAAGGGGGTAATGCGGTTGTCATACAGCTTCAATTATGTCAACTAGACCATTACTACCAGCACCATGCCCCCCCCCCCCCCCCCCCCCCCCCCCCCATTTTCCAACAATCACCACTCAAATAAGTGCAACCATCACCAGGAACACCACCACCACTACTGTCACCACCACCATCATCACCGTAACTACCAGCACCATGGCCACCCCATAAGCCAACAATCACCTCTAGAATAAATGCAGCCATCACAAGGAACAACAACAACAACCTACCACACCCCTACCATGACCACCACAACCACCACTACCACCAAAACTGCAACCAGTAAAACCACCACCACTATTATCACCACCACCACCACCATCATTACTACCAGCACCATGGCCACCCCATTTGCCAACAATCACCACTAAAATAAACACAACCATCACCAGGAACAACAGCAACAGCCTACCACACCCCTGCCATGCCCACCACAACCACCACTACCACTACCACTGTCGCCACCACCAACACTACCACCACCACCACCACCACTACCACCACCACTGCCACCAGTACCACCACCACTAATGTCACCACCATTACCACTACCACCAACACTGCCGCCAGTAACACCACTACTACTGTCACTACCACCACCACTACCACCGACACTGCCACCACTACCACCACCACTACTACCAACACTGACGCCAGTAACACCACCACTACTGTCACTACCACCACCACTACCACCATCACTGCCACCACTACCACAACCACTACTGTCACCACCACCACCACACACACTACCACCACCACCACCACCACCGCAACTACCACCACCACTGCCACCACCACCTCCACCACTACTGTCACCACCACCACCACTACCACCAACAACACTGCCACCACTACCACCACCACTACTGTCACCACCACCACCACTACCACCACTGCCACTACCACCACCACTGCCACCACCACCTCCACCACTACTGTCACCACCACCACCACCACTACCACCAACACTGCCACCAGTACCACCAACACTACCACCAACACTGCCACCAGTACCACCAACACTACTGTCACCACCACTGGTGATATGTCGAGCACCAACCCCTCTAATTTAATCAGCTGGTTGAATGATAGGTCTAAGGTACCACCAACACTACCACTACACTGCAACATCTACCACCGGCACTGCTGTCATCACCACCAACAATACCACTGACAATGCTACCACTACCACCGTCACTGCTGTCATCACCACCAACACTACCACTAGCACTGCAACCACTACCACTAACACTGCAACCACTACCACCCGCACTGCTGTCATCACAACTAACACTACCACTCACACTGCAACCACTACCACCACCACTGCTGTCATCACCACCAACAATACCACTAACACTGCAACCACTACCACCGGCACTGCTGTCATCACCACCAACACTACCGCTACCACTGCAACCACTACCACCGACACTGCTGTCATCACCACCAACACTACCACTAACACTGCAACCACTACCACCACCACTGCTGTCATCACCACCAACAATACCACTAACACTGCAACCACTACCACCGGCACTGCTGTCATCACCACTAACACTACCACTAACACTGCAACCACTACCACCACCACTGCTGTCATCACCACCAACACTACCACTACCACTGCAACCACTACCACCGACACTGCTGTCATCACCACCAACACTACCACTACCACTGCAACCACTACCACCACCACTGCTGTCATCACCACCAACAATACCACTAACACTGCAACCACTACCACCGGCACTGCTGTCATCACCACTAACACTACCACTAACACTGCAACCACTACCACCACCACTGCTGTCATCACCACCAACACTACCACTACCACTGCAACCACTACCACCGATACTGCTGTCATCACCACCAACACTACCACTACCACTGCAACCACTACCACCGGCACTGCTGTCATCACCACCAACACTACCACTACCACTGCAACCACTACCACCGACACTGCTGTCATCACCAACAACATTACCACTAACACTGCAACCACTACCACCGGCACTGCTGTCATCACCACCAACACTACCACTACCACTGCAACCACTACCACCGGCACTGCTGTCATCACCAACAACACTACCACTCACACTGCAACCACTACCACCACCACTGCTGTCATCACCACCAACACTACCACTACCACTGCAACCACTACCACCGGCACTGCTGTCATCACCACCAACACTACCACTAACACTGCAACCACTACCACCAATACTGCTGTCAGCACCACCAACAATACCACTAACACTGCAACCACTACCACCGATACTGCTGTCATCACCACCAACACTAACACTAGCACTGCAACCACTACCACTAACACTGCAACCACTACCCCCGGCACTGCTGTCATCACCACCAACACTACCACTAACACTGCAACCACTACCACCGGCACTGCTGTCATCACCACCAACACTACCACTAACACTGCAACCACTACCACCGGCACTGCTGTCATCACCACCAACACTACCACTAACACTGCAACCACTGCCACCACCACTGCTGTCACCACCACCACCACCACTACCACTAACACTGCTACCACTACCACCGACACTGCTGTCATCACCACCACCACTACCACCACGACTGCCACCACTACCACCACCACTTCTGTCACCACTGGTGATATGTTGAGCACCCACCCCTCTAGTTTGACCAGCTGGTTGAATGAGAGGTCCACGGTTCGAAGGTTAGGTGCACATAGTTCCAGCTTCTGTATTTGGTGGATGTTGCGGTCGTGGAGGTCCAGGGTCACAGTCTTGGCAAGGTCTGACTCTCCAGAGACTTCCCTCTGCATTCAGGGGAGCATGGCAATAAATCAGAGTATGGTGGTGGGTGTGAGGTGATGGTGGTGGTGGGGTTGGGTGATGGTTGTGGTAATGATGGCGGTCGTGGAGGTCCAGGGTTACAGTCACAGACAAGGTCTGACTCTCTAGAGACTTCCCTCTGCATTCAGGGGAGCATGACAATATATCAGAGCATGGAGTGGCAGTGGTGGTGATGGGTGGGGTGAGGTTGGATTGGGTGGGGAGGGGTGGAGTGGGGTGGGGTGGGGTGGTTGTGGAGGTCTAGGGTCACAATCTTGGCAAGGTCTGACTATCTAGAGACTTCCCTCTGCATTCAGGGGAACATGACAATTTATCAGAGCATGGTGGTGTGGTGGTGGTGGTGGTGGTGGTAATGGCAGTTCTGGAGGTGGTGATAGGGGTCATTGAGGTCCAGGGTCACAGTCACAGGCAAGGTCTGACTCTCCAGAGACTTTCCTCTGCATTCAGGGGAGCATGACAATATATCAGAGCATGGTGGTAGGGGTGCTTGGGTTGGGTGATAGGGGTGGTGGTGTGGTGGTCCTGGAGGTACAGGGTCACAGTCTTGGCAAGGTCTGACTCTCTAGAGACTTCCCTCTGCATTCAGGGGAGCATGACAATAAATCAGAGCATGGTGGTGGGGGGGGTGGTTGATGGGGGTGGTAATGGCGGTTGTGGAGGTCCAGGGTCACAGTCTTGGCAAGGTCTGACTCTCTAGAGACTTCCCTCTGCATTCAGGGGAGCATGACAATATATCAGAGCATGGAGTGGCAGTGGTGGTGATGGGTGGGGTGAGGTTGGATTGGGTGGGGAGGGGTGGAGTGGGGTGGGGTGGGGTGGTTGTGGAGGTCTAGGGTCACAGTCTTGGCAAGGTCTGACTATCTAGAGACTTCCCTCTGCATTGAGTGGAGCATGACTATATATCAGAGCATGGTGGTGGGGGTGGGGTGATGGGATTGGTGGGGTGGTGGTGTGTGTGTGTGTGTGTGTTGGGGGTGGTGGGGTCCCCTCCTGTTTGCATGCATGTGTACATACTGGGGAATGGCTACAATGATGGGTTTATTTGGTTAGGCAAGTTCATTGTCTGGTTATTCAAGAATACCACAGGGGTTACGGCGGCTTAACGTTAAGTAATGATAACGCCTGGTGGGGCGTGGTATTAAGAGAGCCCCGTCTAACGGCGGTACGGGACGGGCTGCTACTTTACCAGGACAAAGCTACCATGGCGGTGAAGCCCGTTTCAGTGGTACAATTGGTCTAGTGGTACCAAATCGCTTAGACGAAGCGGGGTCGAGGGTTCAATTCCCCCTACGTTCACCCTGAGCATTGCAGGTCGTTGTCAACCGCGATGGTAGCTTGTCCAGTCGAGGTGGTAGACTGTTCTCTTCCCGCGAACGACGGGTTCCCTAAATACCACGCCCCACCAGGCGTTATCATAACCATGGCGGTAGACAGCAACCGCGAACACTAAAGCGCACCAGTAGGGATTCGAACCCCGCACCTTCATCATTTTAACGAGCTCTACTATTGAGCCATTCATCGAAACGGGATGTTACACACGAATACTGTTACGGGTTACGGCGGCTTTACATCATAACTACAGTGTTGATAGTTCATGTTCTGGTGGTTATGTTTGTGTTTGTTATACACGAATACCGTAGGGGTTACGGCGGCTTTACGCTACCTAACTAGCTATCTAACTAGCTAACTACCTAGCTAACTGGTACGTCTGGGCAGCTGTTATCACACGCAACCTGTCATCTTCAGTTGAGATGGTTGTTCCGCTGCTGTTGAAATCTCTCTATCTTAACCCAACAGGTCCCCATCACTTCAGTAATTTGACACATTAATTATATCAATTGGTTGGCCCCAGTGCAAGCAAACAGGCTGGCTCCCTCCACCACATGCCTCTTAATAAGGCGTACCATTTATTTATTTAATTATATCAATTGGAAACATCGATTGGATGCATCATATCATAGCAGCGTTTCGGCATCATAGCATAGCTGTTTTTCTTTGAAGCTACGAGCAGCAGCTTCTAGGCAGCTACCTGATCTCTCTCTTCATCCAAACTTCAAGCAACACAGGCGCCTGGAAGCAGATATCGTCAGCTTTCCTGTGCTACTGGAATCTTTGGGTTTGGCCCAGTGGCAGTCTCAGGGAGCTGCCTAGAAGCTGGTGCTGGTAGCCGAAAAGGAAAATCAGTGCTGAAAGGTTGTGTGAACAGGTTAATAGCCTGCGAGGTGCTATTAGCAGCTTTTGTGGCCCCCCAAATTCAAGGCGAAAAGACTCCCCTTCGTTATTAGCAGCTTTTAGGCCCCCAAAAAATCAATCCCGTATGACTCCACTTCACTAATAACAGCTTTTTGGCCCCCCCATAGCAATCCCCAAAGCCTCCCCCTCGCTATTAGCAGCTGAATGCCCCCCCCCCCCCCCAAAAAAATCAATCCCAAAAGACTCCCTTTCACTATTACCAACTTTTTGGCTTCCCAAATCAAGCCCGAAAGACCCCCCCTCTCTCTTAACAGCTTTTTTGAACCCCCAAATCAAGCCCAAAAGACTCTTCTTCGCTAGTAGCAGCTTTTGGGCCCCCCAAACTTAGCCCAAAAGACTCCTCTTTACTATTACCAGCTTTGGGCCACGCAAAAGTGATTATAAAAGTCTCTAATGTAGCACCTCAAAACGCAAAGGTACATAATTAAGCACTTTTGCTACAAGCAGCACCTTGAAAAAGACCCAGTGTGCGAATCATCTCATGGTGGGATCATGCAACACACACACAGATATCTGACATTGTGTAATTATGCAACACACACACGCACACACATATATCATAGTTTTTAATCATGCAACACGCACACACACATACATCATAGTTTTTAAACCACGCAACACAAACACAGGCGTCTGATATTGTGCAATTATGCAACACATGCACACAAAATATAATACTTTTTAAATCATGCAACACACACGGATATCTGATATTGTGTAATTATGAAACTTACACATGTGTATCATAGTTTTTCTGCAACACACAGACGTCTGATGGTGTGGACTAATGGAACACAAACACGCACAGATATTTGATAGGGTGTAATAATGCAAGACACACACAGTTGCCATCAACCAACGCCTTAGTCATGCCCATAGTGGGAAAACGCATGCGGGGAACACAGAGATATATCCCTTGCACATACATCCCCAATATAGCCAAGCCATGGGTGGCTTGGTCTCACAGGTCATATGACTGGGAGCAAGTCCTGGACTGCCAGCTGGCCATGCCCCCCACCCTACCCAACCCACCCCTGGTCTCCTAAATAGTGGAGAGTGTCTGCACTTGCATTGCTGAAACCGCTGGATGGGTAAGTTCAATGAGGGCAGTGGCATACAGGGAAGGGGTGTGGGGGGGCCCAGACTCCCGCTCACCAGCAGACGCTCTGTAATGAGCGTTGGTTCCTTTCCAAACTCTATATCATCGGTGATCGGGTCTTTCCAATTTTCGTCTGATAACTCCTTGTCGTCAGCGTACTCGTCTCGCATGCTGACAAAAAAGTTAACTTCTACGAACTTCTGAAGCAGAATTTGCTGAATTGCGACATAGGCATACGTTAAGGACCCGAGCAACAGAGAAGCATCTGAAGTTTTCGGGTGCGCGATGGACAAAGAGATTAAAACGAAGGGCGATGCACGCGGCCCTGAGTAGGATTTCAAGCAGTACAGTCAAGGTGTCACTACTAGTTCGTTATTCTGCCACCTCACCCCGTTGTCCGAATGTCTGTTTGTTTATGGGGCTTGCGACGCGCAGAGGACTTGTCACTGAGGCAGACCGACGCCCAGAAATCCCTCCGTCGGCTTGCCCACACCTTTCTGTCGAGTCACTTGCGGGATGCACGGCCCAGATCTGAGAGAGAGTTGTGGTTTGACAGGAATCCGTTATCTTGATCTGTGTTTGCTTATCTGACCCAGCCGAATAGCTGTGTAGCTTACAGGCTTACTCAGAGGAGGGCCTTACACCTCCCCTTGAAGGGAGATGACCTTCAATTTAAAATGAAATTGAATTTGAAATTGAAATTGAAATTGAAATTGTTACATCCTAGTAATACCGTTACTCACAGGACGTGAAGTTAAGGACACCATAGCGTAAGCCGGAGCTAGCTATAGTCACCGTAGGGCCACCTCATTAAAAAGAATCACCACCGATGCCTGACACCGTCAGGCACCGTCAGGCCACATCATGCCAGTGCAGCTTAATACGGGGGGTTTCCACCCCGGTTGGGAAGCACCAACACAATGCAGCTGGCAAGACAAAAACTGAGGGGGGGCACGGTCTGTGTGCTAGTCCCCGGGTATCGACCTGGGGTGTGCTTTCATGAAACGTCTGCACTGTAAAATACTCTGAAAGCTAGTAATGGTGTGGGAGTGGACTTTGTCCGCTAGTTTAAGGGCACACGGTCTCTGAAGTCCAAGTGTAGAGATGCCCTTCACATACCTAAACCTTTCCAACACCTTCTCTACCAGAAAGATGATGATCATCTTCCCCCCTCCTTCATTTGAACTGAGTGTTTTTGTTGCGCCAACATCTCTTTATGCTGTAACAGTTAACAAACAAGGATTTTTTACTGAGGCCAAGCAGTATGAGGGCTTATTTCGTCAGGGATATTTGAAATGAAAGCCTTGGTATGTAGTAGCCTGTCCTCTGTTTCGCTCACCCAAGCATCTGTTAGACTGCTCTACCCTCCACCTCGTCCTTTTTTCCACGTGTGTTGAAGCGTCAAGTAAGCAAGGGACTGTAGAAAAACATTTGATTATTACAGGGTTTTTGAGCCAACTCTGGGCTGCTCGCCATTTTCATGTCCCAAACGCCCGATACCGAAGCTCTATAAAGCATATATTTAGTCATGTCAAAAGTACGTTATTTGTTCAATTCTCGTACGAGTTGACTAGGACATGTTGCGTGCTACGAACGCCCTTTGAAACTGCTTGTTCCACACAACTGTTGTTTTGCAATAGCACGCGTTATACCGTAAATGTAGTACCCTGATGTTACCTAATTTAGCAAAAGTTGACAAAAACAAACCAGAAAATGCCATTTGTTCAGGGGGGGGGGGGGGGGGGGCAATTATGCATCCAACTGACTGATGTTGCAATTGTATATGATCTGACCATCATAATGATGTAGCTAATTGATGTTCTAGGTATAAGCCCAGTGCAGTAAGATTTTTGGGTCGGTTGGACACGAGTCTAGGCGGACTAGGGTTTTGAAGGGCTTAACACCCGAGCAAACTTCTTGCCAAATTGGTCAGCGCTTAAAGCGCCCAAACGCCAAATCGGTCAGCGCTATTCAGTGCAAAAAGCGCAAAAACTGCGCGCTACGCCCACGGGGGGTTGAAAAAACTGCGCGAAACGCGCTGAGGGGCTCGAAAAGGCATCGCGACACCGCGCTGCCGCGCGCGCTTAGTAGTACCCTGCACCCGAGTGCAACTCGTGCAGGCGATGACGCTCTGCTCGAGATGGCTCGCAAAGCTCAAAATGGCTCTTGCCAATTGTTGGAAAGGAGAGGAACTAAAACTAGGCTAGACTGTTACAAGTCCTCCCCCTTCATAGTCAAAACAATAGGGAAGCTACAAAGCAAGAGAGCATGTAGCTAGAAACTAAAACTCGAAACAAACAAAGAAAGAAAAAAAGAAAGCTCACTCTAGAGTAAAGCAAAGAGAACAAATGCGGCAACAAGGCCAAGGCGGCAACAAGGCCACAAATGCAGCAACAAGGCCAAGGCCAAGGCCAAGGCGACAACAAGGGTTACCTGTCAGCAAACTACTTGTTGCATAAATCTCCAATGCTAACAAACGAGAGTCACAATCAAGATGCATTAGTTGATCCTCTAAGCCCACAGCTTCCACCAAGCTACACAGCTCCTCCAAAGCAAGACACAAGTCAATCCAACACTTAAGCAAGCTGGTACATTGCAGTACAGGCCTGATCATCATCATCAGCAGAGAAAGCAGAGGTACGATCAGAGCCCTGGACGGACGGACGGACAGTGCAACTTTAATAGTATAGATGGAAAGATGCTCATGATCAAGCTCATCGAGCTCATGATCCAGCTCATCAAGCACAAGATCTGGCAAAACATCCCAACATAGGTTTGACCACCAGATCATAGGAAGGATGGTAGCAGGACGGATGGAGTACAGTAGACCACCACGAGCAGCTGCCAGATCAGCAACATCAGCAGCATAAAGAGCATCCTCTCAATTAGTATCAGCAGTAGCAAGATGAGCTTTTGTACTTTCGTGCTCAAGCACCTAGTCGTGCTCCAACAGTTGCGATTGTGTATGATCTGACCATTGATGAAGTAGCTAACAGATATTCAAGATATTAGCCCAGTGCAGTAAGTTGTTTTGGTCGGGTCGACACAAGTCTTAGGTAGAAGGACTAGGATTTCGAAGGGCTTAATGCACGAGTGCAATTCGTGCAAGCGATGACACACTGCTCAAAATGGCAGTTGTGCTTGCAAGAGATTCGTCGCAAGGAAAGCATGTATTGCCTAGCTCTTACTCGTACTGCTTACCTCAAACTAGTGCTAAACCCTACATATCTTTCACAGACCTCGTAACAATCCTGCTACACAGGTGCCTGTGTAACTTGTACGTAATGAGGCCTGTTAAAGTTGGTAAATGGCCCGAATAAACAAACGCAGCGTTTTTCTTTTCTTTTCTTGCTTATCAGCCTCGGCCACGTTTGAGCTGGCTGTTTTTCTTTTTTACTTGTTTGTTTTTGTTGCTCATAGAAACTATGCCATATAGCATACATGCATGTTTTATTTTTCTTGTTTGTAGTGATGCTCATTAGTCCCTCTTGACCCCATCCAGCTGGGGGCACATTTGGATTCCAGTACGGCTCCAAGAAAAATGTCATCATCAATTCATCATCATCATCATCATGAGAAAGGATAGATTAGAGAGTGTTTAAGATTTTGGCAATCTATGCCACAGTGTTTTCTTTTAGGCTACCAGCAGCAGCTTCAAGGCAGCTTCCTTGTCTGGCTATTTACTCAGCCAATCCTAATGCAGATTAGAGCATCTTGAGCTAGCACAGACGCTGGCTCAGGGAGCTGCCAAGAAGCTGCTCAGAAAAATCGAAAGGGAAAGTCGTGATATGCAAGCAAGCAAGAATCCGATCACCAGGAGGGTTGTCGAACTGTCTTTTATAGGCTTGCATCTCATTTTCTACCCCCACCCCAACCCCACCCACGCACCCTCTTATAGAAATTCAGGAGATGCTTTGGATTTTGGTCTCGTAGTTCGTAGCTTGTACTTCCACTTTCTGATGCTTTTCTTTTTGGTGACCAGCAGCAGCTTCAAGGCAGCTTCCTTGCCTGGCTATTTGTTCAGCCAATCCTGACGCAGCTTAGGCCAAAGAGGGAACTGTCTTACATAGTCTTGCGCTTCATTTCTGATGCTTTTCTTCTAGGTTACCAGCAGCAGCTTCAAGGGAGATTCCTTGCCTGTCCATTCGTGCAGCCAATCCTGACGCAGCTTAGGCCAAAGGGGGAACTGTCTTTTATATTCTTGCGCTTCATTTTCTGATGCTTTTCTTCTAGGTTAACAGCAGCAGCTTCAAGGGAGATTCCTTGCCTGGCTATTCGTTCAGTCAATCGTGACGCAGCTTAGGCCAAAGGGGGAACTGTCAATAATAGGCTTGCGCCTCATTTTCTGATACTTTCTTCTAGGTTGCCAGCAGCGGCTTCAAGGCAGCTTCCATGCCTGACTATTCGTTCAGCCAATCCTGATGCAGCTTAGGCCAAAGGGGGAACTGTCTCTTATAGGCTTGAGCTTCATTTTATGATGCATTTCTTCTAGGTTACCAGCAGCAGCATCTAGGCAGCTTCCTTGACTGGCTCCTCGTCCAGCCAATCCTGATGCAGCTTGGGCCAAAGGGGGAACTGTCTTTTATAGGCGTGTGTTCATCGCCTAGGTTGCTTTCAGGATGAATCTTTCATGTCCAACACTGTATGGCTCATCGCCTAGGTTGGTCTTCAGGATGAAGCTTTCATGCCCTACACCTTATTTGTCATTGCCTAGGTTCTATTTAGGATGAAGCTTTCATGCTCAACACTGTATGGCTCATCGCCTAGGTTGCTATTCAGGATGAAGCTTTCATGCCCAACACTGTCTGGCTCATCGCCTAGGTTGCTACCGGTATTCAGGATGAATCTTTCATGTCCAACACTTAATGGGTCATCACCTAGGTTGCTATTCAGGATGAAGCTTTCATTGCTACCTGGTTGAGTGGGGCAAAGTTGGAGTCGCCTTATTTCTTCACCCAATCTTGTGGATGGGCCGCCGCCGCTACCAAGCCCATTACAGGGGGTTAACAGACATCAAAGTCTGTAATTCCTGTGTATAAGTACTATTGTACTGTGGTTACGGACTTTTGGTACAGACTGCTAACAGGCTCGCGCCTTTTTTCAATTTCAGGCCCAACCTGCTAACCAGGGACTTCACCGTTTCCCTCACAGACGAGGATTTCAGCTTAGAGTTCAATTCCGCGGCCCCAGCTTTGGCCAACTCTCCCTTGCGCTTCAATACAACCTCATCCAATGCTTTTTCCTCAAAGGCACTACATGTTCGCCTTTCCTCTAGAATCTTAGACATAGCAACAGTCGCATCGCTGTCCATAAAGTCTGTCCCACTGCTAATTCGAGTGTAAGGAGGAGGGCAAGGATCAGCCTCATGAGCGGGTACCCTCCCTTTCTTAACGTGCATGCTGCCGGTTGCTGGCACCAACCCCTTCTCAATGTGCATGGTGTCCATAGCTGGCACCCTCCCCTTGTCAACGTGCATGCTGTCGGTTGCTGGCACCACCCCTTTCTCAACGTGCATGCTGTTGGTTGCTGGCACCACCCCCTTCTCAACGTGCATGCTGTCGGTTGCTGGCACCACCCTCTTCTCAATGTGCATGCTGTCGGTTTTTGGAACCACCCCCTTCTCAACGTGCATGCTGTCGGTTGCTGGCACCCCCCCCTTCTCAACGTGCATGCTGTCAGTAGCTGGCACAACCCTTTTCTCAATGTGCAGGCTGGCACCAGCCTGAGGGGCACAAGACAGGCTTGTGACCCATGGCACTCCACCCAAGTCAGTTTGCATGCTGTCGGTTGCTGGCACCACCCCCTTCGCAGTGTGCATGTTATCAATGGCTGGCACCACCCCTTTCGCAACGCTGGCAGCAGCCTGAGGGGCACGTGAGAGGCTTGTGGCACGGGGCATCCCACTTGAGAGAGGACTGGCGCAACGCACAATCCCTTGCTCCAAAGAATCACGGCCTCGGGCCTTCGGGGAGGGCTTAGCCTCTCTGGTCAAGTTCACTCTGTCTGCAAAAGCTGCAGGCGTGTAGCCTAGCTTTCCCTGTGGGTGTGGGTGGTGGTTGAGGTGGTGGGTGGTGGTGGTGGAGTAGCCTAGGTTTCCCTGTGGGTGTGGGTGGGGGTGGTGGGTGGTGGTTGAGGTGGTGGGTGGTGGTGGTGGTGTAACCTAGCTTTCCTTGTGGGTGTGGGTGGTGGTGGTGTAGCCTAGCTTTCCCTGTGGGTGTGGGTGGTGGTGCAGCCTAGCTTTCTTTGTGGGTGTGGGTGATGGTGGAGGTGGTGGGTTGTGGTTGAGGTGGTGGGTGCTGGTGATGTAGCCTAGCTTTCCCTGTGGGTGTGGGTGGAGGTGGTTGAGGTGGTGGGTGTTGGTGGTGTAGCCTAGATTTCCCTGTGAGTGTGGGTGGTGGCCCAGGTGATGATGATGATGGTGATGATGATAGTTATGTCTATGATAATGATGCTGCTGTCTTCCTTAGGCGGCTGGAGTGGATGTGGCTGGGATGATCCAGGTGTGTGGGAGACAAAGGGGTGTGAGGTGGGTGTGAGTGGGTACAGCTCAGGGATTATCAAGTGGTTGAGGGTGGTTAGCATGGTATGGGGTGGTGCGGGGCGGTAGGGGTGTGTGTGGGGAGATTGGGGAGATTGGGAGGGAGGGAGGGAGGGAGGGAGGGAGGAGTCTAGTCGTGGCATGTGCGAGATGGGGGAACTTGCCAGCCTAGAAAGAGTGATGGATGATAAATGCGAATTGAATTTCAGAATGCGGGAAGTTGAGTAGGGCGGTCCTTTTCATCAATTTGGGGTGATTAACTTCACCAAGGTGGGGTGTGGTGCCAAGGGTGCTGCCATTGTTGTCGTTGTTGTTGTTGTTGTTGTTGCTGTTGTTGTTGTTGTTGCTGTTGTATTGTTGTTGTAGTCGTTCGAATTGTTGTTGTAGTCGTTTGAATTGTTGTTGTAGTCGTTTAAATTGTTGTTGTGGTCGTTTGAATTGTTGTTGTAGTCGTTTGAATTTTTGTTGTTGTAGTCGTTTGAATTGTGGTTGTAGTCGTTTGAATTGTTGTTGTAGTCGTTTGAATTGTTGTTGTAGTCATTTGAATTGTTGTTGCAGTCGTTCGAATTGGCTGTTTTATTGGTGGGGCATCCCCGTTTCGACGAACGGCTGAATTGTTCAGCTCCTCAAAATAATGAATAAGCTGCCGGGTTCGAATCCCCACGGGTGCGATTTAGTGTTAGCGGTCGCTATCAACCGCCATGGTAGCTTTGTCCAGGTAAAGTAGCAGCCCGTTCCCTACCACCATAAGACGGAGCTCCCTTGACACCACGTCCCACCAGGCGTTATCATTCCCAATTGGTGGGTTTGTCGATATTGATGATGGATATGACAGTGTTATTGATGAAGGTGGTCGTGGTGGTGCTGCGATCACTGTTGTTGTTCGAATTGGCAGTAGGGTTTGGTACTAAGGGTGTGGGAACTCCGACAGCATGGATTACACACCTGGCAGGTGTACTGTGGCATGATGTGGTGTGTATGTAAATACGTTTGTGTGTGATTGTGTGTGCATATGGCTTAACATCACAGATATGAGAACACACCTTGCATGTGTCCCATGCCTCCCGGGCCTGGCTGAAATTATCGAGGATAGAAGCTGTGAGTTTGGGGTTGCCTGAACAGGCCACCATGTGCAAGGGGGTGATGCCCCTGTTATTTTGCTGCGTCCAACTCCAACGACGGCAGTTCTGGTCACCCCACTTGATCACTGCTGCTACCATGTAGGCCTTGCCACTCATGGCTGCTGCATGCAGCAAGGTCTGGCGATTGGTACAAGCAGCAGCCACGTCTTCAAACCTCACAGCACAATCCACCAGCAGCCCCTCCAGCACCTCCGACGCCGTGTACAGCCACCCTCGGTACGTCGCACTCATCAGCAATATGAGCGCCCTGTTCAGCATGCAGTTCTTGAGCTCATCGCACAAGGGGTGGAGGTGTGGTGCCTGCCTACGTTGCTCTGCCTTGAAGGTGGTGACGAACTCCAGCCACAGACCCATTGAGCGGATGGTTTGTTCCTGAAGCAAACCTGTGCACGGGGTGCCGGTTGGTTTGTACTAGCATGAGCTTATTGGGGTAACTGGACTCATGGTTTGTTCATGGAGCAAGCCTGGGTAAGACTCGGTCGGTTCAGGGTATGCTTGTTAGGGTTGATGGGTTCATGGGGCAAACATATGCAAGGGTCGCCGTATGGTTTAAATTAGTGTGAGCTTGTTGGGGTTGCTCAGTTCATAGTTTGTTCATGAAGCAAGCCTGTGTCAGGCTTGGTTGGTTAATATTAGTGTGAGCTTGTTTGGGTTGCTGGGTTCATGGTTTGTTCATGGAGCAATCCTGTGCAAGGGTTGCCAATTGGTTAATATAAGTGTGAGCTTGTTTGGGTTGCTGGGTTCATGGTTTGTTCATGAAGCAAGACTGTGCAAGGTACGGTTGGTTTATATCATTATATTAGCATGATATTGTTGGGGGTGCTGGATTCATGGTTAGTTCATGAAGCAAGACTTTGCAAGGTACGGTTGGTTTATATTAGCATGAGATTGTTGGGGGTGCTGGATTCATGGTTTGTTCATGAAGCAAGACTCTGCAAGGTACGGTTGGTTAATATTAGTGCGAGCTTGTTTTGTTGCTGGATTCATGGTTTGTTCATGGAGCGATCCCGTGCAAGGGTCGCCGGTTGGTTAATATAAGTGTGAGCTTGTTTGGGTTGATGGGTTCATGGTTAGTTCATGGAGCAAGGCTGTGTAAGGTTTGGTTGGTTTTGGGTGGGCTTGTTGGGGGTGCTGGGTTCATGGTTTGTTCATGCTGCAAAACTGTGCAAGGTACGGTTGGTTAATATAAGCATGAGATTGTTGGGGTTGATGGATTCTTGGTTTGTTCATGGAACAAGCCTGTGAGAGGCTTGGTCGAGTCATATTAGCATGAGATTGTTTGGGTTGATGGATTCATGGTTTGTTCATGGAGCAATCCTGTGCAAGGGTCGCCGGTTGGTTAATATTAGTGTGAGCTTGTTTGGGTTGATGGGTTCATGGTTAGTTCATGGAGCAAGGATGTGTAAGGTTTGGTTGGTTTTGGGCGAGCTTGCTTGGGTTGCTGGGTTCATTGTTTGTCCATGGAGCAAGGATGTGTAAGGTTTGGTTGTTTTTGGGTGAGCTTGCTTGGGTTGCTGGGTTCATCGTTTGTCCATGGAGCAAGGATGTGTAAGGTTTGGTTGGTTTTGGGTGAGCTTGCTTGGGTTGCTGGGTTCATCGTTTGTCCATGGAGCAAGGATGTGTAAGGTTTGGTTGGTTTTGGGTGAGCTTGCTTGGGTTGCTGGGTTCATCGTTTGTCCATGGAGCAAGGATGTGGAAGGTTTGGTTGGTTTTGGGTGAGCTTGCTTGGGTTGCTGGGTTCATCGTTTGTCCATGGAGCAAGGATGTGTAAGGTTTGGTTGGTTTTGGGTGAGCTTGCTGGGGTTGCTGGGTTCAAATCGTTTTTGGTTAGGATGATTTCATGTGAATGTCGGTTGGCTTGTGATCGGTGAGTTGACTGTTTGGTTCTAGCTCAGTTGGCTTGGGGGCGGTGACTTGACTGTTTGGTTCTAGCTCAGTTGGCTTGGGGTCGGTGAGTTGACTGTTTGGTTCTAGCTCAGTTGGCTTGGGGGCGGTGAGTTGACTGTTTGGTTTGAGCTCAGTTGGCTTGGGGTCGGTGAGTTGACTGTTTGGTTCTAGCTCAGTTGGCTTGGGGTCGGTGAGTTGACTGTTTGGTTTGAGCTCAGTTGGCTTGGGGTCGGTGAGTTGACTGTTTGGTTCGAGTTCAGCTGATTTTATTAACCCTCAAATGAAGTACCTGAGTTGCCTCGCTGATCATTCGCCTTGGGCTTGGTGGACCATTCCCACATGAGCTCCTTTTCCTTGCCCACCACCAAGCACCGGCACATAGTGGGCCACCGTCCGATGCCACCTTCTCCCCCCACCCTCTCCCCTCCCCCCCCCCCCCCCCCCCCTCACCCTCAAATGCAGTACCTGAGTTGCCTAGCTGTTCCTTCGCTTCGGGCTTGGTGGACCATTCCCACATGAGCTCCTGGTCCTTGCCTGCCACTACAAGCACCGGCACAGAGTGAGCCACAGTCCGATGCCTCCAGAGCTCCAAGATGAGTAGCCCAGGCTGGAAGGCCTCCCCTGCTGAGAGAATCTTCTCCATGTGGAGGGTTACCAAGATTGTCGTATCCTCATGCAGGCTGCCGCAGCTGCTGGCAGTTTCCAGGCTGGGCACAACCTCGGTCTCCAGTTGGTCTTCGATTGGGTGCAGATACAAAGGGACAGCACGCTTCATGTAGCGGGCGCGGAGTTGCATGTCGCTGCTGGGGTTGAGCAACTTTCTGCTGACTTCAGACTTCACGCCAATGTTCAGCTGGACAGGTTCCATGCTTTTTGGGAAGCTCAGCACCTGGGAGGTGGGGGGAGGGGGGTGGGTGGGAGTTGCAGGTTGGGGTTGATTATCTTTCTGCTGACTTCAGCCTTCACGCCAATGTTCAGCTGGATGGGGTCCATGCTTTTTGGAAAGTACAGCACCTGGGAGGTGGGGGGAGGGGGGTGGGGCGGGGGGGTGGGGGAGTTGCAGGTTGCTGTTGGTTTTGAGCAAGTTCCTGCTGACTTCAGCCTTCACGCCAATAGTCAGCTGGATGGGCTCCTTAGACGTGGGCAAGCGGAGCACCTACGGGTGATGATAACGCCTGGTGGGGCGTGGTGTTACTGGTGGGGCGTTGTGTTAAGGGAACCCGTCGTACACGGGTAGAGAGCGGTCTTCTACCTCAACTGGACAAGCGACCATTGCGGTTGACAACGACCTGCAACACTAAGAGCGACCGTAGGGGGAATCAAACCCCTGACTCTTCTTCCTTAGAGCAATTTGGTCTACCACTAGACCAATGTAAATCACGGGTAAGGGTGGGGAGGCATGTTGCACTCCAGGCAGATACCCACGACCTACCCAGCTCTCGGGGGGTGCTACCCCCCAAACAACCCTGTGTGGCCCTACTAAAGCTGCCAGGACTCTGTCCCTGGAGGAGGTCTAAACCAATCAAGCTACCAGGCAAGCGAAGCACCTACGGGTAAAGGTGGGAAGGCATCAGTGATTTTTTTTTCTAATCTGAAAGTTGGTTTCTCCTAGCTTTATGGTTTCAGGCCTCCTCCAGGGACAGCGTTTTAGTGCTTTCTGTAGCTTTTATAGCTTTTGTAGCTTTTTAGAGCCATTGAGGGGGGGGGAAAAAAACTATTTGTATAGCGATAATTTGGCTGAAACGGGGTCAAAACTAGCGATCGCTATATATGTCGGAAATAAAAATCCCTGGAAGGCATGTTGCTCTCCAGGCAGAGATTGTTTAACCCACTACCCCTGAGGCTAGGCATGGCTAATTAATGGCCTAGCCCCCCTTGTAATGGCTTCGACAAGTCGGGAGTTTGAGACCCGCTGGAAGGACGTGTCCATAAATATGACGGCATTGTCTTGCTGCCACTGTTCAATAGCCTCTTGTAAATCCTTTTTTGCTACCTATTCCGATCGCTACCTGATACCCCGTTTTGGCCCAAATGTTCCCTACCTGGGTTACCCGACCCCCCAGCTCTCGGGGGGCGCTACCCTGTGGTGGCTCTACTGAGGCTATCAGGACTCTGTCCCTGGAGGAGGTCTAAACCCACACAGCTACCAGGCAAGCAAAGCACCTACGGGTACGTGTGGGGAGGCGTGTTGCACTCCAGGCAGAGATTAGTTACCCCGCTACCTATCCCGATAGCTACCTGGGACACCCAACCCCCCAGCTCTCAGGAGGCGCTACCCTGGGGTGGCCCTACTAGAGCTACCAGGACTCTGTCCCTGGAGGAGGTCTAAACCCACACAGCTACCAGGCAAGCAAAGCACCTACGGGTGGGGGTGGGGAGTTACATGTTGCAGTCCAGGGGTATGTATGTAGTTTTACACTCCAACCACACGTCGCATGAAGGAGTCCCTCCCGCCTGGAGGGTGACACTTACTATGCCTGCCATGGTGACTTTTCCCAGCTGCGGCGTACGGGAGGGTCCCCTTAACACCACGCCCCTCCAGGCGTTATCTTTTTTTTTTTTTTAGTTTTACTCCAACCACACTCTCGTCACCTGCAGACTTTCTCCCAGCCCCTTTCAGTGATATACAATGGCGATGTTTTGAGCTTATTTTCAGGTCATTCAGGATGCGTGTATCATTTTTGACTATGGGTGGCAGGACCTGAACAAGTCTTTCAACAATCAAGTCCGCTAAGTATGCTCCATGGTAGCCCCTTTCAGTGGAATACAATGGTCTAATGGTAGACCAGATCGCTGGAGGATGAAGAGTGGGGGGTTCGACTCCCCCTTCGGTCGCTCTTGGAGTTGCAGGTCGTCGTCAACCGCGATGGTAGCTTGTCCAGTTCAGGTAGGAGACCGCTCCCCACCCGCGTACGACGGGCTCCCTTAACACCACGCCCCACCAGGCGTTATCATTATTTACATTCTCCCTTCTACAAGGGCCCCCCCCCCCTAGCTAAACTGGCCATGAGGGCACCCACCCTACAAGCTGGCCATAAGGGCACCCCTCCTACAAACTGGCCATAAGGGCACCCCTCCTACAAGCTGGCCATAAGGGCACCCCTCCTACAAGCTGGCCATAAGGGCCCCCCCCCCCTAGCCAAACTGGCCATAAGGGCACCCTCCTACAGCCTAGGCCATAAGCTGGCCATAGGGTACCCCTCCTACAGCTGGCCTAAGGGCCAATAAGCTGGCCATAAGGGTACCCCTCTACAAGCTGGCCATAAGGGCCATAAGCTGGCCATAAGGGTACCCCTCCTACAAGCTGGCCATAAGGGCCATAAGCTGGCCATAAGGGTACCCCTCCTACAAGCTGGCTATAAGGGCCATAAGCTGGCCATAAGGGTACCCCTCCTACAAGCTGGCCATAAGGGCCATAAGCTGGCCATAAGGGTACCCCTCCTACAAGCTGGCCATAAGGGCCATAAGCTGGCCATAAGGGTACCCTCCTACAAGCTGGCCATAAGGGCCATTAAGCTGGCCATAAGGGCCATAAGCTGGCATAAGGGTACCCCTCCCTACAAGCGGCCCATAAGGGCCATAAGCTGGCCATAAGGGTACCCCTCCTACAAGCTGGCCATAAGGGCCATAAGCTGGCCATAAGGGTACCCCTCCTACAAGCTGGCCATAAGGGCCATAAGCTGGCCATAAGGGTACCCCTCCTACAAGCTGGCCATAAGGGCCATAAGCTGGCCATAAGGGCACCCCCCCTGCATTCTCCCAACTAGAAGGGTGTCCCCCTGTATTCTCCCTACTATAAGGGCACCCCCCTGGCTAAACTGGCCATAAGGGTACCCCCCCTACAAGCTAGCCATAAGGGCCATAAGCTGGCCATAAGCCCCCCCCCCCCCCCCCACCTACAAGCTAGCCATAAGGGCCATTAGCTGGCCATAAGGGCCCCCCCCTGAATTCTCCCAACTAGAAGGGCGTCCCCCCTGCATTCTCTCTACTATAATGGACCCCCCCTGGCTAAACTGGCCATAAGGGCACCCCCCCTACAAGCTGGCCATAAGGGCCATAAGCTGGCCATAAGGGCACCCCTCCTGCATTCTCCCAATTAGAAGGGCACTCCCCTGCATTCTCCCGACTATAAGGGCATTCTTAATTGCTATGAATGCATTACCCTTGCAATGGAGGCAAAAACCAAGTCCCCTGGTACCTAAAACCTGAACCCTACAACCTAAACACACGTTCCGTGCAACCCAAACCCAAGTTCCAAGCAACCTAAATATGCAAGTGTGGTACTAACCTGCGGCTCAACGGACGTGATCTTTACCCACCCACCCAGCTTCTACCCAGCTTCCTAACTTGATCTAAGTTGGTAAATTGAAAGCACCTACCTGGGGCTCAACGGACGTGACCTTTACCCACCCACCCAGCTTCTACCCAGCTTCCTAACTTGATCTAAGTTGGTAAATTGAAAGCACCTACCTGGGGCTCAACGGACGTGACCTTTACCCACCCACCCAGCTTCTACCCAGCTTCCTAACTTGATATTAGTTGGTAAATTGAAAGCACCTACCTGGGGCTCAACGGACGTGATCTTTACCCTCCCACCCAGCTTCTACCCAGCTTCCTAACTTTATCTAAGTTGGTAAATTGAAAGCACCTACCTGGGGCTCAACGGACGTGATCTTAACAGGGTGAAGAGTGGCTCCAACTGCGCTCACTTTGCCTACAACCCAGCATTGAGCATTGAGGTCCCAGGTGACTCCACCAGTGTGCTGGTCACCAACCTGCGGTGTGTTGGTTGGTGGTGTAGAGTTGGTTTCTGTGTGACCTCCAACATTGTTCTGGTCCTCAACTGTGGTGTGTGGTGTGTGTTGTGTTTTTTGTGGAACAGTGTTGTTGTGGGTGTGGGTGTGTGGTTGGATGTGGTGTGTGGTTGTGGTGTGTTGTGATATTTGGTTGTGGTGTTTTGTGGGTGTTTTGTGGTGTGTGGGTGTGGTGTTAGTGGTGTGTTGGTGTGTTTGTGTGGTGTGGTGTGGGTTGTGTGTTATGTTTGGTGGTGTGAGTGTGGTGGTGGTAGTGTGTGTGTGGTGTGTGGGTGTGGTGTGGTGGGTGTGTAGTGTGGTTTGGTGTACGTGTGGTTTTATGTAGTCGTGTGATGTGTAGTGTGTGGGTGTTGTGTTTGTGTAGTGTTTTGTGTGTTGGTGTTGTGGTTGTGGTGTGTAGTGTGGTTTTGTTGTTTTTTTGTTGGTTGTGTTTGTAGTGTGTCGTGTGTGGTAGTTGTGGTGTTTATGTGTGGTTTTGTTTAGTGTAGTTGTGTAGTTTGTAGGTTGGTGCTATGTGGTATTTTTTTTGTTGTTTGTGGTGTTTGGTGGTGTGGTGTGGGTGTGTACGTTTGGGTGTTGGTGGTGTGGTTTGGGTAGTGTAGGTGTGGTAGTATGTGTGGTGTGGTGTGTCTTTTTTTTTGTGTTGTGTGTACTTGTTTCTTGGGTTTAAGTTTTTGTGTTGGTGTGGTTTGATAGTTTTACGTTTTTTTGTGGTGTGGTGTGTAGTGTGTCAGTTGTGTGGTGGTGTGTGTTGTTTTCTGTTTTTTTTTTGTTTGGTACGTGTGGTTTTTCCGTATTTTGTGTTTTTTTCTTCTTTTTATTTTTTTTTGTTCTTTGTGTTTGTTGTTTCGTTTTTCTTTTTTCTTGTTTTTTTTGTTTGTCTTGTGTCCTGTTTTTTTTTTGTCTGTTTTGTTTTTTCGTCTTTTTTTTCGGTTTGTTGTTTGTGTCGTGCTCCTTGTTTTTTGTGTGGGGGCTTTTTGTGTGTGTTTTTTGCTTAGTGTTTGGGGGGGTTGAGTTGTTTTGTAAGTGTTTTGTTTTTGGTTTTTTTTTTGTGTTGTTTTTCGCTTGTTTTTGTGTGGTTGGTAGTGTGTAGTGTGTGGAGTGTGGTGTGTGGTTGGGCGTGAGGGGGGTGTACCAAAGACAGCCTTTCTGGTCACCAACCTGTGGTGTGTGGTGGTGTAGTGTGGTGTGTGTTTCTGTGTGACTGCCACAGTGTGCTCACTTTCCCTATCACCCAGAATTAAGGTCCCATGTGACTCCAACAGCGTGCTGGTCACCAACCTGTGGTGTGTGGTTGTGTGGTGTGTGGTTGTGTGGTGTGTGGTTGTGTGGGGGATGGCTGTGTGGTGTGTGGTTGTGTGGTGCTGTGTGACTGCAACAGTGTGCTGGTAACCTACCTGTGGTGTGTGGTTGTGTGGTGGGTGGCTGTGTGGTGTGTGGTGCTGTGTGGTCCTGTGTGACTGCAACAGCGGGCTGGTCACCAACCTGTGTAGAACATCAAAGTTTATTAGGTTGAGGATATTCAGCAGTCTTCTCTCTAAAACAGTCTCTCCAGCCTGTACCTTCATGATTACACAAAGCTTGGCCGAAAAATAGTTGTATTTTAGAAGCAAAGATGAGATGGCATGGAAGTAATGATAACGCCTGGTGGGGCGTGGGATGACGGGAACCCTGTCTTACGGCGGTAGAGAACGGGTTGCTAGTTTACCTGGATAGTGCTACCATGGCGGTTGACAGCGACCGTGAACACTGAGGCGCACCCATAAGGATTCAAACCCCGCTGTATTTTAGAAGCAACGAGGAGAGGGCACGGAAGTAAAAGGGTCAGTGACTTAAGGGTTGTATTAAAGGTACAACAGGTTGTACAGGTGCTAAATTGTGTACTTTGTGCTTTTGGGGTGCTAGCCTGTTAGAGTCTTTTGGGGTTACTTTCCGGGCCCCCAAAAGCAGCTACACTACACTACTACACTACTACCAATTTACTACACTACACTACACTACACTACACTGCTAAACTACTACCAATTTGGGGCTTCTTGAACTCTTGGGATAGACACTCTTTTACTTTATAGCAGTTTAAAGGGTGCATTTGCAAACATTATGCACTTTTGTGCTTTCGGGGTGGTACATTATAGTCCTGGGGAGGCTACTTTCCGGGGCCCCAAAAGCAGCTACACTACCAGTTTGGGGGTTCTTGAACTCCTGGGATAGACACCCTTTTACTTTGCCGTACAGCAGTTTCAAGGGTGCATTTGCAAACATTATGCACTTTTGTGCTCTTGCGGTTCTAGCCACTTAGTTCTAGCCACTTCGAGTCTTTTGGGGTTACTTTCTGGGGCCCCCAGAGCAGCTACACTACCAATTTGGGGCTTCTTGAACTCTTGGGATAGACACTCTCTACTTTATAGCAGTTTTAAGGGTGCATTTGCAAACATTATGAACTTTTGTGCTTTCGGGGTGGTACTTTATAGTCCTGGGGGGGGTTACTTTCCGGGGCCCCCAAAGCAGCTACACTACTGATTTGGGGGTTCTTGAACTCCTGGGATAGACACCCTTTTACTAGGCCTTCCAGCAGTTGCATTTGCAAACATTATACACCTTCGTGCTTTTCCTTATAGTCTTGGGGGGGGGGGGGGGGGGGGGGGGGGGGGGGGGGGGGGGGGGGGGGAGGGGGGGGGGGATGGTGGGGGGGGGGGTCTGGGGAGGGGTGGGGGGGGGGGGGGGTGCGGGGTGTGGGGTGGGGGGGGGGGGGGGGGGCCGGGGGGGGGGTGGGGGGGGGGGGGGGTCTTTACCTGGGTGGGCCCAAGTAGCACACTACTAGGATTCCTGGGGGTTCTTTGAACTGCTCCTGTTGATAGGACACCCGTAGTTATTTTGGTTACCGAAGTTGTAAAAGTTGCATTTTGGGATAGCGGGTGCTGCAGTGGTACAGGAAAAAAACTTCTATTTGGATTTACATGGTGCATGTGGGTGAAAGTGACACAGCAGGGGGTACATAACAAAAAGGGTGCTGAAGACGGGGGACCATGGAAATGTTGCTCCTGTACCGCATGCTCAATTTAAGTCCTACAGGTGTCGGTAGAAAAGTTTATAGGGTGCATTTTGGGTGAGAGGGGTGCTGCAGTGGTACAAAACGAAAAGGGGGCCATTGAAACGTTGCTCGTGTACTGCATGCTCAATTTGGAACTTACAGGCGTCGGAAGCCCCCCAACCATTGAAAACCCCCTAAATTTGTACCAGTAGTACCACCAACTTCCACACACACACCCTGCTCACCTGCACCATGACCTCCTTCCCGTCCTTGGGCCAAGGTAAATCCTGCCACTGCACCCATGTCAGGACCATGCTTTGATTACAAGGAGCTACACTTGTGCTAAAAGGTGCCTGCAGCACCTTCAATAAAATCATGCTGCTGCTCACCTGCACCATGACCTTCTCCCCGTCCTTGGGCCAAGGAAGATCCAGCCACTGTACCCACGACTGAGTCGGGACCGTGCTCTGAATACACTCCAACGGGTCCAGCTCTGGTGTGGCGCCCACATAGATCAGATCAAAGGTAAGGATGAGGGACCCTTTCCTCACAGTAGTGCGGAGAACCCGGAAGTCAGGGAGGAGCTCTTGCAACTTTGATGTTACATTCGTAATGGCGTTGGCCCCGAGATCTGCAGGGTCGCTCCAAGGAATGTAGACGGTGACCTGCAACAGAGGGCGCATTGTCAGGAAGGGTGACATGTGGTAGGCAGGCTTTTGTTTAACAGAAGCAACCCAAGATCTTCAGGGTCGCTCCAAGGAATGTAGACGGTGACCTGCAGCAGATGGAACATTGTCAGGAAGGGTGACATGTGGTGGGAAGGGTTTTGTGGGGAGGATTTTTTTAAATCTTCAAGGTTAGTACTGACTTGCCCATACACATTGGCGCCAAGTTCTAAAGGACTGGCAGTGGTACCAAGGACCCGGAAGTCTGCAGCAGATGGAACAGTGTTTCATTTTTTGACGACGCATCGCCATTCCGTAGAATACTACGCCCCCCCGAACCCCGATATCGGGACGCGCTGCCCCCCGAACCCACCAGGCTCCGCGCTTCGCGCTCTGCCATGCAATGGCTACGCAACTATCCTGAAATCAGGGTTGAGTAGCCCATGTAGCTACTCAACCTAGACTACATAAATCTGAAATAAAAAACACTGAGATGGAACGTTGTAAGGAAGGGTAGCATCTATTTCCTTTAAATACATACAATTAGCAGATGGAACATTGTCGCAGATGGAACGTTGTCAGGAAGGTCAGCATCTATTTCATTTAAATACATAAAATTATCAGATTGAACTTTGTCGGGGATCGGTTGTCAGCCCCAGCGCAAACAAATGGGCTCCCCCCCCCCCCCCCCCCCCCCCCCCCCCCCCCCCCCCCCCCCACCACCACACCACACCACACACACACTCTCCCCAACCTTGCTCACGCCTCAACGTATCGTAATTTCCTGTGTTGTTAGGCAGTTTCAAGGCATGGCAGCTCCTCAACCATCCGCTTGGATATCCACAATGGTTTTTTAAGTTCTGGAAAGCTGACAATATCAGCTTTCACTCTTACAGATGCACTAGGTTGCTTGTTTGGGCGGGTGGAAAGACAGGAGAGCTGCCTAGAACATGCTGTTCATCATCGCTGAAAAGAAATGACATGCTGGACTCCCATGTGCCGCTCAGACGTCTAGGTTGATGAGGAAGTGAGTGACCCTACTATTTTGTGTGCAACTCTAAACCCAATGGCAAAACCAATCATTGGGCTCTAATTAGTTCTCTTCATGCCTTTGACTCCCCCCACCCCCACACCCCCCACACCCGGGAGGGCCCAGTTGTTTTCTTAAATTTGGGTCGGCATTCGGTCGAAATTGTTTGTGCACAGTTTTTTTCTTTATGTGACGCGTCTCAAATTGAGCAACTCGGTGCAACCCCAGTGTGCTGCACTGCCCCCCAAACCCTGCGGAATGCAAAGCGTGGAGCCCTGGGGGTCCGGAGGGACAGTTCTGACTCGTGCAGCAACGGAGTGGCGACGGAGTGGCAATGTGTTGAGACAAACTAACTGTGACCGAGTGGAGTTGCGGGCACATTAGGAGTCTGGTAGGGCACCAGGAAAAATATAATCTTCAACAAATTGGGGGGTCTTTAGCACAACTTAATTTGTCTTGGAATTGCCTGCATTGTTAGGGTTGGGCTAACATATGAACGAATACTCATACGTTTATAAGCACATATGAATACATACGCTTTATATTTTCTCTCGAAACGTATGAGTATAAACGTATATAAACGTATGAGTTGTACTTTGAAAAGTAAAGCACGCATCCCGGCACTTCACTTTCTTGGTTTTCATTCAACTTATCATTTAGATTGCTCATCGGAAAGCTATTGACCTCCTCTATCACAATATGCAATACAATCAACCTTTCACTTTTACCATTTTGTTTAAATGCGGCCTAAAGTTTGATTTAGATAGCCAGGATGGCACACATATCAGAGCGCCACCTAGCCTTCCATTCCACAAGCTGTGCTCCTACATGGGCTTGAAGGATTGATGGTGCGAGCCTAGTGCAATGTGAACATGGACAACATTGCAATATAGTTATATCCTTGTATAATTATATTATAATATTATTGGCATTGAATGGCTCCCTTAGATTGGCACCGCGCTTCTTGGCCGGCGCGCTTTCTGGTCGCGATTTTTCCCCTGAGAATTTGGCAACCTTAACTTGCCAGATTGTTTTCTTTTGAGAGTTGATATGCGATGCCAATGAAATTAGCAAGGCAAGAATACCTTTAAACCCTTGTAAATGTCTTTTCCCCAGAATTGCAACAATACTCATACTTTTTTATACGTTTATATGCATACGTTTATACATTCATACGTGTATACGGCATATACAAATAAAACTATATGTTTGCTTCCCAACCCTATGCTTTATGGGTGAGGGGTGCCCTAGGGGTGCCCCAGGGGTGCAAAAGACCCCCTGTACTCGCAGTGTACTGTATTGTACTGTACTTGCAGTGTACCACCCCTTTGACTGAAGCAAATAGTATAGGGACTGGTTCTTGGTGATCTGAGATAGCTAATAACTTCCTAGGAAAGGAGCAAAGCATATGAGCAAACAGACAAGCAAGCAAGCAAGCAAGGCAGGCAGGCAAGCAAGCAAGCAAGCAAGCAAGCAAGCAAGCAAGCAAGCAAGCAAGCAATTTGTTTATGTAAGTCGACAGCAAACAAGCAATCAAACAGTCCTAGACTCACAGGGACAGTTGAAGACAAGCATCCAAACTCCCGGCCAAACTCATACATATCCTGGAGCACACTTTCGGGTGCCTGTGCTTCAGTGAGCTCTGGAACACAACCAATCGCAAGGTCGTTATCATCCTTGTACTCATCCTTGCCATCCACCATCATATGCTCCAGGCCCCGCAGGGGATCATCATACTCAGTATCACTACTGCCACTTTCGTATTCTGGCAGCGTTTCCTCTTTATTGTCCCCAACGCTGCCAGCCATGATAGAACAACCACTTCTGTATTCTGGCAGTTTTTCCTCTTCATTGTCCCCAACGCTGCCAGCCGTGATGGTTGTTGTCATTGTGGACATTGACCCCCCATGGATGGGGACAAGTAGATGCTCATTGGCCAAGGAGCTTGCCACTTCGTCCACTTCCGCGAGCATCAATAATGCATGCTGTCTGTGTGTTAAGAGGGGAAGAGGGTCCATGGAGATGGGCAGGTAAGGAGGTAGGTGGGGTAGTGGGGTTAGGATGTTGATAATGCAGATGGTCCTTGAGGACATTGGACATCCATGGATGGAGTGAAATAGACTCTCATTGGCCGAGGAGCTTGCCACTTCGTCCACTTCAGTGAGGATCACTAATGCCTCATGTCTGTGTGTTAAGAGGGCAAGGGGGCATATGGGGATAGGCAGGTAAGGAGGAGATAGGTGGGGCAGTGGGGTTAGGACCAGGGCACTACTTCTTGCCAAATTGGTCAGCGCTTAAAGCGCACAAACGTCAATTTGTTTGTGCAAAAAGCGCAAAAACTGCGCGTTGCGCCCACAGGGGGTTGAAAAAACTGCGCGAAACGCGCAGAGGGGCTCAAAAAGGCAGCGCGACACCGTGCTGCCACGCACACTTAGTAGTACCCTGGTTAGGACGGTGATGGGGGTACATGGGGGAAGATGCTATAATATCCATACGGGGCTAGACGGGCCATGAGATCGCCTAATGGGGCGTGGTATTAAGGGAGCCCTGTCTTATGGCTGTAGAGAACGGGCTGCTACTTTACCTGGACAGTGCTATCATGGCGGTTGACAGTGGCCGCAAACACTAAAGCGTACTCATAGTGATTCAAACCCCGCACCTTATGTCAACGAGCTCTACCATTGAGCCATTCATCAAAATGGGATGTGTACGAGAAATGTAATTAAGGGAAGATTTTATGTTTATGTATCGTTTGATATTTTTATGTCTATGTATGATTTAATGTTCTTATGCTGCTGTACGCGGGTTGTATAGTTTATTTTTGTATGGTTTGTATGCTTGAATGTTTTTATGTTTTTTTATGACGGTGACAAGGACAGAGAAACATGGAGAGATACAGGCAGGGGAAGACGGGTACACAGACAGCGATTGTTTTTGGCACGATTAATCGTTTTTTGCGCGATTTTAATCTTATTTGAAACTCCAGACCTGGGAATCGCGCAGCATGATTATATTAGTTAATGATCAAATCCTTAAAAAAACACTGAACACCGTCATCAGGGAAGGAAGCAATTGCTAACCACCCAGGGATTTTATTTTCCGCTATATATAGCGATCGCTAGTTTTGACCCCGTTTTAGCGAAATTATCGCTATAAAAAAAGTAAAAAAATATGTGCCCTTAATGGCCCTAAAAAGCTACAAAAAGCTAGAAAACCCTATAGAAAACACTAAAACGCTGTCCCTGGAGGAGGCCTACAACCATAAAGCTAGAGGCAAGCAGTGATTTATTTTTCAAATCTGAAAGTGGGTTTTTTCTAGCTTGGTTCTAGGCCTCCTCCAGGGACAGCATTTCAGTGCTTTCTATAGATTTTTCAAGCTTTTTGTAGCTTTTTAGGGCCATTTAGGGGAGGGAAACCGTTTTACCTTTTTTTCAGCTTAGGGGTTGCCAAATAGGCTAAGGGGACTTGCCCAACCTTAAAAAGGGGAAAGGCAGTTTAAGAAACATGCACTGAACCCCAATAGGATCGTAAACAACAGTGGCCCGGAGTTCGTGCTATGCAGATAATTGAACATTATGTTTCTTGCCAGTTTCTTGTCACACTTGTTAATACATGTAACAAGATGTTTACATAATCTGAACGAGTCATGAAACTAAGCGAATTGTGCACGTGTAAGCATGAGCTCAGAGCTTTTCCTTTTGGCTACTAGTGGTGGCTTCTAGGCAGCTTCTTTTGCCAGCCACTCAGCTAAACCCAAAAACTTCAGCAGTTATGGACAGCTGATTGTGTCTGCCTCAAGGTGCACAAGGTTGAAATTGGTTTACCTCATTAGCAAGTCAGGGGGCTGCCTAGAAGCTGTTGCTCGTAGCTGAACAGGCTAGTCCTAGGCGCGTCTTAAGCGACGCGAAAAAATGGTGGAGAGTCTAGGACTCAGGTCCTCCGTCGCACACTTCAGGTTTATGATTCGCTGGGGACCAGTTCATCACTAGTGGTAGTTTGACTCACAGATGCAGTACGGGGGTCCTGCCCCCTAGCAGTACACATGCACACGATTTGTTGGGGACCAGTTCATCACTAGTGGTAGATTCAATCAGCCCCTCCTGCTGGTCTAGAAACGTCCTTGATAAACTTCGATTACCACCACCTAACACCCACGACCACCCTACATCCTCCCAACCACCACCCGTTCTTTGTAGCCCCAACCCCTTCCGCTACTACAGCGAGGGCATCTACCCCCCTAACGAGTGCCAGTCTAGAAACGTCCTTGATAATTCGAGACTGGGTAAGTCCCTTTAGCCTAGGAGACTACCTAGGCATTTCCCCCCGGCTATCTTATAGATTTCGCTACTTTTGACCCAGTCTCGGGCTAAATTGCTGCTATAAAGAACCCAAATCTATGACCCTAAATGGCCCTAACAGCTATACAAATCGATAAAAGTGCTGTCCCTGGAGGAGGCCTAAACCCATGAAGCTATTAAAAAAACAGATTCTGAACTGAAAAATCCCCGAGACAACTCCTGGGCTGTAACATACATACAGTTGAAGAGGCAGAACAATACACAGTGAGCAGTGCAACATACACACACATATACATATATACGACGAACAAAACATACATGCATGCATACAGGTCACCACAGCAGGCCCAACCCAGGTGGCTCATAGCTAGTCACTGGCTATGTATGTTACAGTCCAGGGGTAGGCCAACTATGCTAAAGGGACTTGCCCAACCTTGTAGGAAGGGCTTAAAAAGAAAAGGCACTGATGAACTGAACCCCAAACAATCGTTTAACCGACGGGGGCCCGGAGTTCGTGCTACAGTGATCATTATAGCTACCATCTGTAGGGGTCGGCTATGTCATATAATATCAGTGAATAAATAATATTATATAATATTAGTCGGACGAGCCGCTCACCAGAATTTCGATTTTATTTGAAAAACTAATATTATTGTGACACTATGATAATATTAGTTAATATTAGTTTTTCAAACACTAATATTAGTTGCCGTTCCCTAGCCATCTGTCCCCGAAGCCCAATAATTAGACAGCAATGGAGGTAGTGTTACGTGCCGAATGAATCCCCTTCTCTGATGAACGGCACATAGCGAGTCACTGGACAGTGTAGGGATAGTGGTCAGTTGTCAACCGCGATGGTAGCTTGTCCAGTTGAGGTAGGAGACCGCTCCCCACCCGCGTACGACGGGCTCCCTTAACACCACGCCCCACCAGGCGTTATCATTACCTTTTTAGGGATAGTGGTGAAGGTGTGATTAGTCGTGGGTCGGCACCTCCCACTGACCTACGGGTGCCTTATCCCCCCAGATGTAGGAGTGACTCTGCCGATCAATTCGACGAAATCCTTGAGTCCAGGGCTAGCGTATGGAGACATACACTTTAAATAAGTTATTAAAACAACTGTATTTATGGTGTTACGTACCGAATGAATTGCCTTCTCTGATGAACGGCCCACAGAATGCGGACCACCAAAGCAAGCATGTTTACCACCGTTGCTGTTAGGTAATCAGTTTGTGCGCCCGTGCGCAAGCCAATATTTGCATCAATTGGGATGGAGATGAGATGGATGAGGAGGGCTAGCGGCATATTCATCGTCTGTTCAAGATATTGAAAGATTTGTGTTAGATGTGCAAGGAAAGCGTGCGCAGGTGTAGTTGTCGACTAGCATTGGTGGCTGGCCCCAAAGCAAGCAAATGGGCTGGCACCGACAACCACTCCCCACTCCCTCCTCCCCCCCCATACCTCATCTTTGGTACCAGTTGGCAATGAATAAACAGATACATAATATGCCTTATGAGGAGGAAGGAGGGGGGAGGTAGGAGATAGGAGGTAGGAGGGAGGGAGGGGGGAGAGGGGAGGGGGGAGGAGGGAGAAGGGGTGGGGCAGGAGGGGGAGAAGAGGGAATGATCGGGGAGAGGGGAGGAAAGGGAAGACGAGAAGGAGCAGGAGTATCACTTACTGGTTCTATCAGTGGGTAGTACAACACGTCCAGGATGATGTCCACATGAGTCTGCTGCATCCTTTTCAAGATGATGATGGGAGGCACAAAACCAAAGGCCACTTCTGCCTTCGAGATCAACCTCCAGAGCATTGACAAAGTACCCCAGTAAACGCAGTTGCTTGAATCGAACATTCTCAGGGGGGGGAGGAGCAGCAGCATGGGCAGCAAGGACCTGATTTGCGAAATGTTGAGGCATGCAACGGCACCTGGAAACGGGAAAGGGCGTCGATAAGGATAGGCAGGCGGCCAGACAGATAGTAAAGAGAGGACGGAGTTGGTTGGCCCCCTTAGGGGGACAGACCTATGCGATACGTACGTGAAATCGTGCTGTTGGTGCTGTTCGTGCTGTTGGTGCTGTTTTTCAAATTTCCCAAGAAAGCCGGTCAAATAAGCCGGTCAATTCAGTATTCTGCAGTCTAAGCGACTCGTGCTCGATTCTTTCGTTCTTCTCCTTCACCTTGGTAACTTCTCTGCCCTCGATGAACAGTTGCTATCCCGGTAAACACAAGTTTTGCAGCGTAATACTTGCAAAGCAGTTTGCATGGTCGCAAGTCCAATACGCAACATCGCGCCACAACTTCTCTGCCACAATTGCTTGCCCACCCGTGTACCTTGCATGGTAGTCTGTTCTGTCATGCGTTGAATTTGCAAAGCAAGTTGAATAGTCGCAACACTAGTACATGCAAAGCCTCGCTTGTCCAATAGTCGTAAAGCAGTTTGAATAGTCTGAAAGCAAGCTGAATACCCGCAAAGCAACTCCAATGGTGAAGAGCAACTTTGCTTCTCAACTTCCTTGGGAGTCGCTGTATCTGCAGAATGGTGCACTTTAGGAACCAGCCTGCTGTCAAAAGCTTGCCTCGGAGAGCACTTATTCGCGTACGGATCTAGGGGTTGCGGACTGTAGATGCGGTTTTTTCATCTGTCGTTTTCCTCCTGTCCTGTGGAATCAATCTAGGGACCTGAAGCATGTCCAACACAATAGCTGACTAACAAGCTCTCATCGTAGACGCTAGGAAAACATGTTCCACATCCATCAGAAACAGCCCAAGAAAAAAGTCATCCGCCTCATCTGCATTCACATATCTGCTACAATAAATTACATATACATGCAGCTCTCCCACAGTTCTCCAAGTTTTACAAGTACAAGCATACCATTGGATGCCAATCCACATCCATCAGAAACAGCCTAAGAAAGGAGTCATCTGCCTCATCTGTATTCACACATCTGCTACAATAAATTACATATACATGCGGCTCTCCCACAGTTCTCCAAGTTTTACAAGTTAGTACAAGCATACCATTGGATGCCAATCCCAGACATAAAACATAACATGACAATCTACGTTAAATCTTTCAAACAATCAAGTTGTTGGCAATTGCCATTAGCAAATGTACCGTATCTCGCTGCACGTCGTTTCAACTTGGCATACCCACATGGACAACTCTGTCTTATTTTTCAACATTCAATAAGAAATGTAACAACTTCATACAACTGATCTACAAACCCAGACGCCATTGTGTACCATACCCCACCCCGGGGCCGACCTCCAGGGGACCCGCCAGGGCCCCCTACTATTTGTCACAGCACTGATTCTGAATAGCCACATAGGTTGACTATGTTACACCCACCGACTAGAATGCCTGGTTCCGGAGCTGATTCTGATGTCTGAATAGCCACATTGGTTGATTATGTTACACCTGCCGACAAGGAGGGGCGGCCTATGGGCCACCTAGAGGAGGCATCCATGCCTGACCAGGGCACTGCTATTCAGCAGGGTATTCTGTAAGAGGCCAAAAGTGCTTTATCACGTAGTTACCTAAGTATTTTGGGGGTGCTATGTTAGAGTCTTTGGGGGCTGCTCCTCTAGGGGGGCCGAACGCTGCCGGTAGCACCCCAAAGGCTATGCTCAGACATTTCTCGAACTCTGAGACTTGGAAGAAGTCCTCAAGCCCCTCGTGCGTAACATTCGACTGGCTCGTACCTAAGCAGATATATCAGAGATCAAGTATGATATACAACCGAGCGTTCTTCCGGTTCTGGTTGAGTTGGCATATGTGCCTGTGGCGACGCAGGCGGAGACAAGAGTCTAGAAGCTACCTTCGCTCGATGATTGTGATGTTTCCTGGTGTGCGACATCACGCCCCAAGAGCTTCGAGTCACCGCAGGATTCTTATAACACTTCATAACCCTCGGGTCACCGCAGGATTCCCAGCGAATATATCATAACAAGCGGCGATCCCCACTCTTACCTGCGATAATTGACTTATGGCGGAGCATAATCATGGACACAATTGTCATGTTGCGCCAGATGGTGCCCCATAGCATGATGAAGTACACGCGTTGGCTGAAGAAGCGAGTTACGGAGACCTCTGCCTCTCCACCCCACCCACCCCATCGAACGAGGGCATCTCTCCAATTTAGAGGGTGAATGCGCTTCTCTTTGCCTTGTTCTTTCGCCATTGCGTCAAAGCCAGGTGCAGCACGTGCCCAATAAAAACAGGCAGGAAAAAAAGATAGGGAATAATTTACGGGACCTGTGCACAACGCAGATCAGTTTGTTAATAGAAAGAAAGAAAGATAAACGCCAAGTCGGCGTGGCTTTAGGAATAGGAGTCTGGCTGATAATGGAAAGAGCTCGAGGCGGCTCGAGGGCAGTTTGAACGAGAAATATAACATAGAAGCAGTACGTCTGACAGGAATCGAAAGGCGAATGTAAGTAACGGTTAGTCATGGCCAGCTCAGCAATTCGTCACCACAGCTCGGCAATTCGTATGTTAGTCACAGGGGCATATAGGTTGTACCCAGAGATTTATCTCTGGTTGTACCCCTAATACCCCGGGGTATTAGGGGTACTAGCATCTGAGCCCGTCGTACCGACGGGCTGACCCCCGTGGCCACGTCAGCAACAGGTCTCGGAAAATCGAGATCCGAGACTCGCTGCCACCTGGGCGACAGGTCGGCAAGATATGGAACCAAACCCCCAAGCGGCTAGGCCAAAAGGGGTCGACCACGCGCCGGGCACGCGCTAAATCCTGCACAACGCGCTACCAGTATATACTAGGGCAGTGTGCCCGTCGTACCGACGGCAGGCCCCCTCCCTCAATGGATTGACTTTTTGAGGGTCACCCACCCAATCATTTCCATCCCCATTCACATTAGGTGGCTTGTCATCGTGTACTATTGCCATGATCATCCCCATCACACGGACACTTGATTCCCAGATGGCTACAACTAACACTCATGCATGCAACACCATTACCAACCACCCCCATGCATGTATGCTCCCCCCCCCCCCCCCCCCCCCCCCCCCCCCCCTATCCCAAGAGCAACTTGATTCCTGCAAAACGAACACAGCGTTGTAGGGTCCAATGCGATGCCTTTCAGATTTACCCGAATTGAGAGAGCAAGTGGAAATAGCATCCAGGCAGCATGTTGGGCGCAGCATCTCGCGAGCTTACACTTCCCACCCCACGCACTGAAGAACCCAAGAGTCGCTCGGTTCCTACAGAGCACACACATCGCTGCATGAATAAATGCGATGCCCATCAGGTATCAGCTATGCCCGCAGTGGAATTAAAGGGTAGGGGGGAAAAGCAGGGAGCAACTGTTACTCAGAGCTGCGGGAACACTCTGCAAACAGCGCGAAATCGTGTAGCATTGATGCCGGTAGCGAGTAGAAGCAGCTGTCAGTCAGAGCTCCGGGAACAATCTGCATACCGTGCAAAATTGCTTAGCGCTGATCAGGGTACTTCAATTGGCCAATTTGACCAGCGCTATAGCGCACTGGAGAAAAAAAACTGCGCTATAAGCGCAAAGGCAAAAAAAAGCGCTTTCCAAAAGCCTAAAAAAAAAGCGCTACACAAAAAAAAACTGCGCTTTAAGCGCGCAACCGTTATTTTTCAGCGCTTTTCTCGTGCTGCTGGTGAGCAGAGGCGAACAGCAGAGGCGACAGGCGAGTAGAGCAGGAAGGAGGAGGCGGAAACGAAGAGAGAGAGGAGGAGCAGGAGGAGTAGAGTGAAAAGGAGGTGGCGGAGGAGAAGTGAGGAGCGAGGACTCCGACTTGGCGACTGGGCGACGAAGAGTCGAGGACAAGGACTGCACAAGGGGGAAAGGAAAAGTTTAGACACTTGATGTCAGCGCCGGCGTTTCCAGGGATTCGGCAGGTCACAACTCAACAAGCTGAAAGAGTACTCGACTCGTCGATTCAGACGCAATCGAACTTACGTGTGGTGGGTTAGAAGGAGCCCATCAGACTTGAGCAGTTAGCTGTGACGACATGGCAACAGATGAGCAGCAGATGAGCAGGGGCGAGGAACGGAAGCGTTGAATAAGCCCAGAGATAGGATTTTGACGTAACCGCACTCTGCCGGGTGTTGGATTTAAGAGTCCAGAATACGGTTGTTTCCGTTAGCGTTCAAATTGCACGGTCGACGGCTCGCCGCGTGCTGCTACAGTGCTACCTAGTCAGGATGGCTGCCTGTCACACTATTTGAATCCCACCCCTTAAGTCACTCAGTCAGTCACTCAATGAGTCAGTGACTGTCACTCAAAAAAATGAGAAAGCACAGAGGGGGACTGCGGTTTCAGCGCTTTCTGTGAGAGACTGAAAAGAGGAAAGCGCACTGGTGTTCAAAAAGACAGCGCGCTAAGCGCACAGGGGTTGCGAAAATCTGCGCTATAGCGCGCAAGGGTGTCAAAAAGTCAGCGCTCAAAAGCGCAAAAGCGCGCGCTTTGAAGTACCCTGGCGCTGATGCCGTCAGCGAGTAGAAGCAGCTGTTAGTTAGATCTCCGGGAACAATCGCATACAGCGCAGAATTGTTAGGTATTGATGCCGGCAGAGAGTTGAAGGGCACGCACTCCCGCCCATTGGCTGCCATAAGGGCACCCAGTTAGAGCTTTGTTCTTGTTGCGAGTGACAAAACCTGCTTGGGTAAGGAATCAGAGCCCTCATTGTGGCGTGGTCAAGACATTTTCAGATAGCGGAGCCCAGAGATAGCGCTAAGCGCAGAGGCAAGGAATTGGAGAGGCAAGAAAGCGCAGTGGCTAGGAAATGAGCTTCGTCATGGACTGAGTTTGAAAAATGAGCGAGATTAAAAATTGACGGGTGTGATGAAAATCGAGGTTTCCGGGGTGGAAATGTGCCAGATCAGCAATCAACGACTGAGGCGAAAATGAGCCAGATCAGCAGGAAAATGCTTGCCAGATAAGCGGAACCACTGCCAGTTAAGCCCTGAGCCCCGGACGGACGCACACACAACTAAACTTTAGTAGTATAGATAAAGTTGGGCGTGCAGGGTTTAGCGTGTGCCCGGCTCGTATTGGACCCCTTTTGGCCTAGCCACTTGGGGCTTTGGTTCCATATCTTGCTGACCTGTCGCCCAGGTGGCAGCGAGTCTCGGATCTCGATTTTCTGAGACCTGTCGCTGACGTGGCCACGGGGGTCTTCCCGTCGGTTCGCCGGGCTCAGATCTGATGCTAGTCTTATTATATAAAGTAGGGCGTGGAGGTTTTTCAGGGTTCCCCGATCTCAATTCTCCATATCTTGCCGACCTGTCGCCCAGGTGGCCCGAATCCTGGATCTTGATTTCTCGGGCACCACAGGAACGACCTTCCTGACCTCTGATAAATGCATCTGACCTGTCATTCCTCCTCGAACACCTGCTCCGTCCATTTCCGTTCGAATAACCGAATTTTCCTGCGCACTTCTGCTGTTTTCGGTGCTCGCTGCCTATATCGCCCTATATTCAACGGTGTAACCTCCCTTTGTCTGCCTAAACTCTTTCCCACAAATTTCCCTGCCCCTGTCAATAACTTCGCAGCTCCCCCCCTCGCAGTATTCCCTTCTCCTTCTCTTGGGCTCGCACTCTTGCCAGCTCGATGGCTGCCTTTGGCTGACGTGGCTAGGGGAGCCGTTCCGGAGTCGTTTCGGAGTTACCCGTTATGGAGTTTGGTTTCGGATCTCGATTTTCCGACACCTGTTGCTGACGTGGCCACGGGGGTGGTCCGCCCGTCGGTACGACGGGCTCAGATGCTAGTCTTATTATATAAAGTAGCATGATAGTAGGTTGTCAGGGGTTTAGCCGCTTTTGGCCCAGGCAGTTGGGCTTTTGGTTCCTTGGTTTCGGATCTCGATTTTCCACAAGCCACAAGGAACGATTGCCACAAGGAACGATTGCCTCCTGCCGTCCACCCACCCGCGCCCGTCCAAGGTTAGCGGGTGGCCCTGCGACCTGTTCACCCCCTGCGCCAGGGTACTACTTATGGCCAAATTGACCAGCGCTTAAGCGCACAGGCAAAAAATAAAACTGTGCGGTGAGCGCACAGCCCAAAAATAAAACTGCGCGGTGAAAAAAAGCGCTCCTCAAAACAAAAAAATGCGCTTTCTTCACTCTTCTGGTAAAAACAATTCTGCGCTTTTTTGTGCGCTATTTTGTGCGCTTTGGAGTAGAGGGCTGGAACGATCGGATCAGGAGTTTAGGATAGCGCGTAGTAGGCAGAAACGACCCGAGAAACTGCGTCGAATCGCATAGGCTGACGCTCGGTTCACGGTATACCAGACAGTTAAGCCGACTATGGGATATCAAACGAGAGCAAATGAGCAAAAGGCGAGTGCAAACAAGGAACGTGGAACGGGAGGCCAGAGGGCACTCATCATGAGGAGGAGGAGCGCGGAGGAGGAGCGAGGAGGAGCAGCAGGCGATGGAGGAGCACTCGGGGAAGACGACAGATCGCTAAATGCGTACGAGCGCAGCGGAATGCACGCGGAACGTACGCGGGGTCCGCGATTAGTCATAGTCCTTTAATGACCTGGCACTTCTGACTCTAGCGGGAAGCCCTATACCCGCGTTGCATGTAGCTCAGAATCCCGAGACATTTCGCCTACATTTCGCCAAGGCGGATTGTAGTCGAAATGTCTCAGACTTCTGAGATATTTCGACGGCATCTCGCCACGCACGGCGGCTTGTGCACGGTAATGAGGCGAAATGTTCGGTCTTCTGAGACATTTCGCCTGTACTTCGAATGCAGGGCCGTTTGGGCACGGTGGTCGGAGGGGTCACTTTTTCATGAATATTTTCCAGGAGCATTTCTCAATTACATCAGGAGTCGAGAAGATAGATTACTGTTATAGACCGGTTCTCCCGGTCCAGCTAGAGTGTCCTAGTGCGCCAGCCCCCCTGTCTGGAAGCTTCCGTAGTAGTGCCTCTGCCCGATAGGGCCAGCACCTAGCAGCGGCAGTACCCTGAGGTACTGTCGCTTTTCCCTTCTTATACCTGCCATGTCGCCTGACATGCTATCACGATTGGAAGCACACGCCCTAGTCCATTCCCTGTGAGAGTGCTCAAGACATATCGCTCCGGAAAACTAAAGGTTATCGCTCATCAACGCCGCAACTTGTTCCACTGCAACAGACTTGAGCGCATCAAGCCTGTTACCCTGTCCGTAGATCCCAAGCTCCCGCGCACCTGCAGTGCCTTCTACAGTTGCCGCCGCAACAACCCAAGGAAAAGGATCTCAGGTGCAGAATCTCCTCTGATTGCTAGGCACCCCGCTGGAACACCAGCCCCCCCCCCCCCCCCCCCCCCCCCCCCCCACTGCGTCTACCCATCAGTCCCCCTCTCCTACCCTCCCACCATCTCCTTACCCCCGTCGGCCCCGCAAGCCAAATCTCCTGCCCCCCGCCCCCCCCCCCCCCCCCCCCCCTCGCTCCCTCCCACTCCTTCCCGTCTACTTCCCGTCAACTACTTCCTGTAGAAGATCTCCATTTCCTCCTAACCCAAGACTTCTCCGTTCTCTTGCCCATTTCGTCTCATCCGCAGATCTCCAAATCCCATTTCAACCAAGACATCACGCACGATGCGACGAAACACTCCATACGATGGTAAGGGTGGTTACGATATCTTCACAACCTGGTAAGCAGATCTTGTAGCCCCCCTCCTCGAAAAGTCTTCGGACTTCTCAGTTATCGATGGCGATCTAGACTATGAACCCATTGATGAACCCTCCAATGGTTACCATTACCCTAGGGACAGCAGAATCACACCTGTATCCAATTATCTGGCTATGGACCACATTCTGCGAAACTGCACATCCCCCCTTGCTGCAAAGCTAGACGCGTATACTAACAATGCCGCTAAAGCTTTGCGCTACAAAAGAAACATTTGCTTGGGGCCAAGGTTTCACCTTACTGCCCCACTTCTACAAGGGCGTAAACCCCTATTACGACTCCTACACAACTCTAACTCCCCCCTTCTACGACTACTATCCAGCCTCCGCCCATGATGCTGCTCTCCCCCCCTCTATCCCTGTCCACCAGCCACCTTCATCCCCGTCTGACGACGACGGCGACTCTACTGCTCCACCAACGCCAACCTCGGACGGGGGACAATCAGATCTCCGAGCCTTCGAGGATGCAGCAGCCGCCGCGGACTTGCTGCGTGGAGCCATCCCTATGCTCAATGCATGGGGAATCAACTACGAAGTTTCTGATCCAGTGCCACCTGAGCCCATGCCAGAAAACCCTCTTCAAGGTATGTGGCCACCTGCATCCCCCCAGTGCCTCATATGCTCAGGGTTTGGGCATACTGCATCCATTTGCCCAAACACCTCCCCCTTTGCTTCGAAAATCCACAACTGTGCTAACTGTGGGGGACTTAGGCACCATGAGGGACAATGCTCCAGTTCCCAGAGGCCCAGCAGCCCGTCACTCAGCCCTCACAAGAACAAGCTGACTGAACTCTGCATCAACTGCAATGGTAGAGGGCACTATGGAAAGCGATGCTTTTCGTCCACCAGGGTCCACCCTACCAGCAGGACCTGCGCAGACTGTGGTGTAACGGTACATAACCCTTCACGGGTACTCTGGCCGTCCAGCAAGGCATACGGGTACACCGTACCCGTAAGCCACAGGACGAACGCACATGATATATACAGTACCATACCCATGTACTGCCTCATTGCTCTCAACGCGCACGTTGAACACATAGACACGAGCATCTCGGGACGAACCCTTCTACTACTCCCACGAAGATGTTCAACCCAAGCTACTCAACATCCCATACCTCGTCGGTTACTAGTGGTGTGTTGCGGCGGGCTTACCGCAACACTTGTACCGCTTGCTGCAAGCCGCTTGCCGCACACCGTGCGGTAATAGGGGTGCAAGCAGGTTGTAAGCACGTATGTAACCTGCTTACAACAAGCAGGGCGCAAGCCCCAGCTTGTTGCAAGCTGTTTTGCTGCAAACCGGCTGCAAGCGCCCTGCTTGTTGCAAGCTAGCATGCTGCAAACTGGTTGCAAGCGCCCTGCTTGCTGCAAGCTGGTGTGCTGCAAGCGTCTTGTTTGAAGCAAGCTTGTTTGTTGCAAACGCGTTTGTTGCACACGGGTCTGCATCAAGTGGGTTGCAAGCCAGGTTCAGGTGAGTTGTAAGCGGATGTATTCTGGGTTGGATCTGGATTGTTACACCCGGGGTCCCGCCATTCGTTGTAGGATGTGCTTGTGCATATGATGCTTTTGGCATCCTCTCCATATCAATTTGCAAGCGGTTGGGGCGTGAGTCGGAGCAATACTGTTACATACCCGGTTCACTGTCATACATGGACATCTTAAATTCTTCATTGCCAAGTACATAACTAACTTAGTATCACTCCTCTCCAAAACTGATTGCTACCACTACTTTAGTATGTACCCCTACTTGATGTGTGCTAAACAATAAATGGTCCTACACCCCTACTTAAATAAGTACCACTGGTGAGTGGCACTCACTCACTCCTCTCCATGTCTGACCAACTGAAACCAATAGATTAGTACCCCTACTTGAAGTCAGTGTGCTGAACAACAAAGCAAATGGGCCTACTACACCCCCACTTAACTAACTAAGCACCACAGGTCCGTCAGTGGCACTCACTCCTCTCCAAAACTGATCAGCTGAAAATACTAAGTTAGGTAACCCACTCATACCGTGCCAAGGTAGTACCTAAGTACCTAAGTTAGCTAAGTCCATCAAGCCCCACCAAGGACTCCTCCATCCTCTCCGCAGTTGTAGCCCTTCACACATATGTCAGTGATATTGTGCCAACCATAGGCGTTTCCCAAGGCCTCGACGTCAGCAAGCTCCTTCTCGACAAACTCCGCGTGTGAGATGCCCTTCACGTCCTTCATCCTCATGAATGGGTCAGCCAGCATGTTGCGAATCTGCGAGGGGCGATAAGTTGGTGTTTTTTATATTCTGTTATATTATAGCTATTAGTGGGGAGTGTTGTGTTGTGTGTGTGTGTGTGTGTGTGTGAGGGTGGGTGGGTGGGTGGGTGGGTGGGGGGGGGGGGGTAGTGAGGTGGGATGGTGGCAGAGTGAGTGGTGGAGTGAGTGGTGGGGAGTGTGTGGGTGGGTGGGTGGGTGAGTGGTTGTGAGTGAGGTGGGAAAGCCTAAACTAAGTAAGTTACAAGGTTCTTTTGTATGGGTGTGAGATGCCTTAAGTGTCCTCCCCCCTCACCAAGGGGTCAGCCGGCATGTTGCGAATCTGTGTAGCTGATAAGTATGAAAGATGTCAGATTATTTGTTGTGATGCAGCCAAAACAAACAAGGGAACACATTGATAATGCATAAGATGTCTACTAGACTTGTGTGGGCATGGTTGTATATTGTACACACTCAAACAATGAAGCAAAGCCTAGACTACCTAGTTAGGTAAGGTATCAATTGTATTACAACCATCATGCATATAGAATCATGCATGTATGCATCTCACTAGACTTGCATTCATGCACTTGCAGCCATGCACCTCGCCTTACATGCATGCACATGCAATGCACAAAGTACCCAGCACATACGCTTTAACAGCCACTCACACATGACATACATGCAAGCAAGTGAGGCTAGACCTTTATTTTCCAATGATTGTGGTGCACAAGTCCATGGTGCATGCTGAGGGTACATGCTCTGTCACACATGTGCCCAATATATGGTGTGCGGTATGGTTTAGGGTTGACTGCAATGAGGGTGAGAATTTCTGCACCCTTGCCTGTCTGTCTACCTTCGATACATGTTTCATTGTGCTGTCGATCAGTTATCCATTGAACACATGCTCCCTGAAACTCAAACTCCCACCTTGTTACTTACCTTACACATGTATTGTATTTGTATGCTCCATGCATGCTCCATGCATGCCCCAAGAGTATTGACAACGGCGGTCCGCCCTTGGCTTGGGAATAGTGGGCATCTATCTACCTTACGGATGGCCTACCATCTACCTTACGGATGGCCTAACTGCCCCTATGATGGATTCGAGTTTCAGCCTTCATATGATATTTGTTATCCATTTAATATCAATTTATTTTTGACATGTTTTGGTTCCGGGACAAGTTCAACCATGTTGAAGACTTGTTGAAGTTGAAGATCCCACACTCATTTTTAAATGCAATGGTGTCCCAGGCGAACTCTAAAGTTTGGCCTGAGGAATTCAACGGTGTCTCCACCTGTCTCCTCACACGCCTCAAGCTGTCACCAGCTGTCTTGTCACACGCCTCCAGCCTAATGTCTTCGGCAGTAACAAATTGATAGCATCATAATACCGGTTTCTACAACAAAACAAAATATGTGGTACATGCATCAATTCCAAACACCGGTTGACCATCACTCGGTAACAAGGCGCTAGCCTGTAAATCCAAGGTACTAGCAAGGTGGAGATACGGTATTTTTGGCCTAGTTGCCCATTGTCTCAGCCAGCAAACATTTTTGAAACATGAACATCTCTTTCAATGGCGAGATTGACCAGATTTGTTGTAAGGTTACAACCGATATATGCATATATCTAGCGAACAGATGGCTATGATTATTGACGGCCTCACTTAATGTTGTATGTTGTATGTTGCAATCAGCCTGCATACGTATGGTAAGCCCCAATCGTCGGTATTTAGGCAGACCTTTGAAATCGTTTGAATCAACTGGTTTGAATCAATGAACCCCTATCAAGCGGTTTTCCCCTTGAATCAGGGTACCTTGAAAACAGTTTGAATCAGTGATTCAATTCAAGCAGCTTATTCATTGAATCAGACTGAAGTCAATCAAGACAATATCAAACGGAATTCAAGGTGGTCGAAGATATTGCACTTCGAAATGTAGCTAAGCTCCCATATGTAGGCTGCCGAGAGGTAGGAAGCTTTGAATCCGAGGCGGGCGAGCGCCTAGCGATAACCGGCACAAATCCGTACCTTGTAGTACATTAGTTGTGCTTTCATTGGCTAGACAAAAATCTAGGGTGGGGTGTAGGTGCTAGCAAGATGATGGCTGTAATCTCAAGTGTCACAACTGGCTATGTAACCAAGTTGAAGTCTGGCTATGTAACCAAGTTGAAGTCTGGCTACGTAACCAAGTTGAAGTCTGGCTATGTAACCAAGTTGAAGTCTGGCTATGTAACCAAGTTGAAGTTGAATGTAGGAGTTTGGAAACAGCCCAAGTAGGGTGTGTGTGCGTGTTTAAGTACTCGCACTTTGGACAATGGTAGGAAAGAAACTTTTACAAGAAAGGAAACAAATATAATGCCAGAAAACAAATTGGTATCATATATTTAATTTTCCTGCTGAGGACGGCTTAGCTGGCTCGAAGCTACACAACAACCTAATATACAGAGAGACAGCCTAATGGAGCTGGCTGGAAGCTATACAACCTGGCACACAAAGTGAAAGTCTTATGGAGCTGGCTGGAAGCTGTACAACCTAATGGAGCTGGGTGGAAGCTTTACAACCTGCCACACAAGTGAAAGTCTAATGGAGCTGGCTGGAAGCTCTACAACCTAATGGAGCTGGCTAGAAGCTGTACAACCTAATGCAGCTGGCTGGAAGCTGTACAACCTAATGGATCTGGCTAGAAGCTGTACAACCTGTCACACAAAGTAAAAGTCTATTGAAGCTGGCTGGAAGTTCTACAACCTAAGGAGCTAGCTGGAAGCTGTACAACCCATGGCTGGAAGCTGTACAACCTAATGGAGCTGGCTGGAAGTTAGGTCTAATTCAGGAGTCGGGAAAGTATTCATCGTTGTGGGTATCGCACAATTGATGAATACAATACAGTGCTCTCGTGGGTATCGCACAAGAAGGCTGTATATTGTCAACTACCAGGCCCGGCTATTGTACAAGGTGGTGGAAGGGATAATAGGCCTATCTACTGCTGTGCTTGAAATTTCAAATTAAATTTTTGGGTTTTTTGTATGAGGGTTTAAAGGTACTGCCTGTCCTGGTCAACAAGGACAGGCAGTACCTTTAAACCCTCATAAACAAAACCCAAACTAAAGTCACCCTATGATTACTGCTCCATGCTACTATATATTCAGGGCACTAACATGCCTTAATATCCCATTGGCTAAGCTTGGCACCACATGATGGCAGCTTCCAGGCAGCTCCACTACTGCATATTCGTCCTTTACTTGCTCCCAACAGCCAGCATTCATGAATGACCTGCAAGGGAAAAACATTAGAATGAGTAAGATAATGCTGCTTAGAATGTGCTGCACTTATCATGTTGGTGACTTAAGTGTGTGCAGAGGGTGGTGGATGCATACATGGCTAAACGCATTGACCACCCATTTTGTAGCAAGCAGCCTCAAGGGCGCTTGTGCGGCTACATAAAGGGCAGGTGCAGCTAAGCCATATTTTTTATTACTGACATGCATTAATTAAGTTGTTACATGAGGGTGGTTCAGGCATACCATACAAGGCAAATCGCATCTCCCGCCCATTCTGTAGCAAGCAGCCTCAAGGGCGCTTATCGGGCTACAGTATGGGTAGGTTCAGCTAAGCCATATTATGATATTATTCATAAGTAACATGCATTAATTAAGTTGTTACATGAGGGTGGTTAAGGCATACCATACAAGGCAAATCGCATCTCCCGCCCATTCTGTAGCAAGCAGCCTCAAGGGCGCTTATCGGGCTACAGTATGGGTAGGTTCAGCTAAGCCATATTATGATATTATTGATAAGTAACATGCATTCATTAAGTTGTTACATGAGGGTGGTTCAGGCATGAAAACATAACTCACCACAACTTCTTGCCAAGTCCTAGTTTCGCTCCCCTCGAATCCTCCGAGCGAGCTGCTAGTGGAAACAGACATCAAAGTTAGTGAATGAGTGAGTGTTTCAAGTAGCTCAGTCCCCCCCCCCCCCCCCCCCCCCCCCCCCCCATCCCCCTCCCAACCCCCTTGTTCTATAGTGTTGCGTAGTGTTGTGTAGTGTTGTGTAGTGTTGTATAGTGTTGTGTACTGTTGTGTAGTGTAGTGTAGTGTACTGTTGTGTTTTGTCGTGTACGGGTCCCATCAGCTGCAGCACATTTTTACCAAAGGCCAACTGCCCACCTAGGGATCTGCCCAGAAGCTGCAGCATATTTTGTGTGGATCCAACTCTTACCCCCCACCCCGCCCACCCACCCCCCACCCCACCCCCAACCCCTGTAGATAGCGCACCTGCATATCCTTGGGCATAATGGTTACCCGCTTGGCATGTATAGCCGCCAGATTAGTGTTCTCGAAGAGGCCCACCAAGTAGGCCTCTGTCGCTTCCTGAAGGGCCAAATTTGCCCCTGCTTGGATTCTGTAATTTCCGAAATCTTGTACAATTTGTCGAACTAGCCTCGTGTAACTACGAGGAGCAGCTTGCACTAACGAGGCAACGATCACAAGGCCAAGATGCAGTTGGCGACCAGGGCTGCTCACCGATGCATGTATGCCTTGTGATCGTTGCCTCGTTAGTAGTTGTCTCCAGTCGAAGTGAAGAAAAAAAGAGGAAGAGGAGGATCGTAGCGTAGCGTTCAGAATGCGAGTTTACAATCTGGTGGCTCGAATTGCACTTGGCCGGTTCAGTTTGTGGGTTCAGGGGTTTGGCGTGCGTGGGCTCCGTTGCCAGGGATCTTCTACTGGGCGCGGGGACAGCTGAGAGCCGGACAGGAGTACGGTACACGGTTGCTTGGAACAACAGTCCAGCTAGCACTACAACAGTTCGCGTCCCGGATTTATTGGAACAGGGAAGAGAGGAACCAACGGTGAAGGGCCAGCAAGGGTAGGAAAAGGAAATTTACGGTTAGCACAAGGGTCTATATTGCTTATTAACCGTAGGTATTTCGGCCCAATTTCAGCAGTGAATACAACTGCATTATTTAATGAATAACTATTCAAATCTTTGCATACCGTACTTCCTTTAAGTTACATAGACTTAGATATGAATAAGGGATGCTTTGGAATATATGTCAAAGAGGTCATCAATGTAATAAAACATGTTTATAACATAACCCCATAGACTATCCTACAGTAGGAAAATGGTCCCTGAACTTGTCAGGTACCCATATGGGATCAGTCCGATTCAGGAAAACCAAATATCAGAAGCAGATTCGAAGGAACGAGGAAGTTCTGAGTTCAAATCAGTAGTTACCGATCTGCGCTGTTTAAACCGTAACCAGTTGAGATCCTGAACCCCATAGACTATCCTACAGTAGGAAAATGGTCCCTGAACTTGTCAGGTACCTATATGTGATCAGTCCGATTCAGGAAAACCAAAGATCAGAAGTGACAGAGTTCAGGGGACGTGAGGAGACCAGGAACGAAGTGTTTAGACAACTGGACAGTTAAAAGAGCCGAGGGACGCCTCTTGAGAGAGGAGTCCTGACGGCAAACCCCAAAACCCTTAGGTTACGGGAAAGGACAGACGCGATAGGTTGCGTAGCCAATAGGCCAGGTAGAACCAATGAACAGCTAAAGCTGACACTCCACCTGTTCTAACTGTCAAGAAAATTATACCTTCAAACCTTTAACAATAAACTTCGAAAAAGAAATCTGAAACTCAAAAGCAAGCAGAAAATAAATCTAATAGAGAGAGACATCCTCAAGGGCGACACCGATACTTCCAATATCATTCTAAGATTTAACCAACCTAAATGTTCATCTAAGGAGGGGAAAGAGCGCAGAATAGTACCACACTCCACCTAACTGAAGCAAACTCTATTTACGCCAATCAGGGCTAAAAGAGGTAAAACAGTTACTCAGACCTTGCAGGCTCCATCCTTGGACCGCAGGTGTAACAATCCCAAAACCAGGTGCAATTTCTACCCAAAAGAGGGGAAATCAAACAAAAATAATAATAATTCCAAACAGATCTACCAGCGAGGTAGTCATGACCAGAGACTCGAGGTAAAATCAACCCCCAAAATCTAGTGCGACAGGTCTATACAAACTACATACCCATTCACCATCGCTACAGGATTGGAGTCGTACAACACTCGAGGTGAAGCAAGGGGCAGTAGACCTGAAGCAAATTAATATTCTGAAATCACCGCAGGTGGGCATCGAAACCCGCGACTCCCGCACAGAGCACAAACCTGAACTGCAGAAAAATCACTGTAAATCAATAAACCTAGGGCGAAGCTTGTACTTGACCAAACCAAGCATACCATTCATACTCCAAAAAACCTCTGCGGGGAGAGGCTTAGTGAAAGTATCAGCCAACTGCAAGGAGGTATGCACCTTAGTAACACCGATGCGCTGGCTTAGAACCAAATCCTTGATGTAGTGATGCATTATATCTATGTGTTTAGCCTTGCTTTCAAGCTTGTAGTCCTCTGTCCAGGACAGAGCTACCGTGGCATCACATTTGATAGTAATCAAGTGAACAGGCAATCCCAGGTCTACCCTAAGATGCTTGAGCCACTGAACTTCCCTCGCACAACCAGCCAAAGCTTGATACTCAGCTTCCCCAGTACTAACTGCAGGGGTGATTTGTCGCTTGGGTACCCAATTGACAATTCCACCAGAAGCTAGAAAAGCAAGACCAGTTTGAGATCTCCTGTCCTCCGGATCCTCACCAAAAGATGCATCACTGTAAGCAAGGAGCTCAAATTTTGGGTCATGAGTGTAGGCAATACCAATATAAGTATGCTTGCGAAGGTACACCAGAACCCTCAGAGCTGCATTCCAGTGAGCCTGAGTAGGTGCTGCTGTGAATCTAGAAAGTTGACTAACAGCAAAAGCAATATCAGGTCTTGTGCACGTGGACAAGTAGATGAGGCTACCAACCAGAGATGCGTACAAAGTGTTGTTAGGTTGAACAGGACTGCCAATGGCATGAACTGTAACTGACTTAGACACCATGGGCACCTCAGACGTAGCCTTCAACTTCTCTTCCCCTGCATTAAGCTTGAACCGCTCAACCATCCCATTAATAGCATTATGCTGACTGAGTACAATCTTCACACACCGCCCCTCATCATCAAGGGTAACATTACAGTCCAAAGAGAGGAACTGTTCAGGTACTCCCATTTCTGTAATAACCCACCCGTTATTACGCAAGATGGTAATAAGTGCATCATAGAGCACGAGCTCATCAACAGCAATCCAAAAGTCGTCGACATATGTCAGGACCCAGACACAGGCCATCAGCATCCAGGCGCACAAAAAGTGCTGGATCAGAGAGCGTCGGTCGGAAACCTGCAAGGCGAAGAACCTGCAGGACATTGTCATGCCAAGCTCTAGGGGCCTGCTTCAATCCATACAAGCTCTTCACAATGCGACAAACCAGGGGTTTTCCATTAGGCCCAACCTTGATGAAGCCGTCAGGCTGCCTCAAGTACAATTTGAGGTTGGGATCTATCACTCCATGAAGGAATGCAGTCTTCACATCAATTTGCCTGGAGAACATCTTACGATGAACAACACCTGCAAGTAACACCCTCAAAGTCGCTTTAGAGGTGACCGGAGCAAAAGTCTGGTCGTACTCAATACCAGGACGCTGCATGTAACCTCTAGCCACAAAACGCGCTTTGTAGCGCTCCACTCTTCCATCCTTACCCAACTTTTTAGTAAATAACCATCTGGCAGACATAAGTCTGTACTCATCCCCAGGATGAGGCTCCAGAATCCAAGTACCATGACCCTCGAGGGAAGCGATTTCATCTCTCATTGCTAGCTGCCACTCTTCCCTCTCAGGGTTATCGAGCGCTATAGCTTGAGCATAAGAAAGCTCACACTGGATGGAGATAAAAGCAGCACCAACTGGTTCTGGTACCTCTTCTGCAGAACCATCAACAGACGGGGATGGAGGGGATCGCTCCACCTCATCAGAAGTATCACCAGCAATAGAAGGAGAAGGGGAAGGAACTAAAACATCAGGAACCGTAACATCTGGCACTGAAGGGTATCGCTTCAATACCGATTCATCTAATAAACCAAACTCAAGAACCTCCCCACGCATCCTCCCACTTGATCTAACTCCAAGAGCAGAAGGAAGAGGGGGTGGACGAGGCTCCCGAGGTGTAACCTTTGAGAGCAGTGATTGTATCACTCTCCCAGGAGGTAGCTCTGGACGTCGAACGTCCGGCGCATCTCCCACATCACCTAACCCAATCCAACCTGGGGCTGGCATGCTCATAGCAGACGCTAGAGTAGAATCACTGGCTGTATCACTAGAGTCAACATTACCTAAGTCACTAGGCAGTTGCTCATCCCGAGCAATAGGAAGCTGCAGAACCTCAGGCTCGAATAATGGGTTACCACTAACAAGGAAAGGAGTCTCTACAATTTTATCTAGGCCGCTAGCTCCACCTTCTCCCCTTAAATCACTAACAGCCAGGACAGAGGGTGGGAGGATAGAGAATGGAAGGCAGCGAGTCGGAATAATTTCCGCAGTCTTAGTGTCAGGCACAAAAACAGGGGAGACATTGGGGGCAGCAGCCTGCCGAGAACGTAGGTTCATATGGAAAACTGCTCCCACATCTGTTTCCATCTGCCCTGAGTCCTGTAGAAAGATATTCTAATGCTGCCGGTTCAGTACGCCCCTCAGTGACGGCCAAGGGAGAGCCAGAAGCAAAAGAACTCCCATCATACACCAATTGCCCATCGACGGGCACTGGGCCAGTGCCCTCAAAAAAGGTCACGTCACGAGCCTCAATCACTTTGTGCAACTTTGGAATCCAGACCTGGTAGGCCTTCGACACCACACTATACCCCACCAGTCTACCCTGGATACTCTTAGGATCTAATTTCCCCCGCTTCTTCCCATCTAGTAGGGTTACATAGGCTATACACCCAAAGACGCGGAGGTGGGACACCTCGGGGACGCGCTGATAGAAAAGCTCATACGGAGTCTTTCCATCTTTCGTCTTTGTGGGTAACCGATTTCGAAGGTACGAAGCAGTCAAGAAGGCATAGGGCCAGAAACCCTTGCTCATCCCTGATTCTATCAGCATCGTACGAGCCATAGCAGCAACTACCCCATTGAACCTCTCAGCAACCCCGTTTTGCTGTGGGCAATACACGCTACTATGTTCGTACGTCGCATTTACCTCATGAAGCCAGTCAACAAACCATTTGACCAAAAACTCTTTTGCTTGGTCCCCCCTAAGCGTTCGAAATGCTACCCCTAAAAGTTCCGCACTCCACTTCTTAATCGTAAATTGGATCTGCCATGCAGCATCCGATTTCAGTCTAATCGGAATAACCGCACTCCACCCAGAAAAATCATCAACTATGACAAGAAGATAAAGTTCCCCTCTCAACCCAGCACTGAACGGCCCCATGATATCAATATGTATCAATTCGAGCGGCGCGTGAGTATTCCTAGTACGATTTGGGTATGGTTTGCGTATGGCCTTACCCAAACAACATGCATCACAAGGGTCATGTGAGAACTTTTGAAGTGCAGCCCTGGTAAAGTTGGGTCCGCCAGTAACAGTGCCGGAGTGCAACAACATGTGCAAAGCAGGTTGACCAGGATGGCCATATCTGCGGTGCCATAGCTTCGCACTGTCACGACAAGTAACTGTAGGATCGCCTTGGCCAGGAGTAGCAGTTTCAGCAGAAAACGCCGCAGGAGAGGGTCGAACTCGCGACGCCCGCGGATGAGAATCACGGATAGGGCAATGTACCGATTCGAAGTGGTAAACACCAGATGTGGTGGCTGAAACAGTCCAAAGAGTTCTAGACCCTCTGGTGGCAATACAACGATCTGCATCAAAACTAATGATACAACCCTGGGACCTAGCCGTAGCATTTACACTGAGAAGGTTAACAGGACAATTAGGTATGTAGAGCACATTGTCTATGGTAATGGGGGCCTCAAGCCACTCATTACATAGTTCAATGGTTCCAATACCAACTGCCTGCTGAACAACACCATCTCCAAATCTAACAGAGGGGCAATTTGCCTGATATCTGATGGATTTAAAGAGGGTGACGTCCCCAGTCAAACTCCGACTAGCCCCACTGTCTAAGTACCAGGTAGCTTCGACACAATCATCAGCCTGAGCAGGCGCCCAGGCTGTTTCAACACTAATGAGAACGGGTAAGGGGGGGTTTGCATCTCACTTCTTTGCAAGTAGAGCCATCTGAGCCATCAATACGGTATATTCAGCACGGCTGACTGGTGCAGCTCCTCCTCCACCTCGTGGTGGTGGCTTCTTCTGACCGCCACGACCTCCACGAGCAGCACCACGAGGGCGAAGCTTCGGGAACTGCGTCCAGCAAGTTTCCGAAGCGTGTCCAGGGCGAGGGCAGTAGATGCACTGCGGCACTCCACTGCCCTGAGGTAATCCTGCAGCAGCCATTGCTGGCAAAGGGGAGGGTAGGTGAGTGGGGGTTGATTTGACCCATGGTGGGTAGTGAGGGTGATTAGACAGCAGCCTCTGGTTTGCTGTGTCTATGGACTCATAACGATATTGCACTTCAGCAAACGTGATCTGATTCTCAACAAACTCAGGACCACTGAACATGGTCAGCAAACCAGAAAATCGAGGATGAGATGCACCAGCGATCGCGATCTCAATACATTGAAATTCGGAAACTGTTGTACCCGATTTGAGTAGCATGAGTGCCAACCTTTTCACCCTATTGAAATAGGTTGTAGGGGATTCAGAGTAGGTCATCTGAAACGCCCTCAAATCAGCTACCAGTTTCGGTCCCAATCTACGAGCATGCTGCACTGCCCACGACTCCACCTCATCATAGATCTCCTGACAAGAACCATAGTGCCTAAAGACCTCCTGTAACTCCTTGCTCATTGTGAGTAACATGTAGGAAAAAGCCTTTTCCTCATTGCTAACCCACACATCAGAGCCATCATGTTACCTAAGCCTGGCCTCAGCCCCATCTAGAGCCCTGATGGCCTCAGCATCAGAAACACGATCAGGAAAATGAAAGTCAACAGGAGGCAGGGGTGTCCTAGAAGCCTGCTTGAGGCGCTGCAATTTTGACATCTGCTGATTCAGTTCAACTCGGTACGCCTCTACATTCCTATCCATCTCTTCCTCCGTCAACGGAATCAAATCAGGGTCACCCCTCAAATCCCACTTGAGCACTGCACTCGCGGACATCTTACCCGCGAGGGGATTGACCCAAGAACGCCTGGCGGCATTCTCAGCATCAATCCCCGGTTCACCTCCACCTTCTTCACCAGCAATGCCTGTCACAGAAGAGACCTCAGACGAGTCCTCAGGGAGAGGCTCGTTCCTAGCTCGCTCCTCCAGATCGGCAGGAGTAGGCCTGCCGGAGCTTCCTGTAGGGCCGAAGGTCCTCATTGAAACAGAGCCACCGGCAGCGAGGACTCCAGCGGTCACAGACGATGCCGAAGGTCCGGCTCCTCCAGCGTGGGCAGAGCCCCTGGGCGGAGAAATAGAGCGATGAAATGGCCGGCCAGGGTTTACCCCGCCAGCGCGTGTCCACATTGACCGCATGGTTGAAGGCGCTCCCGCTTGTTGTCGGGAGGTCGATCCAGCCGTAACACGACGTTGTAGCCACTGTGCAACTGCAGGCACAGCGCTCGGGACAACATGGTTGCCAAGGTTCGCCAAACGTAACGCAGGAATGACATTGAACAGCCACTCCTCGTAATTCTCGTAGTCGAGTTTGGCGAGGTCCTTAATCATCGACAGGTTGACTGACGACATGATGCCGAGCTTCTCAACGTCCGCAGTGGCGTACGCTTTAGCGCAACTGATGAGACCTATAACCTGACAGAGTTCAGGGGACGTGAGGAGACCAGGAACGAAGTGTTTAGACAACTGGACAGTTAAAAGAGCCGAGGGACGCCTCTTGAGAGAGGAGTCCTGACGGCAAACCCCAAAACCCTTAGGTTACGGGAAAGGACAGACGCGATAGGTTGCGTAGCCAATAGGCCAGGTAGAACCAATGAACAGCTAAAGCTGACAAGAAGCAGATTCGAAGGAACGAGGAAGTTCTGAGTTCAAATCAGTAGTTACCGATCTGCGTTGTTTAAACCGTAACCAGTTGAGATCCTGAACCCCATAAACTATCCGACAGTAGGAAAATGGTCCCTGAACTTGTCAGGTGCCTATATGTGATCAGTCCGATTCAGGAAAACCAAAGATCAGAAGCAGATTCGAAGGAACGAGGAAGTTCTGAGTTTACATCAGTAGTTACCGATCTGCGCTGTTTAAACCGTAACCAGTTGAGATCCTGAACCCCATAAACTATCCTACAGTAGGAAAATGGTCCCTGAACTTGTCAGGTGCCTATATGTGATCAGTCCGATTCAGGAAAACCAAAGATCAGAAGCAGATTCGAAGGAACGAGGAAGTTCTGAGTTTAAATCAGTAGTTACCGATCTGCGCTGTTCGAAAGGCGCGGATCTGTAACCAGTTCTCTAAGCTCAGAACTTCCCCGTCCCTTCGAATCTGGTTATGACATTTTGTTTACCTGAATCTAATTTATCAGATATAGGTACCTAAGAAGTTTAGAAACCATTGTCGTAGTGTAGGATAGCCTACTGGCGTGCAGGGTCCCAATTGGTAGCTGTTCGAAAGGCGCGGATCTGTAACTAGTTCTCTAAGCTCAGAACTTCCCCGTCCCTTCGATTCTGGTTATGATATTTTGTTTTCCTGAATCGATATAATCATATATAGGTACCTAAGAAGTTTAGAAACCATTATCTAGGTGTAGGATAGCCTACTGGCGTGCAGGGTCCCAACTGGTCGCCGTTCGAAAGGCACGGATCTGTAACCAGTTCTCTAAGCTCAGAACTTCCTCGTCCCTTCGAATCTGGTTATGATCTTTTGTTTTCCTGAATCTAAATAATCATATATAGGTACATGAGAAGTTTAGAAACCATTATCATAGTGGAGGATAGCCTACTGGTGTGCAGGGGTCCCAACTGGTCGCTGTTCGAAAGGCGCGGATGTGTAACCAGTTCTCTAAGCTCAGAACTTCCTCGTCCCTTTGAATCTGGTTATGATCTTTTGTTTTCCAGAATCGGAATAATCATATTTGGGTACATGAGAAGTTTCGGGATCATTATCCCCCATTGTTCATCAGGTTGATTAGCATGACCCCCATCAGGGTTGTCTAGGTCCTGTGACGCAGATCCCGCATGCACCGCAGGCGCAGGCCCCGAGAATCCGATTCAAATATGGCGACCTGCTTCTCCGCCCATGCGCGTGCGGTTACGGCGGTGCTGGCATGCTGTACAGTTCAAACTGGTCAGCGCAATGGGTTAGCGCTTCAACTTAGCGGCTGTGCAAGCTTTTCACTGTTCACTGCGCGTCAATTGGTTCTCGACTCAGCGATATTCCTGCAGAATAGCGCACCATGCTGCCTGCTTTCCTTGAATTAACTTGGACTGATCTATTCATAGCTTCAGCCATTCCCGAATTGCTTCCTAGATCCGTCAATACCTACATGCGCGAGCACTTTGCTTCCGCGGCACTTTGCTTTGGGAATGGTTGTGCTTCAACTCAAGACTGTAGCGACCTTCTTCTCCGCCCACGCCGGCGCGTGCGGTGTTAAGGTACTGCATTTTTCGTTTCGTCAAGTGGTGCCTTACTTGACCAGAGTTGTGTCGCAGGCATTAAGGCAGCTGCAGCAAAATGACCTATCATGGAGCCGCAAGAGTTCCAATGCTCGAGGTGTGAAACAGGTGCGCAGTCAGATAGCGACATGCTGCCTGCTTTCCTTGAATTAACTTGGACTGAGCTTGCTTTCATAGCTTCAGCCATTCCCGAATTACTTCTGAGATCCGTCAATACCTACACGCGCGAAGCACTTTGCTTCCGCGGTACTTTGCTTTGGGAATTGTTGTGCTTCAACCCAAGACTGTAGCGACCTGCTTCTCCGCCCCCGCGCGTGCGGTTAAGGTACTGCGTTTTGCGTCTCGTCAAGTGGTGCCTTACTTGACCAGAATTTGTCTCGACTTGACTGACTTGCTTTTTCGAGTTGTTCCGCAGGCATTAAGGCAGCTGCAGCAAGTCGACCTATCGTCCAGCTCATCATGGAGCCGCAAGAGTTCCAATGCTCGAGGTGCAAAACAGGTGCGCATTCAGATAGCGAATTTGGTTTGAACCATGGCTGCTATTTGAAAGTCGGAAGAATGCGCATTGCTGCCAATGTATCTCAACCTAACGCTCACCAACGAACATTTGTCTGCAGGTCTCACTCTTGCGACTGGTCTCGCGTCAGAACGCCTGGATGCTGATGACCTTGAGGCTGAAGACGATGTCGTTGATGAACAAGAAGCACAGCATGCAGGAGTTTCGTCAATTCGTACCTGAGGAACTACTTCGTGGCCAACTGCACTTCCTTAGTAGCATATATATCTAGCTCTTCAATCACTAATTACTATCATGTTTAACTATCTAAGGATTCATTCATTATGGTGCTTTCAATTTCTGTAACAAAGATCGGAGAGTCCTGCTGTCCAAATATGCGCCTCAGTCTTCAGTGCTTGCATTGCTTTACGAAAAAACAGATCTATTTGAACATCATTTGAGTCATGTTTGAAACAACCAACCTTGTTTCAAACCTTTTTCAAGGGGCACGTTGATGACGGCTTGATTAAGATCTATTTGAACATGGTTTGAGTCATGTTTGAAACAACCAACCTTGTTTCAAACGGATCTCAATCGGTAGGTTTGATGGCCGACTGATTCAAAAAGGAAACAAAGATCGATTGAATCAAGGTTATCTCCGATTGAATCTAAGAATGAATCAAACGAACAATTCAAACAGGATTTTCTTGTTTCAAACGACCCTCAAAGAAGTACTAAATATCGACGATAGCAAGCCCGCTAAATGTATCCGGGCGGCATTCGAAAAGCAAGCGGGTTGCAAGCGTGTTTGCACACCCACTTGCTGCAGTTGAGTGATAGATAAGCAGTTTCCAAGGGGCTCGCAAGCGGGCATACAAGCCACTTGCAGCAAATGGCTTGTAGCAAGCGCTTGCAAGGGTCGCACTAGTCACCGACGCTAGGTAACAACCTACCTGTTCTGCTAGTCTACGCATATCATCATACACGTAAACATACATCACGTAGCCCGTCACTCTAGCATAACCCCCCCAAGCTGCTGTAAGCATCCTGAGCTGTTACATTGGTAGCGGAGCTGGTTTCGTTCCTAGGGACCTCACGCATACGCATACGCACACATACGAAATTTTTCCTTCCAATTATCGCACCAGCCAGTACATCCTGGCGGCTTTTCTGGAATTTGCTGCTTCTTCGAATTGCTGTCTGCACTGTCCTGTAGTTCCGCTTGCACGAAGCGCCTGTTCGGTTCTCGCGGTGGCTCTATCCTGTCAGGTTCAACCCGCCCTGTGCTGTGATTTTCCTGTCTTGCATGGGCGTTCTCCCCTAGCCTGCCCTGACCCTGCATGGCCTACGTCCTCGATTCTCAACGCCACGTCCTGGCCTTCTGGTCATAGCTTCTAAGCTACATTCGTGAGCTTTAACCTCGCGGTTGAGGTTCCATAGCGCAGCATCGGCTCCAGTTGACACCTGAGCCATACCTGCTTTAATTAACGAACATCACGAGTCTGTCCTGCTGCTCTCAGTGCTTGCTGCATCTTTCATTGGTGCTGTACACCTGTTATCTTGCTCATCCTGTCGCGCAATTCGATTCGTCGCTGTCGTTGCCTTTGCCTGTCCTGCGGTCCGGGTCTTTGCTGCGATAGTCTCCCTCATCGTATTCTGGACGAACTCGTCTTTACAGTTACGCTTGAGGCATTTTCAGCTCATTACGCTCGCAAAATGTACTAGTCACTGCACTCAGGGAAGTGACAATTTCGCTAAATGTAGGCGAAAGACACGATTTGCAGCGGAACTACAGAGAAATGTAGGCGTACAGTGGACGAAATGTCTTGGCTCACCTCAAACCAGCGATCCCGACAGACACCCAGAACTTTTCGTACACTGAAGCGTGACCCAATACTCCTCGATCGCACGTTAACTACTGAGTTATAATACGCGAAGAGCTATGCAACTTTTCTGTCGCTCGAGGGTCTGTTAGCAAACCTTTCGAGGGGTCATTCTCGCGAAACTGCAAAGCTCTGCCAGCGATTCCGAGATAGAATGAACAATCAGGCAACGAAGTACTAACGCGAACTACTCGTTGGTGAAATGCTTTCATTCGGGAAAATGGACACCTCAAGTCACCGATGTGCTTTCGCTGCATGCGTCCACCGGTGGCATGCGTCAAAAATGGCGCTGTTGTAGGGCGAAACCATGCCGATTTATCACTGTGATGAAAGCCTAAGTCACACTGAAATATTAGTGTGACTTGCGATGACGTGTCAGGGGCTCTTACTAATTTTGATAGATGTCTTCGCAGGGTGGACCTTTCACAGCCTTTCACGTGCATTTAGCCAAGGCGGATTGTACGCGGCATGGCGAAATGGCCGTACGATTAGAGCCTTTGCAATATGGCTAAGGTTAGCCACGCCAACCTTCTACCCTCTCGTACTCCTACCTCATATTCTTCCCTCCCTCGCCCAAAGCATGTGTTTTGTTGCTACTTGATATTTCTGGCGTCCTGCTTTATTGCCCTCCTTTCTTTCCAGCTTTCTTTTCAGTATTACTGCGCAACGCCCTCCTCCGCCTTCCGCGTGGACAAGCGCGAAGTAGTGCGTCAGATTGTTTTTGAAATTTGACAAATGCTCTGGTCCTATCTCCTACACAATTCCCTTACATCGGTGCCGCTAATTCTCGCAACCGATCCGTCTATGCTAGACCTGTGTAGGTTGTCAGTGCTGGAGGCATGGTATCTTGCAGCCAGCGGCCCTTGCGTTGTCAACTCCTTAACCAGGATGCCCGGTCGGCGCTGCTGTACTGCCACCGCATGAATAAGCTGCTAAAGTGCAGCATCTCGGCAGCCCACTCGACGTTGCTCTGTACACGGTCAAATATGGTGGTATGTGGAGTCTGCTGTTGCCAGGAGCATGACTTCAGCTTGGGATGGCAGCATGATTAGTTGGCACTGTGCAAAGTAGGATGCTGGGACAACTTGCTCCCAACTCTTATGTGAGTCATACTTCCACCTGTTCTCTCCTGGGCCTGAGTAGAGCTTTAAAGGACACGGGGCCTTACACTCTAGTTGATCACGCACTGCCCTGGCTGCATGGTGCCCTGAGCATGTATCAGGAGATCATGCTGGCAATTATCCCTTGACGACCCTGCATGATAGATGGTGGCAGAACTGTGTCTATTTGGCTGACGCACTAGACCCATGTCTATGGCATGCATCTTCACATTGGGTTCACTCCTAGTGGTTGTGGCAGTCTTGGCATGTTGCCTCTTGTGTTGTGGTGGATACTGGTCTCCTTGCTTTGCTGGGTGTTGGGTGACAGTCCAACCTTGTCTTTATGCCTCGGTCTTCCAGATCCATTCTGCATGGTAAACTCAGACAAGTGTGGACAATGCAAGGCTGGGGTAGGACCTGAGGTTCAGGTACCCTAAGCTTAAGGCAGGTTGGACTTCCAGGTGGATCTCCCTACCAATGCGCAAAAACAACACAAAGGGTGTCAATAAATGTAACTATGCCCGCCCCCCTTTTTTGCAGGGACCCATGCTCTGTCTGGTAGCGGTCTGAAGGTTGCTTGTAGTAGGGTTTCACAACAATTTGGCCTAGGGAATTCTGACTTGATCACATGCCTAAATAGTGTCCCACCTGCTTGCATGCCTCCTATTTGTGCATTCTGTCCTATAATGCCTGCCTTTCTGTCCTTCCCTCTCCTGGTGACCTGATTGTGTCTCTGACTATCTGGATTGTGACTGCTAAGCTTGGAGGTGCTGGCATAGAGTGTTCAGCCACATGAAAGTGGCTTGGTTTTGCTTCTGCTAGCTGTTGCCCTCATGAATACCTTGCTTTGTCAAGGGTCCCTGCTTGGCCATTGGTTGACAACAATACAAGGGGGCGTTTTAAAACTATCATCAATAGAATTAAGCGGTGCCACTTACTCCTTAACTCATGCCTGCATTCTGTATTTTGTCAGTGACCTATATCGTCCTCTGTCTTCCTCCTCCAGTTCTTGATGTTCACACTTGTCATCACATTGAGGCTTTGGACACCAACGTAGTGATATAAGCTTGTCTTGTAGGTGCGGTTCGCACAATTGTGTGGCATATGCGAAATTATGTCTTGAAAATTCACCTGCCTAGGTGGTGCCCCGTTTGCGTGCATCTGACTCCTAGTGTTTGTTGTCACTGATCTCTGCTGTCTCTGCCATCGTCCCCTCGTAATGACATCTTTTCACCTATGTCTCACTTCCTAGTATGCCCCTATCAATTGATCTCTAACGCATCCCCTTACTCTGCAAACGCTCCCACTGTCCCTGCCCCCTTACTTGCCATCCTCCCTGCCCTTCCATTTCTCTGTACCGCAGGCCTATGCCCCCACAATCCACCATCCTAAACCCCTATCCGTGCTCTCTGCCCTTCCTTGCTCTCTAACGCCGACCCTGCTCCTCTCATCAATTGGTCATCTTAGCCCTTTGCCATTATCTCTGCCCCTCCTTGCTCTCCTAACGGCTGGCCTGCTTCTGCTCTCAACTGTCCTCCTTGCCACCTTCCATTTCCCTTCTCCCATCTTTGCTCTCTAACGACCTGCCCTTCCTTGTTCATTTCATACAACACACCGAGTCCACGTCACTTGGCCCTTGCCATTATCCCTGCCCCTCTTTTGCTCTCTACAGCTTTCCCTTCTCTCTCACCTCACTGTCCATCTGCCCCCTCAGCTCATATCCCCTGCCCCCCCACTTTATTGCTCTCTAACGCCCTGCCTCTGGTGGCCTTGTTCATTGGCACTGTCCTCGTCCTGCCCACTTGCCTTTCCCTGCCCCTGTTTGCTCTCCAACGAAACCTCCCTGATTTTCCCCTGCTATATGGTCGTCCTTGCCCCTTTGGCCCTTTATCCCCACCCCTCTTTGCTCTCTAATGCCTTGCTTTTTCTTCTCTGCCAATTCACTGTCGTCCTGCCACCTTACCATTAATCTCTATCTCCTCCTCTGCTTTGACACCTCTTTACTCTCTAACTCCTGCTCTGCTCATCACTGTCCGTCCCCTGTCCCTTCATTACACATTTTATCCCTCCCTGCCCCTCTTTGGCTCTCAACGCCTGCCTCTTCTCCACTCTATACACTGCCCCGTACGTTCCTGCCCCCTTGCCATTATGCGCCTGTCCCCTTTTTACTCTCGTGTGTACAAACTGGCCTGGCAGGGATAATGGCGAAGGGGGCAGGACGACAGTGGATGAGCATAGCCAGGCAGGCGTTAGAGAGCAAAAGATTGGCAGGGAATAATGGCCCAATGGGCGGACGACATGATGACAGACAGAGCAGAAGCAGGTTTAAGAGCAAAGAGTGGGGGTCCGGGATGATGGCAGGGGCAGGAACTTAATGAGCAAGCAAAGCAAGGTGATAGAGAGCAGAGGGGGCCAGGGATATATGGGGCAAAGGCCAATACTACAGTGATCAGCGAAGCAGGCATGCTTGTAGAGATTAAAAATGGCAGGATAATGGCAAGGGCACTGCGACCGTGGATGAGCAGAGCGGCAGGCGTAGAGAGTAAAAAAAGGGGCAGGGATAATGTTCCAATTTGCAGGACGACAGTGATGAGCCAGAGCAGGGCCGGTTGGTTTAGAGAGCAAAGTCGGGGCACGTGGCATAATGATCACATAAATCTAGAAGAACGACAGTGATGTAGGTCAAGAAAAAAGCCAGGCGTTAGTAGCGAGCAAAAGAGGGGGCAGGGATATGGCGCGGGGCCAGGACGACAAGTGATGAGCAGAAGCACTGGCTGAGGCGTTAGAGATCAAAGAGGGGCCAGGGATAATGGCAAGGGGCAGGACGACGTGATTACCGAGCATGGCCTGGCGTTTGAGCGATGCCCCAAGAGCAGTTGTCGGTCAGCGGGATACTGGGCAATGGCCATTATCCCATGCTCTTTGGTTCCAAATGCATTCATTACTAGCCTGCTCAATCACACTGTGGTTCAGGCCCCCCCTTGCCTTGCTCCCTCCTGCCCTTCCCGGTCCTCTTCGGACGCAATGTCCCTTCTCTGATCATCACTTTGTCCCTCCACTTTCCAGCGTACTTTGGGCTCACCTGTCCTTTCTTTCGCTCTCTCCTAACATATGCCCTAGGGATCGGTGCTTCATCGCATCCATCGGGCCCCTTTACCCGTGCTCCCCTGCCATTGCATTTTTCTAAATGCCTGAGCTCGCTCTGTTAGCATCATTGCCTGCCCCCTTGCCATTTACACCACTTGCCCTTGGTTTGCCTCTAGCCATGCCCCCTGCCTCTGCATGTTCTTTGACATGGCAAATTGATGGGATGACGACGAATGCTACGCGCGCCTCGCGATGAAGACTCTGTCTGCCCACTAAGGAAACTACACATGCTGGAAGATGGCAATATAAATAGAAATCATTGAAAAAGAGTATATGAGATGCTTAGGCTATTTGATTGGACGTTTTTCTTCTTGCGTGATATATGCGGGGCCGATGACGTTAAAGTAGACAAGCGTAGCTAGCTGCCTGCAGCTGGCGTATTACTTGTATAACTGAACTTAATTAGCTCCATGGTGTCCAGCCACACTTGGCTGCTCGTCGTCTTTTGCTCGCTGTCTATCCTATGGTTAATGGATATAATACCGGGGAATATCATAGTGGCGGGTAGTCGATTACATGTGTAAGGGATCTTACATTAGCTAATAAGGTAAAGATCCTCTTGTTAATTGCCATGCCTATGAAATATGTAAATGTAATCTATCTTCTCCGAATCTTGGTGTATGTTGAGGTGTGATGCTCCTGGGTAAAAGTAGTGTTCCTGGAAATGCGACCGTTCCTCGCCTCCACCCGTCCCAATAACCGGCCCTGCAGGCGAAGTAACAGGCGAAATGTCTTTCGAAATAACGTACTTTTCGCCTCATTTACATGCACAACCGCCGCGTGCGTGGCGAGTGCAAAGTTTTGAAATTCCCTCAGAAGTCCTGAGACATTTCGACACAATCCGCCTTGGGCTAAATTGTTCGGCTTAATGTCTTCCCAGGATTGTCTCCCAGCTACAAGCGCGCTGTTTTAATAGAGGGGCGTAGAATTGAACTTAGTCTTCAAGATCGACCTGTATGACTATCGACGGACAACCTCCCGCGCGTGCGTGTTGATCCGCGTGCGCATTCCCGTGTGCAAATTACCGCTGCGCTGCAGTGTACGCGATTGTATGGCCTACTTTCTTCTGTCGACGTTTCCCCGGTGCTGCATAACATCTCGATTGTCCCTGTGCTTGCTGCTTTAGAGCTCTGCGAGTATTTACCGTACCTCCTGTCGCCACCTTTCCTCCCTCTGTCCAGGCCCTACTTACTTTATGTTCCGTCGCCTGTGCAGAGAAAATTACTCGCCACACGTCAAAGATTTTGCGAAACCCCGGCCTCCAACGCCTGCGCTCTGCTCCATACAAAACAAAAAAAAACAAACCAAACTGGTGTGCAGCCTTCGACCGCGCCACATCGGATGACTTACTTGGACAGCACCAATCCCCGAGGGAATTGGGTCGGCTGCACCGCCGCCCTGACAACCTAATATCTCTGATCTCTCAACCCGACGAGCGTCAAAGGATGGGTCGCCTCCTTGGAGAAACTGTTCTTTCTATTGCTCCCCTTCGCGCACGCTTGCCGCCATACCCTCTCGCTCTGGTTGCGGGCTTGGCCGGTTCTGCCTGCTTGCATCCTGCACTCCTCGGGTGGCACCAACCGCCACCTCGTCCGAACGACAAACATGGGCATCTATGTCAGAAACTCGCAGCGCCCCCACCTAACGAACGAACTTGCAGACCCGCGGCACCCCTCATCAACGCGGATAGAGCTGCAAGCCTGCAAATACCACTTGGGATAACGCAGCGCAGGCGACCACCCACCCCATCTGGAGGCGGTCAATCCTGATGCTGCCAAGAGGGTTTGGCAGCTGCAGCTGAGCTAAACCCAGGCGGCATGCGCGCTAGTCCATGGCCGAACCACTTTTTGGTGACGACTGTCGCAACTAGCTGCCTCTTCATCCTGGAGCTGGAGCCTACGACTCTGACCACACCAGTGGGCCGATGCCACGACTCGGCGATGCCCCAACGTTTGCTCGCTGAGGAGCAGGGAACTCGTTGGAGCTCCACTTCCAACTCGGCAGGGACTTGGGTCGGTGTCGCACGGAATTTGCGGCGCGCCCTCACTGCTGAGCATGGTCAGTCGCTGACGGACTCCCAGACCTCTATGGGGCGAACCCTGCAGACCGCCCCCTCGCGCCGCTGAGAGGAGATCTGCTTCGGGCCCGGCAGGTGAGCAATGTCCTTATTACGGCCCCGCAACGATCGCACGAACCTGCCCTTACTCTTGCAAATCAATTTTTTTTGGCACAAGTTTGAGGACATACCAGTGGCCTCGCGATATCTTGCCCTGTAGAATCGCACGGCTGTTTTCGCAACAACTTACGGTCCCTTTGCCTACTCCCACGTTCCCTCCCTTTCCCCTCTTACGCAAGAACGTTCCCCGGCTGAACTGGATCAACGCTGAGCTCACCCGCCGAAAACACAAAACAACCGATTTTGGCAAGCGCCCGTGTCCTGGGTCCCCAGCCCTCAACCCATGGTGCCGACGTCATGCTAATGATCGCGGCGAGTCCCTTACCGAGGCCTCGTAGTGAAGCCTATGGAGACTGACGGGGACCCCCGCGGATCCACCACGCTGATTTGTTAAACCAAGGGTGGCGGACTGGAGGGCAGATCGGGCAGAAGCCATGCTTGGGCTGCCGCAAGCGTCCGGCAGGGACGACCCCAACCCCCGACCGAGCCCCATTTCGGCTCGCCCAAGTTTTTGGCGGCTCATTAAAGCCAAGCCCGCAAGGCCGTTCAGGCGGCGCCATCTTACGCAAGGCGGCGAAGAAGGAAGGGGATGTCCTACTATACTCAGAGGATCACCCAAACACGCCCCCCTACTGCGCCAACTCGCGGAACGACCCCCCTTTTGCGCGGGGTTGGCGTAAGGTTCCCGTTTGCGGTTGCGCAGTTGCGCCGTATCACTTTAATGACTAATGGTGGGTTCGCCGGAAGGCGCTTTTTTCCGCGCCCTAAGAGCATGGACTCAGTGACACGTGACGTGGCACGTGGGACGACTCCTTTGACGTGAATTCCCGAACGCACTGCGCTTTTTCCGGACGTCCCAACTTGAATTCCGTTTGCACATTGCGATAGTCAGCGCATGAATAGACCTTCCTCGTCGATTTAGAGGTCAGACGTGGACATTGGTGGGACCGTTTATTCTGCGTTGACGGTCCAGTCCGCAGATTTGCATAGTAGGTTCATTCTGGCGCACTCTTTAGTCTGGGTTTTATTCATTGCGTTTCCAAAGGATGGTAGTCCTGGCCGCACTTCCTTTAGTCCTGGTTTAGTTCATTGCGTTTTCTCAAAGGATTTAGTCTGGCGCAACTCTTTAAGTCTGGGTTTAGTTCATTGCGTGTTCTCAAAAGGATGTAGTCCTGGCGCAACTCTTTGTCTGGGTTGAGTTTCTTGCGTTTTTCTCAAAGGATGCCAGTCGTTTGGCGCAACTACTTAGTCTGGGTTGGAGTTCATTTGCTTTCCACAGATGTAGTTCTGGCGCAACTCTTTTAGTCTGGGTTTGAGTTCATTGCGTTTTTCTCAAAGGATGTAAGTCCTGGCGCAACTCTTTCAGTCTGGAAGAGATTAGGGCACTTTACAAGCATAAAATATCCAACAATAAAATATGC